>CANIUD010000221.1:442500-762500 GCA_947470075.1 Closterium sp. Yama58-4
CCCGTCGCTCCAGGAGGCAATTAAGGTGGTCCCTTCCAATGTTGTCGCAGACATCGTCGCTGGACGCGAGGCCGCGCATGTGGCGTTTGACGGCTTGGTTGCATGCAAGATGGTCGCGTTCTGCATCTGGTCCGAGTGAGTACAGCGCGGCTTGTTGTAGGCTGGTAATGTTTTGCGTGCGGGGTTGCAGATGATTGCTGATACCTTTCGTCGTGTCTCATGCGGTCATGTCAGGGAAGTGAGTGACAAGAAGGCCTCCAACGCGGGCATGTTGCTGCTATTGCGCCCGGACCATCTGGGGCTTGACGCGGCCTCAACCTGGAAGACTCGCTTTGTCCGCGTCTGTCACCCAACTGCCGCGGTTGAGCATCTTGCCACGGTGGAGAAGATTTTCAAGTACGTCTGTTGCACGTGTGCTGTTTTGTAACGCATGGTTGCTATCGTGCGTCAGTTTCTAAGATACGTATTTTGAACCGTGCAGGTGGTTCCACGGTCGCGTCTGCCTCTGCTACGGGGCCGATTCGGTCCAGTGCGACCGGGCTGGGCAGCTGGGCGAGCCGACGCGCCTCGTGGACCTGGTGAGTTTGTTAGTGTTCGCGGTACATTTGTCCTGATTCCTGTGGCACGCGTTTGTATTCATCCCTGGGTTCTAACCCTACATTCCGACCCCCTATTTCCTTTCAGGATATTTCATCCTGGAAGGCCCCTTGCGGTCCACTCGCATGTGGGTTCGCGTTCGACCGAGTTCTCAACGACCTCGACGCGGTTGTTGGGCACGAGCCTGCTCCTCGCATCGCCAAGCCGATTGCTAGGACGCTGACCACATTGCGGCAGCATGCTAGACGTGCCGCTGAAGAGCTCGCGTTCAGGTCCCGGTGCGGCATCGCGGACGGTCATGGGGGGGATGCCCACGGCAGTGACCGTGAGAGGTCGCACGAACAGCCAGCGGGATCTCACGTCTCCGGTCGCGACAACATCGCTCTCAACACGGCTCTTCCGCTCGCGAACACAGAGGAGGGGGACCAGGGGAAACCGGACATCAAGGAGGAGGGATCGAGCTCTGACCGCGAAGAGGACGCCCATGTGAACGCGCAGGCGGGTGGAGGTGACGAGAAGGCAGAGGAGGAGGCGGACGAGGGCGAGGGACACGGTCGCGATCAAGACGAAGAGGATGCCACGGAGGATGACCAGCGCGGTGATTTGGTCCTCGAGGGTTCGGACGAGATGGACGAAGAGGACGAAGAGGAGGACGAGGAAGAGGAGGAGGAGGTGGAGGAAGTCGCGGCCACCCATGCCGGGCGGCCAACGGGCGCGGTAGCGGGAGCAGGGAAGAGTATTCGCGGTCTGCAGACTGTGCTGTCCCCCCGCCCCGGGAGCGCGACCCCATCGGGCGAGTACGCGGGCAAGAGTACGGTCTTGGGCAAGCGGAAACACGGGGAGCTGGTGAAGATGGCTCCGGAAAAGCTGGCCGCGGAGATCCTCCGTTTGAACCAGCAGCTGGAAAATCAGAAGCGCAAGCTGGACGAGGTCGCGTCCGCGGTGCCCGGTGCTGAATTCGCGGTGGTGATCACGCAGAAGTACGAGGAGCTCGAGGCCACGGTGGAGAAGGCGCTAACCCACGTGCAGAACACGGAGTGGGTGGTTCGCAGGGAGGCCAAGCTGGCCGCGAAGGACAGGTCGGAGAATCGCGACATCCGGGAGGTGCTGAAACGCGCTGCGGTCCGACTGGAAGATTGCGCGGGAAGCATGAAGGGGGTGGTTGTGGACTCCATGGAGAACGCGCAGAAGAAGCTCACGGACGAGGTCGCGCGGAAGATCGACGGCGCGTCATCCAATATCGCGGGTACCGCCGAGAAAGCGATCCACACAAGTGGCGTCACCAGCTCCCTCAACATCATCATCGCGATGCTATCCGGGCGTGCCTCACCGCAGCAGGTCCCGGTTGGACCGCAGGGGCATGTGGTGGAGGAGGTCGCGGTGAAGGAGGGTGGGAAGACGGCCGCGGACAAGGATGTTGGGAAGAAGGTCGCGGAGAAGGAGGGTGGGAAGAAGGTCGCGGACAAGGAGACAGGGAAGAGGGTCGCGGACAAGGAGACAGGTAAGTGTGAGAGCAGCAGGGGTGGGAAGCGGCAGAAAGGGGTCGCGACCCATAGCATCGTCGACCTTCTTAAGACCAAGGGGGGAGCGGTCGTCGACCGTGCTGCAGGGTCCACCAGGGGGGCTGCTGCTGCTGCTGGGCCACCGCCTGCGACCTCGGTTGGGGAAGCTGGTAAAGGCAAGGCCAAGGTCGAGAACGCCCCGCCCGCCTCCACCACCAACCCACCCGCCATCACCACCGCGATTGTGCCCGCGTCAGGCAACACCGCCGCGGTCGCGCCTGGACAGACGGGACCCAGCTCTATCGCCCCTGCCATCCCCCCCTCTGCAGATGTGAAGGCGAAGAATCAGGGCCGCAGTGGCTGTAAGCCTCCTGCAGCCGCGGTGAAGACTGAACGCGACGACGACGACGACTCGGACGCGGACGATGAGGTCGAGATGGTGCTGCAGAGGTTGTGCGGGCCAGGCGACACCAGCGGCGCAGGCGGCAAGCGCAAGGGCTGTGGGATCCGCCCTCCGCCCAGGGGTGGGGAGGGGATGGTGGGCGAACCGTGGCTGGGGGGGAGACGTCGCTGGCTCGGACATCACTCTCTCCAGGAGGTGCAGTACCTGACCGCGATCGCGGTGATGTGTTACGACAAGAAGATAGATCCCGGGCTCAAGCTGACTGCGCAGCAGAAGAGTGAATGGGCCGAGGACATCTCCGCGGCCGGGACGATGTGCACCGGGCTTTTCACCACCATGCACCTCCGCAACCTTTGCGGCAATGTTGACAGGTACGGTCAGCTGAGCGCTCATTGGTTTCACCAGGATGACCTGAACGCGGCCACACTCGTGCCTAACCGTGTTGCGTGTTTCCCCATGCTTGCAGGTACCACCACATGTTCAAGACCTACCGCGACCTCACCCGCCGTGGGTCCCCGATCAGCAACGCGATAGCCTGGGCCGCCGCGGTGGGGAAGGAGGCAGCAGATGAGGAGCCCGATGTCACCGGCGCCCAAGTGGGCCTGTTCGCTGGTGCGGTCGCGTGCGCCATCGCGATGGTGTGGGAGACCTGCAACGGCAGCGAAATCGAGTCTGTCGCGGATGCTGGATACTCCGCGGCCCAGATTGCCGGCACGCCAGAGGAAAAGGCCCGCGGTCACGCCACGATTGTGACCGCGGTTTTCAAGTGGGCCAAGAAGGAGAATGCTCGCGTGCAAGCCCCTGAGGTCACACCGAAGCAGATCGCGGAGAAGATTGAGACCGCGGTCGTGAACCGTCTCGGTGCGCGACTTGGCGACCCCACAGTAGTCGCTATGGTCGCGCACGAGGCAGTAGACGTGCTGATGACCTGGTGCGACTGCAAGATCGCGGCCAAGGCGATGGAGGCCAACGGGCTCTACCTCGCTTTGCAGGAGAAGCGGCTGTCCGCGAAGAAGAGGTCTGGGTGAAGGCGGTAGTCGGAGGTTGCTAACTCTAGTTAGTACAGACACTTGTTTGTGTGGTCGCATGAGACTCTTGATAGTGTAGGTAGCTTGCCCACCCTGCTTGAGTTTTTCTCGCGGTGGTCATTCTGTCTATGCTTTGTACTCCCCCCCCCCCCCCCCCCCCCCCCCCCTCCCCCTTTCTTGTAATTCAACTTTTTTGCTTCTTTCACGGCCAATGTTTTGCGCTAATCCACCATTGGCTATGACCTAACATCACCATTCACAGCGCGGCTGGTTTCGCGCAAGAGCACATAGCGCGGGCAGTTGGTAAACGCATATGCGACCACACTATAACGCACATTGTTGTTCGAGGAAAAAGTACAAACCATGCAATTTGACCGCGGTACAATTGGCTCCCGAATTTAGCAGTATGCTACAGGGTTTAACACTGTAAGACCCAATCTACGCTAATATCACAACGCGAACAGGGTACGACCAACCAATCATGCAAGCGGGGGCATCTGGTCACAGTACTGAGGCCACGCGACCGGAAACTCTGACGCGGGAAGAGAGGCATCGATAAAGCGGTCGCGTACAAGCATCCATTTCACCCGCAACTGCACCTCCGCAGGGGAACCCTTCTTCAGATCGCTCAGGGACATGTCAACACTCTTCTTCTTCACCGTGATCCCTTCCGATACACCCGACATGCCCACAGCTCGGGACACGAGGTCGAGCTTGTCGAGCACGACCGCGACGTTGTCTCCCAGCTCCACCCTGCGGGAGATGAAGTCCATGAATCGCTTTACACGGTTTATCGCGTTCTGGGCGGCATTCTGGCCGCCCTTCTCCTTCCCCATGAGCTCGGCCATTCGCGTAACTGCACCACGGGGTTGGGCCAGGAGCGACTCTGGACTCTCGCCGACCAGCGCGTGCTTGGACTTGTAAAGCTTCCATCCGTCCGACGGCTTGGTCGCGTTGACCCATGGTTTCATGATCGCGTCCCGAATAGTCTCTTCCCTGGTCGGCTGTGCTGGTTTCTTACGGGTCCCCTGGTCGGTGGGGGTTGCGGCATTGGTAGGCGCGGCCGCGGCTCCAGAAGTGTTTGCCGGACTCGGATCCGCAGTCGGCACTGAGCTGCTCACGGTGAGACGCGACAGCTGGGCTTCCAGGTCGTTCACGCGCTCGTCCTTCTCAGCCAGCCTCCGGTCGCGATCGTCCAGCAGCCCCTCCAGCTCTTTCACCCGTCTCTGGGTCGCGGCCAGCTCTACGCCCAGCCTGGTGTTGTCCGCTTGTGAACGTGTCAGGTACTCAGTGAGGCAGGCCACTTGGTTCTGCGCGTCCATCCTGGTACTGACCTCCTGCATACACAGAACGCGAACGCGGAAAATGTGATTTGTACGCATAGACATGACAGCCGAACTAGTAACGCGAGCAAACAGTACGCACCGCGGGCTGGGTCAGTGTAGGGGTGTTTCGCTGTACTATGGCCAGCTGATTTGCCAAGGAGACATCTGCTGCCCACCGCGCAAATTCCTCTGTCTGGCAGAGCGGGTTGTTGACCACGTACGGGTGTCGCGGCTGGTGTATGTAATACATGGCCAGGTCTTGTGCGACCGCCATCCTAGCCTCCCCATCCAGCTCCTTCAGTATGTTTAGACCCGCGGTGTCCTGCTTCTCCGGCTTCTTCTCTTTGACCATCTTGCTGTTGTAATCATGGCACTGTGCAACACAACAACGCGATAATTATCGCGGGTTTTAGGGGTTTATGTGGAATGATCACGGTGTGTTGATGCTACTATGCGCGGCCCATACATACCTGTTTCTGCCCTTTGTCCTCGGCGGCCCATGGGAAGATGTGCTTCTTCAGCAGCTTCTCCAGCTCCTCGAACGGCGGAACAGTTGCGCGACCCAGGAAGTAGTCACCATCAACCCCTGTGAAGCCAGCCTTCAGGAGCACGGCCTCCCTCGGAATAGTTGTGAGGTAGTGCTTAGTCATCACGTCGATGAAGCGCCACCCCCCCAGTCTCGCCAGCTGATCAGAGGGCATTCCGTCTGCGGCCGCGTGCTGAGCCCCTCCAGCTCTAGTCGCGTGAACAACACGCGAGCATGTGATTCCCGCGTCCCCCAGAATCTTCGCCGCCCAGTCGTGATGAGTCGTGGGCGGTATCTGCTTCTTGGTCCCCGCGCGAAGGGGGAAGAAGATGTACTGGTCGTACCACGTCGAAGGTTCCGTGAAGTCGAGAGGGGGGGCTATGTCCCCGTAGAGGATAGGGACCAAGTCGTACACCCAGTGCAGCCATAGCAGCGTGGCTCCGACCGCGCACAGAGTCCAATCTATGTGTCTCACTGCCGAGATGTAGTTGAGCGAGAAGTCCTTGTTTGTCTTGCCCATCCTGCACGCGCAGACAAACGCGAACGCATTCCGCACTGGATCCGTCTCGGATTTTGCGCCGAGCTTCCACATCATCATGTCTGGAAGCTGGAGGTTTCGGATCGTGCACCCGCGGGCTAGTGTGTGATGACCGAGGACGGTCATCGTCCTGATGCAGAGGTCGCGATGCATTGCCTGCGTGTACTGTTGCTTGGCTAGTGTGAAGCTGCTCACGATGGCGGCCATGCTGGTTTTCCGCATCATCTTCTTGAACTCGTCCGGGTTGTACGTGTCCGCGGCCGTGCCCCGATGGCGATCCATGTGTTCCCTGCGCAAACCAGTTTGAAGATAGTGAGACTGCGTTCGAACGCGGTTCACTCGGACATACGCGTTCACTGAGTTCGTATACTTACGCGATAAAACGCTTGTACTGGTCGCGGACTTGAACGCAGACCCAGATGCGACACTCCGCAAAGTCGCGCAGCAGGTTCAGAACGGGCTTCCTGAAGATGGCCCCGTCCAGCTTGATGAGCATGTTCAGAGCCTTGAGACGCCCCATCAGCATTGCAGGGGAGCACTGGCGTCTCTTCTTCAAGGTTTTGTCGGGCCGCTTGAGTGTGGCCATCCTGTCCGCCTGTGCGACCGTCTCGTTCGCGAGGAAGGTCACGTATTTGCGTAACCTCCACGGATTCGTCTCAGGGCCGTAGAACCATTGCTCGTCGCCCTTCGCCATCTTCCAGTCACTACCCATGTTCTGCTCGAGCGCGGCCCCTATCTCGTCGGGGTTCGCGTTTTCCAGCGAGGCTTCCTCACCGAACCTATTCGCGTCCAGTTTTGGCAGCTCGTGCGCCATGAAGAGCTTGTACTCTCTTGCCCAACCGCGATATTTCTTCAGCGTGGCTTCAGAGACACCGTAGAGATGCCCATGCACACCTCTTTTTTCGCGGCCGGCGTGTCGTCCACACCTATCCTGTTCCAATCCGCGATGGGAACCTCCAAGTCCGATCGCGTGCCACGCACTCGTTCGTTGTCTTCCTCCTCTCCCTCGTTGAGCGCGGACAACGAGTTAGAGAGGTAGTTTTCGTCATCTTCATTCCAACTATCTTCCTCATCGTCAGCGTCCTCCTCGTCATCCTCATCGCTATCCCCCTCGCTCCCCTCTCGCGATCCGAGGCATGCCGTGTGAGGCACGACTTCGACTCGCCGCCTCCTTACTCGCGGTGTACTGACTGGCACGTTCCCGGTACCTCCGGTCGCGTTACCACCGGTACCTCTGCCTCCGTTGCCTACCACCCCAGGCGCGCTCCGCCCGTTCGCACTACCTCCGTTCCGTCCCACACCGGTCCCACGTCCCGCGTTCGCTCTCCCACCCCTTCCTCTCGCACCTCTCCCACTCTCACCTGTCCCTCTTCCCGCGTTCCCTCTCGCACCAGTCCCTCTTCCTCTTCCCGCGTTACCCCTTGCACCAGTCCCTCCTCCTCAACCCGCGTTTCCACCTGCACGCGCTCCTCGTACCGCGTTCTCCGCGTTCGCCTGTGGTTGTTCACCGTCCGCTGCGGTCGGTTGCGCGGGGGTGCGGATGTGGACGTCCGGGTTTCCCGGCAACAGCGAGTTCACGTTCCATATTGGCGGCGAATGTGCACGCGCGCTGGCATTCATCCCCGTTCCAACATTCTCCGCACGCACTGAACCATCGGGAACCGCGACCGTCGAAGGGCCATCTGCACGCGCATGGGTGTCCACACCCATCAGTAATGGGTCTATGCGGTCCCGCGGGGCTTGCACTGGTGCCTGGATTTCCGGATGATTCGCGCTGGGGAATGGGGTTGACGGCGCGACTGGAGGCGTCGCGACAGCTTCGGGCGCGTGAAGCATGGGGTCTGGCTGAACGCCGATGTACCCGTTCCTGAATCCCACATTCCCGTACTGCGGCCCTACGAAGCCACGCACGGGCATCCCAAAGAGCTGGCTTGAGGGCATGGACGCGTATGCAGTCTGTTGTTCAGCAATCGGTTGTCCGGGATGCGGCGTGGAGACTCCACGCGAGTTCAAATCATCCTGCTGGGCATGAAACGCGACCGTCGACGATGCAAACGGTATCTGCGTCCGCGGTGCAAGGTAGAGCCCGTTGACCAGTTGCTGTGGATGGAACGCGGGCAAACGCGTCCCAAAAACCACAGGCTGCACGTGTGGGGTGTTCCATGTGGGGATATGCGCGTGCATGTCATGTGCGGGAGCGCTCGGCGGATCGGCATTATGGATTTGGGCCGCAGAAGTGTTTGCCGAAGCATTGATGGAGGCTTCAAGTATTGGCGCCGCGACGCGATTCACGGTATGCATGCAGCGCGCGACATTGCCCCTACTCCTATATACCGCGTGCGTCAACATGATGCGCGATCTCTACCGGTGTGTAGTGTACACCTGTACAACGCGACCGTGGTGCTCACTGGTTCTCGTACGCGGCCCACATCGCTTACGCGGCACTAGTGTCCCGTTTCCCGTCAAGTCAGGTGAGTCCTGTGTGGCATGAGAGGGAGGAGCCTGTGGTGCAACTGGCGTGCGGAAAGCGAAAATGTGGGTCTGCTGGGAGTAATGACCGGCCCCTGCGTGGACGTGCATGACACGTTACTGCGATCGCGTCTCGACCAAACAGCGACAGCTGTGTGGCTCGTTCAAAATGCTGCACGTGTCAGCCAGCATGGGGCCTACCAGATCGCGCCAGGTGTTTCCGAACCGATTGTCGCATCGCGCTTTCCAAGCCTATCGATGGGCGAATTCGCTTCGCGATTTGTTGTCGGACTTCGCAACCAATGGTAGCACTCCTTTTTTCTCCGATCGAGCGGTTGCATGGGTGGAATGCCCCGCCTGTCAAAGTTACCTACCAATCGCGTAGGGTTTTTCCCGTGTCGCGCATGCATCGGCGCGTAAGAACGAGGTGGGTTCTTTCGGTTTCTGGGGGGGCGCGGAGCTTTCGGTGGGAACCTGGTGGATTTCACTGAGCCACGCAGGGCCGCGCAAGGTCCAAAACTGGTGGATTTCTGGAGGGCCGACTTTGCCTCACGCGTCCCCCGATCAGGGCTGTCGATTGGTTCCAGGCCAACACTTGAGAGTCTGAGGTGCCCGTATTTCAGCCCTGAAATCTCCGGGAAGTGTCCTTTTCCGAGCCTTTAAGCGTCCGGGAAAGCACCCAACCAAAAACTTAAATTCAGGGCTACACTACAACAATCAGGGCAAACTCTAGATAACGAAAACAAATAAAGGCAGAGTAATTTTAGAACTGCTCTACCTATCTACTTTCTCAACACTAATAACTAAGTGGCAGGCTTGCGGCGCTTCTCCCCGTCGAAGATCTGGTACACACCTGCCCAGTCCACGTCGTAAACAAGCATTTTCACGGTCATAAGATCAGACAGGGAAAACGGGAAGGGAGAGGGTTGGGTGGGAGGAGGGGCGAGAGGGGGGGGGGGGGGTAGGAGGGCTGTGGAAGTTTCCGGGTAAGGCCGAGAACTTCCGTGGGGATTCAGTTCGTGTCCGTAGTCTTGACGTGTCAAGTGAGGGCGTGTCAACCCGAAGCGCATTCAAATTAGCGTGTCAAACATTGTAGCTGAAGTGTCAAGTCGAAGCGCATGTCATTGGTTTGAAACATCAGCGACGGAATTTCATTGGTTTGAGAATTTGTCATGGGTGGATCTGCCAGGTAGCGAACAATTCAAAAGACAGATTGTGTGCTGATTGGGCAGCATCTGGTCGTGAGATAGGCACCTGCGACCATCTTCTCTCGTTTGTAGGTTTGACTGTGCCAATTTAGAAAGTGTCCGACGATTTGTATTGGATGGCAACATGCAATTTCTTGACACCCTGCCAACAATGTTGGCTGAGTGTCAAAATGCCAAATTGACACTGCCCGCTTTGACATGTCATCCCTACGGACACGACCTCAGGGAAACCCTCCAAGAGGCCCCTGTAAGAATCAGGGGAAGGCCCAGCCCACGCCCGTTATCATTCCGGGCTGTACAAAAAATCAACCCAATGTTCAGGGCATTAAGGCCATATGCCCTTGAATCGACAGCCCTGCCCCCGATGTCTCCGCGCCCCGTGCATCCCAAGGCGTGGGCGGGGTTTTTCCCGAGCCGCGCCGTATGAACATCCCACCCAGAAAGACTGGCGCCATTAGCGTCGTGGCGGAAAGGCTGACTGTGATGGCGCGCTATTGGTCAGTTGTTTCTTCTCTACTGTCGGCATATTTCACGTCAACAAAGGCATGTGGCATCTGTGGCGCATGCGGCATTCTTAAATATCTTCAATCCAGCTGGCTGTAGACAATGATGCTGGCAGAACGTAAACACGGCACCCTTCGCTGGAGGCGTCTAGTAACCACAGGTTTCGCAGACACGCTAGATGGACATTGTTGCCTAGCACGCGCGATATGCCAAGTGTCAACTCTCCTGAGGCGAGATAGGATTCGCCAGCTGGCAGCAACGAGAATTCCCCTCAGCATTTCTCCCCAGAGATAATTGTTTCAGCGGCGAAGTGCAGAGCGGGACTGTAGAGCGTGCGCGGCCCGACGCGAAACCAGTTTTCACACGGGTCCTCTCCTCTCTTGCAACACGTTTTGATTTGCATATCACACAAATCACACATCAATCACACATCTGTATCACACATGAATCCCGATATCTCCGCACAACCGTCTCTCTATAGAACTATCTTCTCCACTGATTTTGAGCTTAATTCACTAATCTTCTAGAAGATCCATCTCGTCCTTTCGAGTTCGACGAACACTTTCAGCTCAACCGTCGTCGACCATCCTCGATAGTTTTGAAACTACTTGGAACTGCAGTTTCTACCGAACAACCGTTCTCAACCACTTGTTTAAGCTGTTCAGCCCTGCTGGTAGAAAGTCATCACACGAGCTTTTCGTCGACCAAAAGCGGATAACCGAAGCGAAAATGACGTCTGTTCTTCTCGAATCGCCGCATGCCGCAAGCGTTCCATCAGCCTATTCCATTCGTCTGATGCTTGCGAATGCTCCCCACTACAATCTTCCGTCACACAATTTTCCGAAGGCCGCGACTCTACTCCCAGCGTTAACGTCACAACGACGCGCCGCGGGATGCGATAGCGAAGGAAATGGCCTACTCGATTCCTTCTCGACAGCGGAGGGCGATCTTGCGTCGGCGGCGACAATGAAAACGAGCGCCGCGCCGCGTGCTCCGTCTCAGTTACTCTGGGACGCCTTAAGAGATTGGCGCGGAAAAGTCGGGGTTAGCCATCATAATTATAATGATGGTGTTGCTGACGCTGCCGCGGCGCCTCGCTGGCGGCCGATGGAGTCGCCCGGGGCGGGCTGCTTCTCGCAGGAAGAGTCACGCCGACTCGAAGCCGCTCGGCGGAGCTTCGCCGGCCCCTTTCCGTCTGGGGCATTCCATGATCAATGTGGCGAGCCGCGACACGACACGTCACCAAGAACAGCAAATGGTAGCTCCCCTGCTTGCGGTAACCAGCTGGCTTTTATTCCGCAAAGCAGCACACACTCTCTTGCGCCGCCGGCGCCGGCGTCGCCGTGCCGTCCCTTCGCGTGCGCAATCTGTGGCGCCAAATTCGCGTCGCTTCAAGCCCTGGGCGGCCACAAGTCGGCTCATCGCGACGGCGGCGCCGGCAAGGCGGCCGCACAACGCGCTTCGGCGAGTATATGCAACGGCGGAAAACGGCGTCGGGAAATCTCTCCGGATCCGCCGCTTCGTGGACTCTATTCTCGCCATAAAGTCGAGCCGCGCATGAGAAGGGCGGCCGATTTTGGCGTTGGGGAATCGCCGCCGCAGCAGCCCGCTTTTTTTGAGGCGACTCGCAATCCGAAGCAGCCTGCTTTTGAGGCGATTCGAAATCAGCCGAGTGGCACGATGAACGCGTCCGCGGCGCGGCCGCCCAGGCTGACTCGTATTGACAGCTCCACGCGATGCGGGAGCTCTGACGCGGACACGAGGCACAGCGGTGGTAACCTGCGCGATTGTAACCAGAACCGCAACCAGAGTGGTAACCAGAAAGATGGTAACCAGAACAGCAACCAGAGTGGTAACCAGAATGGCAGTAACCAGAGCGGTGGTAACCAGAGTCGGCCCACGAACCAGGAGCGAGCTACACTTCTGGCGAATATTCTGCAGGAGCTGGGCCGGATAAAGAGGCAAAAGCTGTCCCACGTGGCAGCAGGGACAAACGCCGGCTCCATGTCATCGGATGAGTCTGATGCTGACGTGGCTGCACGCTCAGAAAGCAGGGGTGTTGGTTCGCGAGCTTCAGATTCAGCCATGGCTGCCTGCGACGCGACACCTATTGTGACGAAGGGGAATCATGCGAAGAAGGACGAGCAAGAGGCAAGACGGAATGTGAAGAATGAGAAGGATGGCAAGGATGGGAAGAATGGGAAGGAGGAGGTTGAGTTATTGGAGTTGGACCTTTTTTGCTCCTCAGGGGGTGATACATACCTGGAGAGTGGCAGTTTTGAGAGTGCTAGTGGGGAGCTACAACAACCACCGCCCTCCACTGCTCAGCACCTTTCTGGACCGTCGCCAGTGCTGGACCTTGCCCTGCACCTCTGAGGATTTTCCACTTAGTATGTATGGTAGCTATGTTTCTCTGCTCAAGTACGTACGGTATGGTAGCTCCATAGGTACTTGAATAATGAAGGACGTTCTACATGGTCGAATGTGATTGTGAACCGAAGGATGATGAAGGTGTGGAAGAGAAGACTGGGATGTTGTCAGAATGAAGAATGGATGATGCATTGATGTTGGTTGGGGTACATATAGCTAACCCTAAGTTTTGTACCCCCTAAGACAAACCTCACTATAGGCTACAACATTTGACACACCCCCATAGCCTAAGTGAGGGGTGTCTAACAGAACCAAACGAGTACGGTCACAAGACCAGTCCAAGAAACAAGGCTCAGGGTGGATCACAACGTCACCACACAGTCTGAGCACAAACAACAGTGGCCACAAGGCCAGTCCAAGAAGTAACAGAGATATATAGAAAGCAAAGTAAACAGTACACTCAAGTCTAAGCAACACGAGAACCAGTGTCAACAAGGCCTAACTGCACACAGCACCTCTGGTGGTCACAAGGCGGAAGCGCCTTGGTGAAGATGTCTGCAGTGTTGGCCTCGGACTCCACAAACTCAAAGCGAGCCTGTCCACGCCTCTGCAACTCTCGCAGAAGAAAGTACCTGACGTGAATGTGCTTCACTCTGCTCTCCAGTCGTGGCTCTCGACAAAGGAGAATAGACGCCTTGTTGTCAGTGAACAAGGTCGGTGCAGAGCTCGGCCGCTCACCAAGGTCGGTGAGCAAGAAGGTCAACCAACGCAGCTCCTGTGCCGCCATGGCACCAGCGTAGATCTCAGCCTCAGCTGTAGAGGTCGAGACCGAAGAGGAGCGCGTGGACCGCCAGGAAACAGCTCCAGAACCCAGGCTGAAACAGTACCCCTGAGTAGACCTGTGAGTCTCAGCGTCGTCAGCGTAAGAGGAGTCACAGTGACCAGTAAGTACGACAGACTGCTGCCCTCCAAGAACTAGCCCCACGCCTGATGTCGTCGCTAGGTACTTCGCCACCCTCACAGCTGCTGTCCAGTGAACAGGACGGTGTCTCCCTGGCGCAACAAAGCGCGCAAGAACGCTGAGAGGGAAGGCGAGGTCCGGGCGAGTACAAGTCATCAGGTACATGAGGCAACCCACAAGCTCTGCGTAGGGACCACTAGGCTCGAACGGCTCGTCAGGAAAGGGTCCAGTGAGTCTGTGGTCAACAGCAAGAGGTGTGCGCTGTACTGTGGAGTGCTGAAGCCCGAACCGCTGAAGGACCTGCTGCACCATGTGCGACTGTGAAAGTGTAATGGTGCGAGCAGCTCTGTCCCTGGTGATCTGCAGGCCAAGGTAGTGGCGCAGCTCACCAAGATCAGTGCAGGTGTGTCTCTTCTGCAGTTCGGACTTCACGTGTGCCAAAGCAACCCTGTCAGGGGTGGCGAAAACAAGGTCGTCAACGTAGACCAGAACAAAGAAAGGTGTGGGGCCACGACGAACGAACAGCGACGGGTCAGCAGAAGACGGCTGGAACCCAAGGTCAGACAGGGTAGAACGCAGGGTGTCGTGCCACTCACGAGGAGCCTGACGAAGACCGTAAACCGGTCGCCTCAGCCTCCACTGGGTCCCAGGAGGGAAAGAGCCAGTGAAGGCAGAGGGACGACGCAACCAGACCTCCTCGTGAAGACTGCCCTGAAGGAAAGCAGTAGAGAAGTCGAGAGAGTGTAACTCGTAGTCTCTCTGTGCTGCTACGTGTAGTAACACCCGAAGAGTGGTCATCTTCGGGGTGGGCGCGAAGGTCTGAAAGAAGTCAACTCCCTCGCGCTGACTGAAACCTCTAGCCACGTAGTGCGCCTTGAAGACCGGAGGAGATCCCGGTGGCCGCTTCACCCTGTAGATCCACATGCCGTCGACTACGTTCGCCCCCGGAGGGGGAACCTCATCGACGTAGGTGCCTGTGGATCTGTAGGAGGCCATCTCTGCGTCCATGGCAGCTCTCCACTGAGAGGCCCAAGGCCCTGACACTGCCTCAGCGTAAGTGCGAGGAGTCGGAATGTCAAGGGCGTCGGGGTCACCCTCAGGGGCGAGGAGCATGGCACAGAGATGAGGGGAAGCGACCGCCAGGAACTCTAGCTCAAACTGCCTGTCCTCTAGGGCGTCACAGCCAAGGGCAGACACACCCCCGACGGCCAGAGGACTGGAAGGAGGAGCAGCCACAAGAGCGGTGGCGAAGTCAAGGCGGCGGGTAGAGGCAAAGTCAGTGACTGCGGCAGTAAGAGCGGACACAGAGGACACAGAGGCACGAGGGTGAGTAACAAGCGAGGCGAGAACACGAGAGAGAAGAGGACGGTACGTGCGGTAGTAGTCAGTGACAGGAGTAGGAAGCGACGCAGTGAGAGCCGACTCAGGAGGAGACGGAAGCACAGACGGAGACGGACGAGGTGGACTAGAACGAAGTAAGGCAGTACGAAGGTCAGTGAAGGGAACAGGAGACGAGGGACGAGCACGAGGGGAGCGACGAGAGGCCCAAGTCTGAGAAGGAGGAGGGGACAACGAAGACTGAGAACGAGGGAAAACAGCGGGAGAGGGGTCAGGAGGAGGAAGCGGAGGACCAGAGACGGGAGGAGAGGGGGAGGAGGAAGGAGAGGGAGAGGGGAGACCAAGGGTCCGAAGACCCGAGACAGGAGGAGGAGACGGCAACTGCTGCTGCTGCTGCTGCTGCGGCTGCTGCTGCTCCAGCGGCTGCTGCCTCTGCTGCTGCTCCTGCTGCTGCTCCTGCTGCTGTCGCTCCTGCTCCTCGAGCCGCTGCAACTCTCTCTCCTCTCTCTCCAACTCCAGCTGCTCCTCACGAGCACGGCGAACACGAGCCTGGAACCTGGTCGGGTAGGGGTGGGGGGAAGGAGTAGTGTCCGGGGCAGCGGCAGCCCCAGAGTCGACCTCCGAAGCACCAAGCACACCACCCCCAGAGGCAGCACCAACACCAGCTCCAGACCCAGGCTCTCCAGAAACCGAAGGGACACCCTCACCCCCAGACGCAGCACCCCCAGACTCCGCACCAGCACCCCCAGACTCCGCACGACCAGTACCAGCCCCCGGAAGACAAGAGTCCTCTGCAACCCGCGGCTCAGCTCCAACTCCAGCACCCCCAGAACCAGAGACCTGTACAGGGACAGTCGCAGGACCAACCTCCCGAGAGGGAGCACCTACAGGAGGCGGTGAGGAAGACTGTGGGGAGGGAGGCTGTACAGGGGGGGCTACCGAAGGGGGAGGGCTAGCCTGAGACACACCAGACGGGGCTGGACCAGGGGGGGGAGGCTGTACCGGGGGAGCAGGCGGGGGAGCGGCTGTCAGGAAGAGGGGGGGAGGAGGAACCGGGAGACCTCGACTGGGGTACCTGACGTAGTACGGGGTGGACTCCTCGAAACGGACGTCACGGGAGTCAAAGAACCGGTGAGAGGGAGGGTGGTAAAAGGTGAAGTCAGAGGAGTCCTCAGGGAAACCAAGGAAGACACAAGGAACGGCGCGAGGCGAGAGCTTGTCCGCGGAGGTGTCGCGGACAAGAGCCAAGCACCCCCAGACACGAAACCTCGACGCGACACCAGGGGACCCTGTCCAAAGACTGGTCGGTGAAGCCTCCGGCCGAGAGACGCGTGGCCAGAGGTTCAGCTGGTGCGCGGCGTACCTGACTGCGTATGGCCACAGGAAATGGGGGGCACGGGCGTGAGTCAAGGAGGTGCGGGCAATCTCCATGACCAGGCCTATGCGACGCTCAGCAACCCCATTCTGCTGTGGGGACTCCGGAAGCGTCCAGGACTGACGAATGCCCTGTTCGCGACAGAATCCAGCGAGAATGCCGGAGCGAAACTCGCCCCCGCGGTCGGAGTGGAGACAGCTGACACGACGACCACGAGTGTCCTGGGTGGTAAGCAACCACCTGATCAGCGTAGAAGTCACCTCAGACTTCCTCGCCAGGGGGAACACTGTGGTGTAGCGGGAGTAGTCGTCAACGACCACCAAAAAGAAACGCTCACGCTCAGGGCCAGGGCGAGGAGAGGGGCCCCAGACGTCCAAGTGCAGCGTCTCAAAAGGCTCGGTGGCCGGACGAAGGGAGGAGGAGTGAGGGGTGGCGCGCAGCCTACCCTCGACGCAAGGACCGCACGGTGGTGCAAGGGACGGCGGCAGCGACGGCAAGACACGCGGGAGACCTAAGACCAGACGCTGACTAGACATAGCACGCAGACGTGGAAGAGAAGGGTGCCCCATCCGGTGGTGCCACAGAACGGTGGGGTGGGCAAGCGACCGACAGGAGCAAGACGCAGCGACTGGACTAGACGCGACAACCTGAGGGGACGGAACCACCTGGTGAGACGCAGGGAGGAGACTAGGGGGAGGGACAGGAACTGGGAGGAGTGGCTGCTGCGACGGCGGCCGCTGTGGCTGCGGCTGCGGCTGCTGCCGCTGCTGCTGCTGCTGCTGCGGCTGCTGCTGCTGCGGCTGCTGCTGCTGAGCGCGCGGGCCAGTGTGAAGAGTGTAGAGACCGGAGCCTGGCTCAGCAGCAAAAGTGGCGAGGGGCTGGTAAGAGTCCCCGTCAACACACACCGCAGTCTCTCCAGAAGGCTCAAACCACACACCCACGTGCTGACTCACGAGGGGTCGCACGCCCACCAAGTTCCGGGAGAACGAGGGGACGTGAAACCCAGTGAGAGACCCAGAAGGAGCAGCCGGACACGGCAAGGTGGTAGTGTGACGCGCGGTGACTGGTCCCGAAGTGGGATCAGCCAGCGCCACAGAAACAGGCGCAGGAAGAGGCGTAAGTGTCGTGCTGTCACGAAAGAAGCAGTGAGAGGCTCCAGAGTCCAGCGTGAACGACAGCAAACCGTCGTCTGAGGTAGCCGCTGGACTAGAGTCTACACAAGAACCTACACTAGCAACAGGCAACTGAGCAAGGCTAGCACCTAAGCTAACAACACCAGAGTAAGCAGAGTCAGAAACACTAGAGTCAACAACAGCATACATAGCATGGGGAGTACCAATCAGATCAACTAACTGCTCAGCAGACATGCCCCACAGAGCGGAGCCGTAGCGCTGAACAAGAGGCAGCCAGTCAGGGGCAGGAGCACCAACCCCGTAGACCAAACGAACCGTGTCAGTGAGCTGAGCAAAGCACTGACCAGGGGGGTGAAACCGGCCACAAGGGTGGCCACGACGAGGGCCTGTCAGAACCTGGTAGGTGCAGGGAGTGTAAGCAGTACCACGCTGGGTCTGACGCAGCCCCGACCCTGGAGCCAGCTGCTGCCGCTGCTGCTGCTGAGGCTGCTGGGAGGAGAGGGGCTGCTGGTGCTGCAGAAGCTGCTGCTGACGCTGAGCCTGGTACCACGCCGCTGCTCCACCAACCGGGGCAGGAAGTACAGGAGGCGACTGACGAACTCGGGCGTCGCCACCACTAGCAGGCGCAGTGGAGTCACCAGTCACTGCACGAGGCGCCTCTCCAGACCCTGAACCTCCACCGCCGCCAGGCGCAACGCCACCTCCACTACCTCCACCGCCACCTCCACTACCACCACCAGAACCGCCTTTCTTGCCACTCCTACCGCGGGACCGCGACGCAGTCGTAACAGCAGCTGCAGTCGCGTCAGTAGCGGCAGTGGCAAGTGAGGCAGTAAAGGTGGGTAACTGCGGGACTGTGCACCCGTGGAAGAGTGGGGGGGGCACAGCACCAGAGGCAGCGGCTACCGAGCGAAGGTTGCTCTCGACGTCCTTGAGTGTAGACTCAAGGACATCGACGGTGAGCTCACTAGGGTGCTTCAGCAGAAGCGCGTCGCGAACGGAGGCAAGGCGGTCAGGGAGGCTAGTGGCGATGAAATAGATAGTAATCGCCATAGGGGGAGGAAGCAGTGCAAGCTGTGCCTCAGTGCAAGCAGCGCGGTAACTAGCGTCGAGCGAGCGGAGGTGAGCGATCAAGTCAGCAGAGCGCTCAAAAGACGCTAGGTCAGGAAACAGGAACGGGAGGAACAGGCGGCCAAGAGAGACAGCAGCGGGAGAAGAGTAGCGGGCCTTAATCGCAGTGAGGTACTCAGCAGCGGTGCGAACCTGAGTGAAGTGAACCTCCTCAGACTCAGGGAGGAGGCTGCTGAGCGCGATGCAGGCCGCAGCGTCACGTGACGTCCAAGCCGTCTGGTCAGCTCGCTGAGTGGCAAAGCGGGCTCTAGCGGCTTCGTCAGGGGCAGGTCCTAAAGGCGTAGGGTCGGGGGGCGCAGGTAGGGCACCAGTAGCGTGCGCCCAGAGGGTCTCGCCTGCCTGGACCTGACTCTCTAACAGACGGCGAGCACGAAGAAGCCAGACGGAAAAATCAAGAGGTCTACCGTCAGCGTCGAAACGAAGCACACGCGGAGTCGCCATAGCGAGAACTAACGCTAGGGATACAGTGGCAGCGGAAGAGCAGGCTAGGGTTAAGACGACGGGCTGGGTTTAGGGGCGAGCCGCTACAGGGGAATGGGCGGGCCGCTACAGGAGGGGAAGGGGCGGGCCGTGACGGAGGGAAAGGACGGGCGGGACGCGACGGGGGGAAAGGGACCCAACGGGGGGGAAAGGACGGGCGGGACGCGACGGGGGGAAAGGGGCACGACGAGGGGAAAGGACGGGCGGGACGCGACGGGGGGGAAAGGGACGCGACGAGGGGGAAAGGGCGGGCAGGACGCGACGGGGGGAAAGGGACGCGACGAGGGGGAAAGGGCGGGCAGGACGCGACGGGGGGAAAGGGACGCGACGAGGGGGAAAGGGCGGGCAGGACGCGACGGGGGGAAAGGGACGCGACGAGGGGGAAAGGGCGGGCAGGACGCGACGCTAGGGGGAAAAGGTGCGACGCGACGGGGGGAATGGGCGGCGACGCGACGGGGGGAACGGGCGCGACACGACGTGGGGGGGGAACGCGACGCGATGGGGGGTAAGGGCGGGCGCTACGGAACGAGGGGAACGGGTGGCGCGGACGGGCGCTAGGATTGGCGCTAGGCTCGGCACTACGCGCGGTAACAACGGAACCGGGACGAATGAGAGCTAGGATCAGGCTCGGGAGGCTCGAACGGAGAACGGAGGAACGGGATCCCACAGGATCCTAACCTAACTGATACCATGTCAGAATGAAGAATGGATGATGCATTGATGTTGGTTGGGGTACATATAGCTAACCCTAAGTTTTGTACCCCCTAAGACAAACCTCACTATAGGCTACAACATTTGACAGATGTGCCGAAGGTCCCTTGCATGCTGCAAGACCAGGGATGCACTTCTTTAGTATAGGGGCGTTTGTTTGCATTGGCTGGCTGGCTGTGGGTTTTTAGCTAGAACACATTGTTGTAGCCTGGTCTACCTCACTATGTGCTTGTTTACACATCATCAATTTATTTTCCAGCTTGCACTGTGTTATAGCGTGGGATACATGTCCATGACGTGTGCATCAGCACTAAAGGAGAGGCCTGTGGGAAGCAGCATAACGAGAACAGCATAATTCTTCTTGTCGCGGAATGCCATTACCCCAATTTGTTGCAGTTCTTGCTGCTCAGAACCATTTGTTGCTGCTGTGAACTTCATACAAGAAAACGACATATGATGACCCATTTGCTCGTGGCGGTGAACACTCCTCATCACAGCTTGAGTGCCGCCGCCCGAATCTGCTGCGGCTCGTGCTGCGATGGCACTGCCGCCCGCTGCTTCTTGCTGCCAGATGCTCTCATGTCCTGGATGTGCGTGAAGACCTGTGGGGGGTGAGAGAGGAGAGAGGGTGAATGCAACACCTCAAATCACAGTGACAGCACTTCATGCTGGCAGATGCTCCAACGGTGTTGTGGATGCGAGTTGAAATCGCTGTGGTGTGGGAAAAAAAGGGGAAAAAGGCAGCAAAAAGACAGAAAAGAGCGGGAACAAGCAGCACAAGCGAGAGCAGTTGAAAGATGCAGAAAGAAAAACATGGCAGGACCGGGCAGGTAAGAAGGACGTACCTTTGCTGAATTGGTGAAATCTGATAGGCCCTGCTTCTGCTGCCCTCTCTCCACCACACGTATCTTGCGCCCACCACTGCCTGCAGCAGCACCACCCCCACCAGATGCTGCGCCAGGGACTGCCTGTGTGCTCTTCTGGTTTTCGGCCTTCTCTCCTGCACAAGCACAAGGGGAAGGATCTGCTTTTGAGTCGACTCAAAAGCACCACCGCCAGCAGCACCACCACCCCCACCAGATGCCGTGCCAGGGACTGCCTGCAAGCTTTTCTGGTCCTCGGCCTTCTCTCCTGCACAAGCACAAGAGGGATAAGTGAGGGCAGGGGGAAGGGGACATGGCTTTTGAGTTGACCGAAAGACGCTGCTACAGAGACTGCCTGCGAGCTTTTCTGGTCTTCGGCCTTCTCTCCTGCACAAGCACAAGGGGATGAAGGAGCAGAGGAAGAGCGAGGGCCGGCAAGAGGGGAAATATGTCGGAAGAGTTTAAACAGAATAGGGACCGAGGGGAGCGCCCACAGGGGCCAACATCAATCCCAACAAACGAGAAGCACAAGAAGCAGCACCAACACTCACCCTTCCACTTGCGCTTGAGCTTGCTGCGCAGTCGCTTCCGGTCCTCCCGCTCCATCTCCCCCTCGCCCTTCACCATCCCCCGCGCACTCCCCCTCCTCCCCCCTCGCCCTTCACCATCCCCCGCGCGCTCCCCCTCCTTCCCCTCGCCCTTCACAATCACCTACCTTTGCACGTCACGTGCACTTGAGCTTGCTCGCGAGACTGAACAATACATCTCTGTGTTTCCGCCTGCCACTCACCCTTCCATTTGCGCTTGAGCTTGCTGCGCAGTCGCTTCCGGTCCTCCCGCTCCATCTCCCCCTCGCCCTTCACCATCCCCCGCGCACTCCCCCTCCTCCCCCCGCCCGCCCCCACGCCCTCCTCCCCCCCCGCAAACACCTCCTCTGGCGCCAGCATGCTGGCTGTTGACACTGCCACTGGCGCCACCTGGGGGAGAGGAGCGTCAAGAGGAAGGGGGATTGTAGAAGAGGAGGCGGGATCGAAGGCAGGTGACATTGATAACCGGGAGGAGAAGTGTGACTAACGGCGGCGGAACCAGAGAAGTGAAGCGGGGAGCACCGAGGTGAGCACAGGAGATACCACAAGCGCCACACACACCACTCCACCAGGTGTACCTCCACCAGGTGTACCTCCACCAGGTGTACCTCCCCCAGACATACCTCCCCCAGACATACCTCCCCCAGACATACCTCCCCCAGACATACCTCCACCAGACATACCTCCACCAGACATACCTCCACCAGACATACCTCCACCAGACATACCTCCACCAGACATACCTCTTCCATGGCAATGGCAGGCACGTTGGCTGTGACGTCAATGTCGTCCATGATCTGATGGGAGGGAAGGGGCAAGGAGAGGAGTGGGGGGGTCGCGAGCACAGTATAACATTTGATAGAGTCACATCACATAGTGCATTAAGGTTGTCAATCGAATTTAGCATGTAGAGTGGGAGGGGTGAGGCGTGTATCGTGGGAGGGATAAGAGACGTACCGGCTTGGGAGCAAAGTGGAAGTGTGAGAGTGCGTCAAGTTTGGTGCACAGATGCTTGAACATGCGCGCTGCCTGCATGGAGTGACAGGTGTGACAGGGGGCGGGTAACAGGGGTGTGGTGGGAAGGGTAATGCGGGAGTGTGAGAGCGCGTCAAGTTTGTTGCAGAGGTGCTTATTATGAACATAAGGGCAGTCTGTATGGACAAGGGAGGGGTGACAATGGGATGGGTCGAGACGGGCACGGTGTTAACAGGGGAGGGAGATGTGCGACCAAATTAGTGCATACGTGTTTGTTTGAACATGCGAGCAGCCTGTGGGAGAGGAGAGGGGCGAAAGAGGGACCCACCTGTCCCCTCCCCCCACCTCACCCTTCCCCCCTCCCCACTCCCCCCGACCCTCCCCCCTCCCCCCTCCCCCCTCCCCTCTCCCCCCAACCCTCCCCCCTACCCCCTTCATCCCAGCCCCCCCAGCACAGCACCTCGTGTTTGATCTGTTCAGTTGCGCTCATGCCCTCTTGGGCCTGACCATGCTGCTCTCACCATCCTTCCCCTTCCCCACCCCCCATTCCTCTTTTCCCCCAACGGATGTTGCTCTCCCCCACCTCGTGTTTGATCTGATCAGTGGCGCTCATGCCCTCGGTGGCCTGGCCAGCCGCTTTGAGGAACTGGGCCTCGTAGATTTCTGCGAGTCCCTGTGCGCTGGGGTTGTCGTCCTGCCAGGGGTAAGAAGGGAACGCATGGAGAATCCAAGAGGGAGTGAAAGGAACACATTGCAACAGGAGAGCCTAGAGAAACTGGGCCTTGTAAATCTCAAGGCTCTCCCTTTGCGGTAAATCTCCGCCAGGCCCTGCGCGCTGGGCTAGGGTTGTCATCCTGCCAGGAGAGGGCCACGATTGGAGGTACGTAGGGGCACAGGTGGCGACTTTTGAGGCGCCTCAAAGGTAGGTAGGGGCACAGGTGGCGAAGAGGCGGAGGGGGAAGCGGGTTGAATAAAAGAATGGGAGGGACGCTCGACCAGCCGCCTTGAGGAACTGAGCCTCATAGATCTCTGCGAGTGCCTGCGCGCTGGGCTGGGGTTGTCATCCTGCCAGGAGCATAGGTGGGGTGGGGGGGGACGGATGGATAGACACACAGGGGCACAGATGTGATGTGACAGGGGAGAGTGACAGTGTGGCAACACACGGTGAATAAAAGCCTTGAGGAACTGAGCCTCATAGATCTCTGCGAGTCCCTGCGCGCTGGGCTGGGGCTGTCGTCCTGCCAGGGGTATGGGTGGGTGGAGGGTCATGTGCGCGGGCGGGCACGGGAGGAACGGATACACAGGAATGTCAGGCAGTGGATTTCAACTGGAGTGACAGGGTGGTACGACACAGAAGCAGACGCAGAAGCGGTTTTTTTAGAATTCTTAAAAAACAAGTAGAAGCACGGGGCAGGCAGGCCACTCACCAGCTCCAATCTCCCCTTGACAGGTGTCGCTACGGGCTTGGCCTTACGCTCCACGTCATCGAATTGTTGCTGACGTGGACAAGCACGGGGAAGGAGGCGGGACAAAAGGGGAGACGAGGATGGGTGGATGTGCAGCATAGCAGCAAGAAATACTGGTGCAGAACCCTTCCGGCCAGTGATCTTTAAGAATTCTCAAAAATCAAGTGCAGAACCCTTCGGCCCCCACTTCCACCCACCCATCCACCTACCCTCCCACACACCACCCACCCACCCAACCATCCACCCACACATGACTCACATTAAGAATTCTCCTCTTGATGATCTCTTCAATCGTTTGAGTCACCTCCTCTGTAATCACGGGCGCCGGCCGGGCCGCGTGCTCAAAGTCCAGGTCGGCCGCCAGCGCGCTGTTCTTCGGGCGGCTGCCAGCTGTCACCTCGCCGCGCATCGTCCAATGGCGCGCCTCCACGTGGAGGTTCTCCTGCTCCAGCTGCCGCATGCGCTTCCGCAGCCGTTCCAGGCGGATCTCGTAGAGTGATTTGGGCTGTGAAAGCAGAAAAAACGGATGGAGAAGAGGAGCGGGAAAAGAGGGTGGGAGGAGGTTGAGTTGAGAGGGCCGCACAGACGAAACAAAAGCTACATCGGCACGGAACTCAAACATTCTCCTCCTCCACCTGCCGCCTAGCCGCAAGCGCCTCCACGTGGAGGTTCTCCGCCTCCAGCTGGCGCATGCGCCTCCTCAGCCGCTCCAGCCTAATTTCGTACAGCGATTTGGGCTGTGGGAGTGAAAGGGGCGGGCCAACAGAGGAGACTCTCAGAACTCCTCCAGCTGCCTCATGCGCTTCCTCAGCCGCTCTAGGCGGATCTCGTAGAGTGACTTGGGCTGTGAATAGAGCCAGGAGAAGAGAGAGGCGAGAGGAGGGCGAGAAAAGAGCAGGAGGCAGGTTGGGACTCAATCACTCTCCGCCTCCAGCTGCCGCATGCGATTCCGCAGCTGCCACAAGGGGGTGATAGGAAGGCGCGACGAGGGCAAGAGGAGGGCGAGAGAAGGGCGAGGAAGGAAAGAGGCCCGCAACAGGGAGATAGGATAGAGTAGGCTGGACTAGTAAAAGAAGTAAGTTCGCAGATTTACTGCCAACCATCGTATCCGCCCTTTATACCTTCCCTTCACACTAATTTTTCACTCACCTCCTCATCCTCCTCCTCTCCACCCTCCTCCTCCTCATCCAATAATCCCTTCTTCCTTCTCGCTACAACCGCCTTCCCCTCCTCCCCTCCTTCCTCCCTTCCCTCTTCCTCTCCCTCATCATCACCCTCCCCCTCCTCGTCATCCACTCCCTCATCCTCCTCCTCCTCCTCCTCCTCCTCCTCCTCCCCCTCCCACTCCTCCACCTCAACATCTTCAACATCCTCCTCCTCTTCGCCCCTCATTGCCCTATCCGCCTCCAGGTGACTCTCGGGCGCCTTCCTCCCGAAAAAGTCCTCGTATCTGCACGGCAGGGATCAAAAGGCAAGGGAAAGAAACAAAAGCGAGCAAGGCAGTGGGGAAGGCATGAAGCTCCTCCTCGTCCGCCTCCAGGTGGCTCTCTGGCGCCTTCCTCCAAAAAAAGTCCTCATACCTGCGAGCAGCACAAATCCAGATGGCTCTCGGGGAGGTAGAGGGATGACGAGGTAGAGGGATGACGAGGTAGAGGGATGACGAGGTAGAGGGATGACGAGGTAGAGGGATGACGAGGTAGAGGGATGACGAGGTAGAGGGATGACGAGGTAGAGGGATGACGAGGTAGAGGGATGACGAGGTAGAGGGATCACGAGGTAGAGGGATCACGAGGTAGAGGGATGACGAGGTAGAGGGATGACGAGGTAGAGGGATGACGAGGTAGAGGGATGACGAGGTAGAGGGATGACGAGGTAGAGGGATGACGAGGTAGAGGGATGACGAGGTAGAGGGATGACGAGGTAGAGGGATGACGAGGTAGAGGGATGACGAGGTAGAGGGATCACGAGGTAGAGGGATCACGAGGTAGAGGGATCACGAGGTAGAGGGATCACGAGGTAGAGGGATGACGAGGTAGAGGGATGACGAGGTAGAGGGATCACGAGGTAGAGGGATCACGAGGTAGAGGGATCACGAGGTAGAGGGATCACGAGGTAGAGGGATGACGAGGTAGAGGGATGACGAGGTAGAGGGATGACGAGGTAGAGGGATGACGAGGTAGAGGGATGACGAGGTAGAGGGATGACGAGGTAGAGGGATGACGAGGTAGAGGGATGACGAGGTAGAGGGATGACGAGGTAGAGGGATGACGAGGTAGAGGGATGACGAGGTAGAGGGATCACGAGGTAGAGGGATCACGAGGTAGAGGGATGACGAGGTAGAGGGATGACGAGGTAGAGGGATGACGAGGTAGAGGGATGACGAGGTAGAGGGATGACGAGGTAGAGGGATGACGAGGTAGAGGGATGACGAGGTAGAGGGATGACGAGGTAGAGGGATGACGAGGTAGAGGGATCACGAGGTAGAGGGATCACGAGGTAGAGGGATCACGAGGTAGAGGGATCACGAGGTAGAGGGATCACGAGGTAGAGGGATCACGAGGTAGAGGGATCACGAGGTAGAGGGATCACGAGGTAGAGGGATCACGAGGTAGAGGGATCACGAGGTAGAGGGATCACGAGGTAGAGGGATCACGAGGTAGAGGGATGACGAGGTAGAGGGATGACGAGGTAGAGGGATGACGAGGTAGAGGGATGACGAGGTAGAGGGATGACGAGGTAGAGGGATGACGAGGTAGAGGGATGACGAGGTAGAGGGATGACGAGGTAGAGGGATGACGAGGTAGAGGGATGACGAGGTAGAGGGATGACGAGGTAGAGGGATGACGAGGTAGAGGGATGACGAGGTAGAGGGATGACGAGGTAGAGGGATGACGAGGTAGAGGGATCACGAGGTAGAGGGATCACGAGGTAGAGGGATCACGAGGTAGAGGGATCACGAGGTAGAGGGATCACGAGGTAGAGGGATCACGAGGTAGAGGGATCACGAGGTAGAGGGATCACGAGGTAGAGGGATCACGAGGTAGAGGGATCACGAGGTAGAGGGATCACGAGGTAGAGGGATCACGAGGTAGAGGGATGACGAGGTAGAGGGATGACGAGGTAGAGGGATGACGAGGTAGAGGGATGACGAGGTAGAGGGATGACGAGGTAGAGGGATGACGAGGTAGAGGGATGACGAGGTAGAGGGATGACGAGGTAGAGGGATGACGAGGTAGAGGGATGACGAGGTAGAGGGATGACGAGGTAGAGGGATGACGAGGTAGAGGGATGACGAGGTAGAGGGATCACGAGGTAGAGGGATCACGAGGTAGAGGGATCACGAGGTAGAGGGATCACGAGGTAGAGGGATCACGAGGTAGAGGGATGACGAGGTAGAGGGATGACGAGGTAGAGGGATGACGAGGTAGAGGGATGACGAGGTAGAGGGATGACGAGGTAGAGGGATCACGAGGTAGAGGGATCACGAGGTAGAGGGATCACGAGGTAGAGGGATCACGAGGTAGAGGGATCACGAGGTAGAGGGATCACGAGGTAGAGGGATCACGAGGTAGAGGGATCACGAGGTAGAGGGATCACGAGGTAGAGGGATCACGAGGTAGAGGGATGACGAGGTAGAGGGATGACGAGGTAGAGGGATGACGAGGTAGAGGGATGACGAGGTAGAGGGATGACGAGGTAGAGGGATGACGAGGTAGAGGGATGACGAGGTAGAGGGATGACGAGGTAGAGGGATGACGAGGTAGAGGGATGACGAGGTAGAGGGATCACGAGGTAGAGGGATCACGAGGTAGAGGGATCACGAGGTAGAGGGATCACGAGGTAGAGGGATCACGAGGTAGAGGGATCACGAGGTAGAGGGATCACGAGGTAGAGGGATGACGAGGTAGAGGGATGACGAGGTAGAGGGATGACGAGGTAGAGGGATGACGAGGTAGAGGGATGACGAGGTAGAGGGATGACGAGGTAGAGGGATGACGAGGTAGAGGGATGACGAGGTAGAGGGATGACGAGGTAGAGGGATGACGAGGTAGAGGGATGACGAGGTAGAGGGATGACGAGGTAGAGGGATGACGAGGTAGAGGGATGACGAGGTAGAGGGATGACGAGGTAGAGGGATGACGAGGTAGAGGGATGACGAGGTAGAGGGATGACGAGGTAGAGGGATGACGAGGTAGAGGGATGACGAGGTAGAGGGATGACGAGGTAGAGGGATGACGAGGTAGAGGGATGACGAGGTAGAGGGATGACGAGGTAGAGGGATCACGAGGTAGAGGGATCACGAGGTAGAGGGATCACGAGGTAGAGGGATCACGAGGTAGAGGGATCACGAGGTAGAGGGATCACGAGGTAGAGGGATCACGAGGTAGAGGGATCACGAGGTAGAGGGATCACGAGGTAGAGGGATCACGAGGTAGAGGGATCACGAGGTAGAGGGATCACGAGGTAGAGGGATCACGAGGTAGAGGGATGACGAGGTAGAGGGATGACGAGGTAGAGGGATCACGAGGTAGAGGGATCACGAGGTAGAGGGATGACGAGGTAGAGGGATGACGAGGTAGAGGGATGACGAGGTAGAGGGATGACGAGGTAGAGGGATGACGAGGTAGAGGGATGACGAGGTAGAGGGATGACGAGGTAGAGGGATGACGAGGTAGAGGGATGACGAGGTAGAGGGATGACGAGGTAGAGGGATGACGAGGTAGAGGGATCACGAGGTAGAGGGATCACGAGGTAGAGGGATCACGAGGTAGAGGGATCACGAGGTAGAGGGATCACGAGGTAGAGGGATCACGAGGTAGAGGGATCACGAGGTAGAGGGATCACGAGGTAGAGGGATCACGAGGTAGAGGGATCACGAGGTAGAGGGATCACGAGGTAGAGGGATCACGAGGTAGAGGGATGACGAGGTAGAGGGATGACGAGGTAGAGGGATGACGAGGTAGAGGGATGACGAGGTAGAGGGATGACGAGGTAGAGGGATGACGAGGTAGAGGGATGACGAGGTAGAGGGATGACGAGGTAGAGGGATGACGAGGTAGAGGGATGACGAGGTAGAGGGATGACGAGGTAGAGGGATGACGAGGTAGAGGGATGACGAGGTAGAGGGATGACGAGGTAGAGGGATGACGAGGTAGAGGGATGACGAGGTAGAGGGATCACGAGGTAGAGGGATCACGAGGTAGAGGGATGACGAGGTAGAGGGATGACGAGGTAGAGGGATGACGAGGTAGAGGGATGACGAGGTAGAGGGATCACGAGGTAGAGGGATCACGAGGTAGAGGGATCACGAGGTAGAGGGATCACGAGGTAGAGGGATCACGAGGTAGAGGGATCACGAGGTAGAGGGATCACGAGGTAGAGGGATCACGAGGTAGAGGGATCACGAGGTAGAGGGATCACGAGGTAGAGGGATCACGAGGTAGAGGGATCACGAGGTAGAGGGATCACGAGGTAGAGGGATCACGAGGTAGAGGGATGACGAGGTAGAGGGATGACGAGGTAGAGGGATCACGAGGTAGAGGGATCACGAGGTAGAGGGATCACGAGGTAGAGGGATGACGAGGTAGAGGGATGACGAGGTAGAGGGATGACGAGGTAGAGGGATGACGAGGTAGAGGGATGACGAGGTAGAGGGATGACGAGGTAGAGGGATGACGAGGTAGAGGGATGACGAGGTAGAGGGATGACGAGGTAGAGGGATGACGAGGTAGAGGGATCACGAGGTAGAGGGATCACGAGGTAGAGGGATCACGAGGTAGAGGGATCACGAGGTAGAGGGATCACGAGGTAGAGGGATCACGAGGTAGAGGGATCACGAGGTAGAGGGATCACGAGGTAGAGGGATCACGAGGTAGAGGGATCACGAGGTAGAGGGATCACGAGGTAGAGGGATCACGAGGTAGAGGGATCACGAGGTAGAGGGATCACGAGGTAGAGGGATCACGAGGTAGAGGGATCACGAGGTAGAGGGATCACGAGGTAGAGGGATCACGAGGTAGAGGGATCACGAGGTAGAGGGATCACGAGGTAGAGGGATCACGAGGTAGAGGGATCACGAGGTAGAGGGATCACGAGGTAGAGGGATCACGAGGTAGAGGGATCACGAGGTAGAGGGATCACGAGGTAGAGGGATCACGAGGTAGAGGGATCACGAGGTAGAGGGATCACGAGGTAGAGGGATCACGAGGTAGAGGGATCACGAGGTAGAGGGATCACGAGGTAGAGGGATGATGAGGCGAGGGAAATAGAATACCCTCGCCTCACTTGCATAATGCAAGTTCATGAAGCTCAATCTCCTTCTTCCCCCCCTCCATAAACCCAAGGTTCACAGCTCACCTGATCATGGAGCCATCTAGGAGTGCCTTCTTTTTTTGAGCCTTCTTCCACACTCCCTGCACACGCACAACAGCATATATGCACACATGCACATGCCGCATACATAGACACACACATGCATGAACATGCCACACATGCCACACATATAGCGACAGCAGCGGACTTTTGTTGCAGTTCATTCTTCAACACTTCTCATGAATAATCGAAACACGCACACGCATCCCTTCCCCTCCCTCACCACCCCTCCCCATCCCTCCCCATCCCTCCCCATCCCTCCCCATCCCTCCCCAACCCTTCCCATCCATCCATCATCTCCCAGTGTCAATCACCTCATCCCCGTCATCCTCCTCGTCCTCCTCCCCCCCCTCCCATCATCATGTCCCAATGTCACTTACCTCCTCTCCGTCATCCTCTTCCCCCTCCTCCTTCCCCCCCTCACCAGGAGACCCTGACCTGTAAAGCGCCTCAAACGCCCCCTCCTCATCCTCCTCCCCATCCCTTCCCATCCACCCATCCTTCCATCCATCCCATCCCATTGCACCTTACCTCGTCTCCATCATCCCCCTCCTCGCTCTCCTCCTCCTCCCCCCCACCAGGCGACCCTGACCTGTAGAGTGCATCAAACGCTCCCTCCTCATCCTCCTCCTCCCCATCCTCCTCCTCTCCCTCACCCTCCTCCTCTTCCTCCTCTCTCCTCACTTTCTTGATCTCTTCCATCAAAGCCAATTCATCCTCGTCTTCCTCTCCATCCTCACCCCCCTCCTCAGAACCCATCAATCCTCCCTCATCTCCCTCCTCTCCACTCTCCCCTTCCAAACCCCCCAACCCTAAACCCTGTACCCGTTCGTCTTCATCACTCCCCTCCTCGTCCCCTCCCCCTTCTTCCCCCTCCCACTCCTTTCCCCCCTCCCCCCACTTCCCCCCCTTCTCCTCCATCTCCTTCCCCTTTCCCTCCCTCCCCACTTGTCCACCTTTCCCCTTTCCGCCTTTCCCCCTGACAAGCTTCGGAACCCTAAAAAACTCCTCCCCCCGAACTACCGCCTTCCCTTCCGTGAGCTCCTCCGCCCGCTTCAGCCGCCGCCGAATGCGGGGAAGAGTCGGCGCCAAAGCGAGGTCCAGCTGGCACCAGATCTGCTCGGAATCGAATCCGTCCACGAAGAGCCCAGGAAGCTTCCTCTCCGGGACTAACGACTGGGATTTCGTAAACCCGGACGCTCCTTTTTTTCCTCCGCCAGATGCGGCGTCGGATGCGGCGCCCTTCGCGGCGTCCAGGTTGGACATTCCGGAGTCGAAGAGCGCCTTCACGGCGGTGCGAAGCTGCTGCGAAAGGTCCGAGGAAGGTGCGAGGAAGGAGGTGGGTGGGAGATCGCCGAGCGACTCGAGAACGGCTTTAGTGGCCTCATCCTCGTTAGTAGCCGCACCTGTCCTAGTGGCGTCATCCCCATTAGTAGTGACTGCAGCAGGCATGACGCTCTTAACGGCTGCACAGGCTCTAATAAGTCGCAACAAAGGCTGAGCTCACGAAAGCGTAATTAACATTAACTTCGTAAAAGGAGGCTCAGAGCTAGAATTGCCTCACGCAGACGGCGAACGGGATGGATAGCAACGTCTTCGCTGATACTCCTACTACCGGACTGCCTTCGCTGCGCTGCGTGGCGTTGCGATGCGTTGCGTGCGAAGCGACCCTACGATCGTGGTTTATAGGCCGTCATGGATGGGTGTGGGACGGCACAAGAAATGAGCCTCAAGAATGCTGTGGGGTGAACGGCAGATGCTATGGTTGCGTTGCGGGTGTGGGGCTGCGAAAAAGGGTTAATTCCATTTTGTTGAGATGTTCTGATGTGCATAAGACAAGTTTCAAACGCTTTGGGATTGCGTTTTATCACAACTTTTACGGTGCTACTTCATAACGCGTATCGGGCAACTAAATTGTCGCCCCTGCATTTCCATCGCCTGCTTGGAGTCAATTTTCCTGGCAGGTGATCAAATTTTCCATTGGTATGCTTTTGAGTCGACTCAAAAGCCGACCGAGCTATTCATTCGCGGCTATCATGCTGCCGTATCCCTATCCCTGACTGGCTCTAGGGTCAGGGCTGAAAAGCTTGTAATTTCGCCGTCACCTCGCCAACAGTTTTCGCCGTCATCTCGCCAGCATTTCGCCGCCGCCATTGCGTCATCCGACCGCTCGTCATGATTCGCCGCCTCCTCGTCCGCTTGCTCCTTCCAAAGTCGCCGCCTGTTCGCGCGGATCCACGCGATGGCCTTTTATCGCGTACAGACGGCGCGCCGTTAGCGCCAGACATGGAATACCTGCGCCTCTTCCGCCAGCGCACGGCGGAGTTCTGCGCGCTCGGGGGGGAAGCTCTGGTCGGGGGAAAACGGGCGGAGAGTGGCGGAGAGGGGGAAAGGGAAGCAGCGCCGCTGAACCCTCTTCTCGTGCCCTACATTGACCTCAACATCGCTCCGCTGCGCAGAGTATACGCCTGGTATGTCGTACGGTATGGTAGCTCCCATGTTGCCACTAAACAGAGGATTCACTCCCTGGTTGCTGCTCGTGCCCTACATTGATCTGAACATCGCGCCGCTGCGCATGATATATGCATGGTATGCCGCTGTATGGTAGCTCCCAACCCAAGGCTACTAGCTGCCACTAGATAAAGCCTTCACTCTGCTGCGGCTGCGGTTTCTGCTCGTGCCCTACATTCACCTCTACATCACTCCACTGCGCAGAATGTGCGCTTGGTACGCTGTTGTCCAACCGGAATCGGGAGGTGAAGCAGCCTATAAAGTGGACAACACATCACTTCATAGAGCAGGAACTACCAAACCTTCTATTCGTATCTTCCCTCCGCTCCGCCTCTCCGCCCTTCCGCCCTTCCGCACTCCCGCCCATGCGCCAATTTTCTCCTCCGGTACTGCGTCCCTGTCCCCCTGCGCCCCACAGGGCCGTACCCACAGAGGCAGCGCTGGCAGCTGTGAAGGCGGCTGCAGGAGGGACGGGGGTGGTGGAGGTGAGCGGTGGGGAGTGGCACAAGGGGGGTGTGATTGAGGTTGCAGGAATTTTTTTAGAGTTCTCAAAAAGATCCTGCAGCAGGAGGGACGGGGGTGGTGGAGGTGAGCGATGGGGAGTGGCACAAGGGGGAGTGTGATTGAGGTTGTTTCCTGGCGTTCCATTGAATGCATGGATTATTGCGGCATTAGTGCGTGTTGCTGACCGCCCATGTGACCACCGCCATAACAGCTGGCCTGTACTGCTGCTTGACTATTAGGCGTCTCTGAAGGAGTCATGGCGTGTCATTGTTCGTTCAATGCTCATCACAGTCGTGTCATTGTTCGTTCAATGCTCATCACAGTCATGTCATTGTTCGTTCAATGCTCATCACAGTCGTGTCATTGTTCGTTCAATGCTCATCACAGTCGTGTCATTGTTCGTTCAATGCTCATCACAGTCGTGTCATTGTTCGTTCAATGCTCATCACAGTCGTGTCATTGTTCGTTCAATGCTCATCACAGTCATGTCATTGTTCGTTCAATGCCCACCACAATCATGACAGGTGGGCGCAGGAACGGGTTATTGGGCTGCACTTCTAAGGAGGCGAGGTGTTGACGTGGCAGCTTATGATTGGACGCCAATGGACAATGCTGGATGCACCAGCAGCAGCAGCAGCAATGGCAGTAGTAGTGACAGCAACAGCAACGGTGTTAGCAGCCGGGTGAACGGGCACCATGCCCTTCCCATGGCATCTGCAAGTCAGCTAGTTAACGTGCCGCCTTTCACCCATGTGTCTGGTGAGCGTGAACACCCCTCTTGTAGCGTTTGTTTCTACAGCGTCTATCTATTGCTGGTCACTGAATCACAGCTGCTCTCTCAAATCAACCTTTTACTCACCTTAACCGTTTAACCCCCCTTTCTGACACCTCGTTCATGCGCACCCTGATTTCCTCAGAGGGAGATGCTTCTGTGTCTGCGCTGCATCCTGACCGTTCATTGCTGTTGTGTTGGCCTCCTCCGGAAGAAGTGGAAACATCCGATGCAGCAACAGCAAGTGGAGGAGGAGAATCAGCAGCAGCAGCAGGGGCAGCAGCAGGAGCAGCAGCAGGGGCAGCAGCAGGGGCAGAAGCAGGAGCTGCAGAGGGAGCAGCAAAGGGGCAATCAGCATCAGCTGCTGAGGCGCCATCATTAGCAGCTGACGCGTTACTCCACTACAGGGGTTCCACTGTGGTGTTCGTTGGGGAACTGCCACTTCACTTCCTACAAGCACATTCAAGTGACCGTTCCCTACAGTCACACTCTTCTCAGTCGCCCTCATACCAGCCGCAAACCGCCGGCCCGCGGTTTCTCTCCCTTCTGGACAAGGAATGGGTGCTGGTTGAACACGTGGCTCTTCCCAATTGGCCAGGGACACACGACTGTATGACAGTCTGGAGAAGGAAGGGAAGTTTGAGTAGGGCCGGAGCCTTTGCAGAAGGCACCAGCAAGGGTGACAATAGTGGATGTGATACTAAGCTACATGACAACTTCAAAGGCAGTGACAGAAGTGGAAGCATAACAGAAAAAGACGACAGAGAATTGTCTCAATTCCCTTGGTCCTCCGACAGGGAAGATCTTATCAAACGCCAGCGGCAGCACTGGGACGATGTGGTCATGGGGAGGCTTTTATTATCCCCATCCATTGCGCGTGCCGGATCAGCAGCGGATGCTGAGCTTGTTCAAGCGATTGAGGTGGAGGCGGTGAGAGGTTGGATCCTAAGAACTCGGTGGTCGAGACTGGTGGGTGGTCTTCCATTGCTTCTTATTTCCCCTTTGTACAAGAGGTTATGTAAAAGCGGAAGGGTTGTCTGATTAAATTCTTGTTCCATGTAATATAGATTGTATTTTGTATTGGCGCACGACATAGTGGGAAGGACTCCTGGCTCTCCGGTTTTGGGAAGGTTCACGCGCCTCCAACAGCAAAGTACACCTGGCACTCATTCGTGCTGCCACTTCAGGTCGCGCTTTCTCGACGGTCCAGCTGGCAACTCCTTTGGTTCGCGAGACATGTTATGGAGGTCGCGGAAATTCGTCCACCCTCGTCTGCTTCGCTCGCACCCTGATTTCGTCCCCCTTCTGCTTTCTGGTCTCCAGCTGTGTTCGATTTCTCCTTGTGATCATTTCTCGTCTTGGCTTGCGAGCATTGACTTGACCTACCTTTCTCCCCGCACTTTCCACCGCCCGCTGTCAATTGCGTACGTCCTGACCTCGTAAGCACTCTCGTGCCGTAGGGCCTCGAGACCTTCACTGCGAATTCGCCAAACGCAGCGCATCGTTTGCACTTCGCGCATCGTCAGGTCACAAGGAGCTCTCCGTTTCACGTGATCATGGCATCAGTTGCTTCAGTCGCCACGACTGTCACCGCGTCCGCTCTCCCCCATAGACTGGCCACGACCACCAACCATTCCACAGTCACGCAGTCGAGCCACGCAGATTCTCATGCTGCGATGGCGTCACTAGCCGTTCGCATGGACTCTCAGGGCGTTCGCTTGCGCGGTAGGCTCGGCAGCTCGTTCGGAGGAGCGTCGGTGCTGGAGCGGCCGGGGTTGGACCAATCAGGAGGAGCGGACGGCGCTCCGAAGACGGACGCCGGTGGAGAGATGGGGCAGCTGAAGCAGCGGATGCGGAACGGAGGGGGAGATCGGTACCGCGTGCTTCTATTGGACCACGAAAAGCACACGGAGGATGGAGGTGAGAGAGTACTGACAACAACCTTTCACCAGCGTGATTTTGGTGCGATCGAAATGTCAGAATCTAGCAGCAGGAATGGATGAACTAGCAGCATGCAGGAGTACAAGTAGTAAACCCTAATTGGGCTGTACCCCATATGGGCTACCCCACTACAGCCTAGACAATATGCAGCATATATGTTTGACACACCCCCATAGGCAAAGTGGGGGAGAACAAGGGGTCAAACGACCAGTCAAGAGAAGCAAAGCAAGCTCAGGGTGGATCTCAACGTCACCACACATTCTGAGCACAAGCAAAGGGCCACAAGGCCAGTCCACATGCAGAGATATATATACAACAATAACAGTACAGTGATGACTACCTAGCAAGAGCAGGCATGCATGTATATATATATAGATCACAGTACAAGCAGAGACTACAGCAAGTGTGGAAACGTAGGCACAAGGCCTAACAGGGTACAAAAGCGCTGATGATCACCAGACGGAAGTGCCTTGGTGAATATATCAGCAGTGTTGGCCCGAGTGGCCACGTGACGAAGACGAAGCTGGCCTCGCTGCTGCAACTCTCGAGCCAGGAAGTAACGCAGAGCAATGTGCTTCGTTCTGTGCTCCAGTCTGTGCTCCTCACACAAGGCAATGGCGGCCTTGTTGTCGACGTACAGCACTGGAGGAGAACGAGGCTGCTCTCCCAAGTCAGTCAGCAGGTAGGTGAGCCAGCGTAGCTCCTGTGCAGCCATGGCTGTGGCGTAGATCTCAGCCTCACAACTGGAGCTGAGAACTGAAGACAAGCGTGTAGAACGCCACGAAACTGAACCAGAGCCAAGGCTGAAGGTGTAACCCTGTGACGACCGCTGAGTAGCCAGGTCGTCAACCCAAGAAGCGTCTGAGTGCCCAGTGAGGACAACTGGGCTCGTCCCTCCAAGCACTAGCCCCATGCCTGATGTGCTGCACAAGTAGCGCAGTACCCTCTTAGCAGCAGCCATGTGCTCAGGTCGGTGCCGACCAGGAGCCATGTAGCGAGCCAGAAGACCAAGAGGGTACGCGAGGTCAGGTCGAGTGCAAGTCATCAGGTACATGAGGCAGCCGACTAGCTCTGGGTAAGGACCACTCGGCTCTACGGACTCGTCCGAAGGTGGAGCTGAGAGCAAGTGACCTGTAGCCAGAGGAGTGGCCTGTGCTGAAGACCAGGTGAAGCCGAAGCGCTGAAGGACCTGCTGCACCATGTGTGACTGAGTCAAGGTGATGGTGCGGCGTGCTCTGCAAGCCAAGGTAGCTGCGCAGCTCACCCAAGTCTGTGCACGTGTGTCTCTTCTGCAGCTCCGACTTCACGTGGGCGAGAGCCTCAGTGTCAGCAGTGGCAAAAACCAAGTCGTCGACGTACACGAGGATGTAGAACGGCGGCAGTGAAGTGTCGGTGCGCAGAAACAGCAACGGGTCAGCAGTAGAAGGCGCGAACCCAAGAGCCGCAAGCGTAGTCCTCAGTGTGTCGTGCCACTCACGTGGCGCCTGGCGGAGACCGTAGACCGGCCACCGGAGGCTCCACTGGGTGCCAGGAGGGAACGACCCAGTGAAGCCCGGGGGGCGACGCAGCCAGATCTCCTCGTGCAAGCTGCCCTGCAAGAAAGCTGTGCTGAAGTCAAGAGAGTGAAGCTCGTAGTCACGGTGAGCAGCAACATGCAGCAGCACCCGAAGAGTGGTCATCTTCGGGGTGGGGGAGAAGGTCAACTCCCTCTCGCTGACTGAAGCCTCGAGCCACGTAACGCGCCTTGAAGACAGGCGGAGAACCCGGCGGCCGCTTCACCCTGAAAATCCACATGCCACTGACGATGTTCGCCCCAGGTGGGGGAACCTCGTCAACGTAGGTGCCTGTGGACTTCCAGGAAGCCATCTCTGCGTCCATGGCTGCCTGCCACTGAGAGGAGTAGGGACCCTCTATCGCCTCTGCGTAAGAGCGCGGAGTCGGGATGTCTGGTGCATCCGGGTCTCCCTCAGGGGCAAGTAGCGAGGACACAAGATGAGGTAAAGCAGCAGCAAGACACTGGAACTCCTCCTGCCTGTCCTCAAGGACGTCCGTGCTAAGAGCACACTCACCCCCGACGGACGGAGGACAGACAGACTCAGACCCAGCAACAAGACTAGCGGCGTAGTCTAGACGACAGGCAGCAGCAAAGTCAACAAGCTCAGCGACCAAGGCAGACGCAGCAGTGGACTCAAACGACGGGTCAGTGACAACAGTGGCTAGGAGACGCGTGACAGTAGGGTGCTCAGTACGAAACCGGTCAGACTCAGGGTCCGGAACGGCAGGCAGAGAGGACGCAGGGGGAGACGGCAGAGGAACAGGCTGCGGAGCAGAGGAAGGACGACGGACAACAAGGTGTGCGCTGGGGACAGCCGGCTGACGCGCACGAGCGACACGACGAACGGTACGACCAGAACGAACAGGCGAGACAGGACGCGACGCAGGCTCACGACGCGTAGCAGGACTGCCTGTCGGCTCAGTGTAAGGAGAGGGAGCAGGTAGCGGTGAGCCAGTCTGTAACGGAAGACCAGTAGACGACGGGAGAGTAACAACCTGACGAAGAGCAGAGTCAGGCGGCGGCAGAGACGACGGAGACGGCGGAGCGAAGAACAGTCGTGTCGGCGCAGCTGCACCAGTACCGGCAGCTCCAGCAGCTCCAGTGCCTCCAGCAGCTCCAGTACCTCCAGCAGCTCCCGTACCTCCAGCAGCTCCCGTACCTCCAGCAGCTCCAGAAGCTCCAGTCCCAGAGCCGACACCCCCAGTCCCAGGGTCTCCAACCTCTGTGTCTCCAGCAGCAGCACCCCCAGACCCAGCACCTCCAGTCCCAGGGTCTCCAGCCTCAGTGTCTCCAGCAGCAGCACCCCCAGAACCAGCACCTCCAGTCCCAGGGTCTCCAGCCTCAGTGTCTCCAGCACGAGCACCTCCAGAACCAGCGACTCCAGCACCTCCAGTAGACAAAGTACCAGCACCACTCCTAGCTCCAGCAGCGCGACGCTGACGGCGACCGTACCAGTCCTGCAGCTGCTGTGGGGTGAGAGGCACACGTGGACGAAGGCGGCTACTCCAAGGAGACCGCGCAACAGCAGACTCAGAACCCTCAGCGCCCGCACCCCCAACGGCTCCAGAACCTCCGGTGTCAGTACTGTCAGAATATCATGCTCTAGCCTGCAGTGGGGTGCTCTATAGCGAGTACAACCCTTCTAGGGTTTGCTATTTGTATCCTCATTCTTGCTAGTGCAAACTCTCCTTTCTTCATTCTTACTTTCTACAGCTAGTTCTGACATGCTATCAGAGCAGGTCGACCCTCCTGGGTCGATCCTGTGGGTGGGCCCACCACCTAAGCCTTCCGCTGCTACTGCTACTGCTACTGCTACTCTGTGTGTCGCACGCCTCGTGGCGTGCGACGGATTTTTCATCCCGCCGTGCGCCCCGAGGTGTGCGGCGGTTTTCTGCCCGCCGTGCGCCCCGAGGCGCGCGGCGGTTCTCTGCCCGCCGTGCGCCCCGAGGCGCGCGGCGGTTTTCTCCCCCCGTCGCCCGCCGAAGCGCCCCCGGGGACCCGCGCGTCGCCCCCGTCGCCCGTGCGCGGCCCGTACTGCACGAGCGCGGCCCGTACAGGCTGCGCCAGGCCCGCGCGCGGCCTGTCCTGCACGCGCGCGGCCCGTACGGGCTGCGCCAGGCCCGCGCGCGGCCCGTACAACCCGCGCGCTGCTCGTACGGGCTGCGCCAGGCCCGCGCGCGGCCCGTACGGCCTGCGCCAGGCCCGCGCGCGGCCCGTACGGGCTGCGCCTGGCCCGCGCGCGCCTCGGGCCGCCTGCGCGCGGTTCGTACGGGCTGCGCCTGGCCCGCGGGCGCCCGGTCTCCTCTCCCACTGAGCTGCACGCCGTCCCTCGCGCTTCTGACGGCGCCCCACCCCTGCTGCTGCCCGTACTCCTGAATTAGGGTTTGGGGGTGGAGCGTATGGGGGTGCCGTCTCTGTCAGCCGTCCCCTGCTCCTCCTCCTCCTCCGTCTCCCACTACTGCAGCTGCTGCTCAGGGGGGTGGGTGTGTGGGAGCCGAGGGTTTAGGGTTTAAGGGGGGTGCCATGGGAGTGGAGTTAGGGGTTGCAGCAGGGGGTGTGTGTTGGGGGGTGTGGGACAGTTGGAGGAGGTTGGGTGGAGGCAGCCGTCGTGTCGTCTGCAGCGCCTGTATTCCGGGGTTCTGATAGCCACCGGTAGCTCAGAGAGCCGGTTGCACCTGTCGCCCGTGGGTCCGTTGCTCCTGTCGCTGCTGATCAGACGCAGAGCCTGTTACTCCTGTATTCCGGGGCCCTTGCTCCCGGTAGCCACTAGAGTTGCACCAGAGCCGTCTGTTGCCCGTGTGTCTGCAGCTTCAGTCGTCGCCTCCACTCTTCTCTCCTCTCGCCAGCCCTCCTCCTCCTCACTTGCCCTCTGTAACTGCCTCTAGCTTTGCTCATAATTGTGCACTTTAAACTATTGCTTCTTAAACTTGTGCTCAGAATGTGTGGTGACATTGTGATCCACCCTGAGCTTGTACTGCTTTGCTTTCTCTGCTGATTACACCCCACTTTGGCTATGGGGGTGTGTCAGAATATTATGCTCTAGCCTGCAGTGGGGTGCTCTATAGCGAGTACAACCCTTCTAGGGTTTGCTATTTGTATCCTCATTCTTGCTAGTGCAAACTCTCCTTTCTTCATTCTTACTTTCTACAGCTAGTTCTGACAAGTACCCTCAGCACCAGTACCTCCAGCGGCTCCAGAACCTCCAGCACGAGCACCCTCAGCAGCTCCAGAACCTCCAGCTCCAGCGCCACCAGTACTAGGCCCTCCAGCAGCTCCCGAACCTCCAGCGCCAGCACCCTCAGTAGCTCCAGAACCTCCAGCGTCAGTACCGCCAAGCTCAGCACCCCCAGACCCCTCACACTCAGGCTCAGCACCACCAGGCTCCACACCCTCAAGCTCCGCACCCCCAGGCTCAGCACCCCCAGGCTCAGCACCCCCAGGCTCCGCACCCCCAGGCTCAGCACCCCTAGAAGTAGCACCCCGAGAAGGACCACCCTCAGTAGGACCTGAGTCACCAGTGACCTCAACCGGCGCAGTCAAGGGAGGAGGGTCTACCTGAGAAACACCTGAAGGAGCAGGACCAGGAGTGGGGAGGGGGTCTACCTGGGGAGCACCTGGAGCGAGGAAGAGCGGCGGGGGGGGGGGGAGCGGGGCAGTGCGGTAGGGGAAGAGACGGTAAAAGGGAACCGACTCGTCGAACGTGACGTCCTGAGACGCAAAGACACGGCGCGAGGTGGGATGGTAAAACTGCCAACCAGGCGCGTCAGGGACAAAGCCAAGGAAGACACAGGGAACAGCGCGGGCGGAGAGCTTGTCCGCGGTGGTATCGCGGACAAAGGCACGAGCACCCCAGACCCGGAAACGCGACGCATCACCAACCTTCCCCGTCCACAGCAGTGTGGGCGAGGTCTCCGGCAAGGAGACACGGGGCCAGAGGTTGAGCTGATGCGCGGCGTACCGGACCGCAAACGGCCACAGGAAATGGGGGGCAGCCGCATGGATCATGGAGGTACGAGCGACCTCCATGACTAAGCCAATGCGACGCTCAGCAACCCCATTCTGCTGTGGAGAGGCCGGAAGCGTGAACGACTAGGTGATGCCGTCCTCCGCACAGTAGGCTGCCAAGAGGTCAGAGGAGAACTCACCACCTCTGTCAGAGTGCAGACGCAGGACAGGAAAGTCCCGCCGGAACCGCTCGTGGAGCTGGAGACGAACAGCGCGGATCCAAGGGATCAAAACATCAGGGACGTCCCCCTTGCTCTGCAAGGGGAAGACCGTGGTGTAACGCGTGTAGTCGTCGACAACCAGCAGGAAGTACCGCTCGCGGCCCTGTCCCTGGACGCGGGCTGGGCCCCACACGTCCAGGTGGAGCGTCTGCAGTGGAGCCTCTGTGGGAGGAAACGAGGAGGAGTGAGGAGCGGCGCGCTGCCGCCCCTCGACGCAAGGAATGCAGGGCGGCGCAGGCGAGGGAGGGAGGGCAGGCAGAGACCTGGGAAGACCAGAGACCAGACAGCGAGAGTGCATGCTACGCAGGCGAGGCAAGGAGGGGTGACCAAGACGGTGGTGCCACAGGAGAGTGTCGTGCGACAAAGCGCGACACTCGCAGGGGGCCGCCAGCTGACCAGACGTAGACGCAGACGCAGCTACCTGAGGAGACTCAGTGGTCAGTGTGTACAGACTCGAGCCAGGTGCACGGGTGAACGTGGCCAAGTGCCGGCCCGTCCTAGCACACGTACAGTGAGTCACTCGCTGACTCGCAGGAGTGAACTGGTCAACCGCCCGATCCTGGAGGTCAGCTCCACTCACCAAGTTCGTAGAGAACGAGGGGAGGTAAAGACCTGACAGCGAGCCGGACGGGACGGCCGGACACGGCAGAACCGTGGAGTAGTGGGCAAGGACCGGACCCCCGGAGGGGTCCGCCAGGGAGACTGGAACTGGCCGACTAAGCGGCGTGAGTGTGGTGCAGTCGCAAAAGAAGGAGCGAGAAGCTCCTGAGTCAAGGGTGAAGGTGTGCGAGACCGTAGTTGGCGCAGTACCAGAGAGAGCAGACTCACCAGCACCTGAAGCCACGGCCTCACCAGTACCTAGAGCAGTAGACGTACTAGCACCGAGAGCAGCAGCCTCACCAGCACCTAGAGCAGGAGACGCACTAGCACCTAGAGCAGCAGCCTCACCAGGGTCAGGCGGTACGCACAGAGAACAGGCACGATCAGCACTAGTAGGCAATGCATACATGGCAGTGAGAATAGCATCATAGTCAAGCGCAAAGATATCTACCCTCTGTCCATGCAGCTCCAGCCAGGTGGGGAGCTCAGCCTCGTCGCCAAACACTGTGCGCCAGTCGTCGCTCAGACGGGCGAAGCAGCGGGACTGTGTGTGACCAAGCGTCCCACAAGGCTGACCAGTCCTAGCACCTGTGCGAATGACGTACGGGCAGCGAACTGTACGCGTAGACCTGCTACACTGAGCGTACCACTCCTGGAGCTGCCGGGGCGTAAGTGTCTCACGTGGACGCCCCTGCAGCTGCAGCTGGCCACTGCCAGACGCTCCCAACTGACCAGCTCCAGGGCGACAGCTACGACGGCTACTGCGACAACCCCAGCTAGTATACCACTCACTAAGCTGCTGGGGCGTCAGAGGCTCGCGTGAACGTCGCTGGAGCTGCATCTGGCCACCTGCCAGTAGCAGTAGCAGCAGCAGTAGCGCGGGCAAGGCAGGCGCGGCAGGCAGGCAAGCAAGCAGGCAGGCAGGCAGGCAGGCAGGCCGGCAGGCAGGCAGGCAGCCAGGCAGGCAGGCAGGCAGGCAGACAGGCAGGCAGGCAGGCAGGCAAGCAGACAGACAGGCAGGCCGGCAGGCAGGCAGGCAGGCCGGCAGGCAGGCAGGCAGGCAGGCAGGCAGGCAGGCAGGCAGGCAGGCAGGCAGGCAGGCAGGCCGGCAGGCAGGCAGGCAGCCAGGCCGGCAGGCAGGCAGGCAGACAGGCAGGCCGTCAGGCAGGCAGGCAGGCGCTCACCAAAGGCTGGGAGAGCAGGCGCTCACCGGGCGAGCAGGGCCGGCGCTCGACGGGCGGCGGCCGAGTAGGCGCACGACAGCGACGGCTTCGGGGCCGCAAAACCGGCTGCAGAGCAGGGCCGAAGCAGCTGCAGGGCGGGGCCGCTTCAGCGGCAGGAGCAGGGTGGGGCCGCGTCAGCGGCAGGTCGGGGCCGTGGCAGCTGCAGGGCGGGGCCGCATCAGCGGCAGGTCGGGGCCGTGGTAGCTGCAGGGCGGGTCCGCATCAGCGGCAGGTCGTGGCCGAGGCAGAGGGCCGCGCGCGGCTCGGCGCGGGCTGCGCTGACAGCGCGCTGAGCTGCTGCAGGCCGCGCGCGGCCGCGCTAGGCAGTAGCGGGCCGCGCGCGGCTCGGCGCGGGCTGTTGCGGGCCGCGCGAGGCAGTAGCAGGCCGCGCGCGGCTCGGCGCGGGCTGCTGCGGGCCGCGCGCGGGCCTCGCGAGGCCGTAGCAGGCCGCGCGCGGCTCGACGCGGGCTGCGTGGGCTCGGCGCGGGCTGCGCGCGGCAGCTGCGGGCTGCGCGCGGCAGCAGCGGGCTGCGCGCGGCTCGGTGCGGGCTGCGCGGGCTGTGCGCGGCTCGGCGCGGGCTGCGTGGGCTCTGTGCGGGCTGCGCGCGGCTGCAGCGGGCTGCGCGCGGCTCGGCGCGGGCTGCGCGGGCTCTGTGCGGGCTGCGCGCGGCTGCAGCGGGCTGCGCGGGCCTTACGGGCCTCTAGGGGCGGCGCGTGGGCCTTACGGGCCTCTAGGGGCAGCGCGCTGGCCTAGGGCAGCAGGAGGCAGCGCTAGGGCTGCTGGACGGCGCACATAGTGCAGCACGGCACAAGGCAAGGCAAGGCAGGCAGGTACGTGGGGTAGCGCGGTAACCGCAGCGGTAGGTGGGCCCGAAAAAAAAAAAACGGTCCTACGGACCTTAGTGCTCTGATACCATGTCAGAATCTAGCAGCAGGAATGGATGAACTAGCAGCATGCAGGAGTACAAGTAGTAAACCCTAATTGGGCTGTACCCCATATGGGCTACCCCACTACAGCCTAGACAATATGCAGCATATATGTTTGACACGAAATCCTTTTTCCTGGGGTTGAAATGGAGGAGAGGTGAGGGTGGGTGGTCGTGGGGTGGGGAGGAAGGAGCGAAGGGGAGTGTTTGCGTTCTAGACTATTTATGTATGTTTCTGTTGTCACAATCCGCTCTTTCCACTCTCAACCATTCTCCGCTTTCACGGTTTATGCATCAGTGGCGAAGGTGCTCCCGACAGTGGTGCCGTCAGTCACGGTGGACGACGCGCGACAGGTGTTCAATGAGTCCAGGGAGCTGGGTCAGGGGCTCGTCTGCGTCGCCATTAAGGTAAGAAGGTCATGCAGTGCGTTCAGCTTGTTTTTTCCTCCTCTTTCTTCGTATTATTGAATGCGTGACGTTTTGATAACAATTGTGCGGGGTTCGAGTACGGGTTCTGGGAGATGTGTGAGGGAAGCTGATTGTAGGGAGTGTTAAACACCACTCTCACACGTGCCTTACACGCTTGTTTCCTTGTGTTTGCAGGAACACGCTGAGTTTTACGCACAGCATATGGCCATGAAAGGCCTGCGTTCCACTATTCAGCCTGATGGCCTAGTCATTTAGGTACATTATCTTTAGTTGGCGTGGCTCAGTTACCTCATGTATGTACTTAGTTGTGAAGCATTTTTGTAAGGTAATATGCCATCACCTGATGGGTTATCTCATTTTTCCTCAATCCTAGACTCCAGTGAAATATGGTGATATATACCCAGCTACACTGAAATCTCGAGTTTTCCGGTTTTCTGAGGTTTGGCTTATGACAGGGCTTTCCCGGTCAGGCAGGTTTGGTACGGTGTTGCTTGGTACGGTATTGCCAGAAAAACCCTGCCAAGCCTTCTGACACACACCTCTTCACTCGGCCAAGCCTGACCGTTTTCCCTCCCATTTCTCAGCCCGCTCTCACGATACGCGACACCTGTCGAACATTCGGCAAAACCAAAGTTCAGGCCTGCCCACCGCAGCTGCCCTGTCACGTCCCCCGTTCTTCCGAACTTCCCGCGCCCACCTTGCGCCCATCCTGTCAAATTCTCCGCACCCCGCTTCCACATGACCCTTCCGCTCCCCTGCTCTCCGCCCCCTCGCGTTCTTGGGATCTTTCCGCTCATTCCCCCGTTCGCCAGATTCACATCTGCACTTGCTGAATTCCCAGGGCCTACAGAATTCCCAAGGCCTTGACTTCACTCCATTGGTTTGGAATTCCTGCACTGTTTTTGTGAGTAGCCGTATCACGACGTCTAGTAGCAGTTGTGGTTATCAGTTCTGTTGGCCGCCATGGCTGCGTTAGGAAGGCTCGCTTGCGGGCTTGCTATATTCTGTTTGCTGTCTGGCCTGCTTGCCGAAGCGGCCGTGCACGAGTATAATGGCGGGAAGTTCTTCCAAGCGTCCGATGCTTTCCTCTTCCGAGGCGGACGCGAAGGTCTCTTCGCTTCCACGCCCGAAGCAGTTCGCCGTTGGGTGGACATCCCAAGAGGAGTGGCAAACGGAAAAGCGTACATCCGGTAGGGGAGACCTCTCGGTAGTCTAGATGCATTCGCAGATTGAGAAGTGCACATCTCATTGGATGCGATGCGTAGATAGATCAGCAACAACAAACTTACGGATTGGCCGGCGAATGAACGCAGCTCTCGTAGACAATCTGTTTTTTCTTTATCGATCTCCATAGAGCACATCTCGACATTCTTTTCGCAGGCTCCTGCGTGGCTGCTCCTATTGATAATTGCCGGCTCCTGCTAGAAACATGCACTGCCGTCGTGGACACAAGTTTCGTCGACTAATCTGTGGCTGTTTTGATTTGTCAAACCCCTTCGTCTGAATGGGTTGAAATTTTCATCGTCGTATATGCAGGTTCGACAACCTTAAGTTCCATCGGCCGCTTTCCGAGGCTCAGGTGGCACCGATCGCCGGGCAGACGGGGAGAATTGAGGCTCTGTTGTTCGAGGTGAAGGACCGCGACCGCATCGGCTATGCTTCGGCTTCCAACATCCGCGCGTTCTGCTGCTCCCCCGAGCTCGTTCAACGGACCGGATGCAACCCTGGACACATCATCGTGCGGCCGAGAGACGGCGATAACCAGGTACGAGCGACTTTCTTTTGAATCCGCGAAATGATATCCAAATTCGCGTGCACATGTAAGAATCGAAAGCGTTTTTCTTGTTCGTGTAGTGAGAATTTTGCGAAGTAATTAGGCCGGAGCGAACGAAGTAAGGAGGCCGGAGCGAACGGAAGGGTCATAGAAGAATGCATGCTGTTCTCACGCAGAAACGATCTACTTATAAGCATGGTCCCAGCGACATCAGAATTTTCAAGAAACAAGTTACCTAGAAGAGTGTTGCTGATGTATCAATGATGCTTCGTGTAACTCAACGCTTCCAGTTTCACGCGAGGTGGTTAATGAACTTCTCCAGCAATGACACGACGGCGCGTATGGCCGTGGCTCCTCCATCGCAACTCCATGTCACGACTGCAGGCCTGACATTCACCACCTCTAGACGATGTTTTCCATGCTCGTTTATAACTTCTTTCACCCTGACTGATCCGCAGTCGCCCCGCGTGGTGCTCATACTTGACCCTTTCCTCTTTCACCCTGCATGATTCACTCCCCTCCACAGTGGCCGCGCGTGGTGGAGATCAACTTCATCGGAAACGACACGGCAGTGGCAGTAGCGCCGTCGGAGATTCACATCACGGCGCCGGGCATGTACTACCTGTGGTTCGTCATCTGTGACAAGAGCCTCGCTGGCGTGGCCGTCACGGGAACCACTGTGTGGAAGAACCCGGGCGGGTACCTGCCGGGCATGATGATGCCTTACCTCAACTTCTACGCGCTCATGTCCATGGTGAGTGCTGTTACCGTGGGTTGATTGGAATCATTATTGAGTCGACTGACGAGTCACCTCGCTGGTGTGGCCGTCGCGGGCATAACCGTGTTGAAGAACCCCCGCGGGTATCTGCCGGGCATGATGATGCCTTACCTCAATTTCTACGCGCTCATGTCCATGGTGAGTGGTGTTTCCGTGGATTGATTGGATTCATTGTTGAGTCGACTGAAACGTCACCTGGCCGCCATGAGCATAACCGTGTGGAAGAATCGGGGAGGGTGTCTGCTGGGCATGATGATGCCTTACCTTAACTTATACGCTCTCACTCTCCCCCTCTTCCCCTGCTCCTCCTTTCCCCTTCTGGTCCCTCCCGCCCCTCCCCCACCCCGCCCCCTTCTACCCCCTCCCCCCGGACCCCCTCTCCCCCCCGGTCCCCCCCTTCCCTCCCCTATTTCCCCCCGCGCAGGCGTACCTGGTGCTGGGCGTGGTGTGGTTCATGCAGTACGCGCGCTTCTGGCGCGACATCCTGCAGCTGCAGAACTGCATCACGGCCGTCATCGCGCTCTCCATGCTCGAGATGGCCACCTGGTACTTCGACTACGTCAACTTCAACGCTGGCGGATTCCGCCCCTATGGAACGACGATCTGGGCCGCCACGCTCGGCGCGCTGCGCAAGGCCGTGTCGCGCGTGCTGGTGCTGATCGTGGCGATGGGGTATGGCGTGGTGCGGCCGACGCTGGGAGGGCTGTCAGGGAAGGTACGTGTGAGGAGGGGGGGAGTGTGAAAGGGGAGAAAGGGGAGAGAGGTGGAGGCGAGAGTGAAAGGGGTGTCATGGGTGCTGGTGCTGATCGTGGCTATGGGATACGGCGTGGTGCGGCCGACGCTGGGAGGGCTGTCAGGGAAGGTACGCCCAGGGTGGGGGGAAGGAGATGGGGAGAGGTAGAGAGATTGACGTTTGGGAAAGGAGTGGGGAGATGCTTGGGAAGGATGACGGGGTTATCATGAGTGCTCGGGCTGGTGAAATGAGACAGAATAGTGCGAAGAACACGGGGTCAGGGAGGACAGGGAGTTGTATAGAGTGTGGGAAGCAAGGGAAAGTCTGGAAGGGAAAGGAAGGGAAGAATGAAGAGTATGGACAGTGAAGTGACAGGGGTGGAAGGGAGGAAAGTGTGGAAAGCACGGGTGGAAGGGAAGGAGAGAGGGGGTGAGGGGGAAGCTGAAGGAGGGTCAAGGGGACGGAGGATGGAATGCAAGGCGAGGAAGCTTGAGGGGGAAAGTAATAGGCATGGGAATGCGGCGGAAAAAATTGAGAGGGGGAAAAGATGAAAGAGGCGATGTAAAAGTTACACTCAGGAACAGTACTGCATGGAGCTCCGTTCTGCTCCCTTCACCTCTCCTCTATTCACCTTTTCCCCTTTCCCCTTCCACCTCTTTAGATAATGGCGCTAGGAGCGGGGTACTTCTGTGCGGTGGAGCTGTTAGACGTGATGCAGAAACGTGGGGGCGCCTCTTCCTGCCCGTTCCTCTCTGTAACCCTCCTCCCCCACACCTTCCCCACACTCTCCCCACCCCACACCCCTTCCCTCTCACATCAGGTGATGGCTCTGGGTGCGGGGTACTTCTGCGCAGTGGAGCTGTTGGACGTGATGCAGAACGTGGGGGCCATTGACGACCTGAACAGCAGCGAGCGCCTCTTCCTCGTGCTGCCCCCTTCACCTCTCATCTCCTCACTTCCCCCCTCTTCCTCCTTCCTCCTTGTAGGTGATGGCGCTGGGTGCGGGGTACTTCTGCGCGGTGGAGCTGTTGGACGTGATGCAAAACGTGGGAGCGCCTCACCCTGCCTGTCTCTATCTGGAACCCTCCTCTCCTCACCACTCCACACCCCTCCCCCGCAGGTGATGGCTTTGGGCGCGGGGTACTTCTGTGCAGTGGAGCTGTTGGACGTGATGCAGAACGTGGGGGCCATCGACGATCTCAACAGCAGCGAGCGGCTCTTCCTCGTGCTGCCCGTGGCTGTGCTGGACGCCATCTTCATCCTCTGGATCTTCTCCTCGCTCTCCAAGACGCTCTCGCTGCTGCAGGTGGGTTTGTAGCGTAAGGGGGAAGGGTGGGGTGGGTGGATAAAATGCTTGTTCCTGGGCTGGCCCAATGGGTGGGCGAGGGGAGAGAGTGGCTGTGCTGGACGCCATCTTCATCCTCTGGATCTTCTCCTCGCTCTCCAAGACGCTCTCCCTGCTGCAGGTGGGCTCGTAATGGTTGCTGTTGTTGCAGCGGTCCTGGGTTACTGTGGAAAACAGCGGATTGGGAAAAACAGCTTGTGGGGAAGAAGGCGAGGGGAATGATGACCGTCTTGTCAGCTGAGTCGTGCTGCCTGGTTTGAAGGACCAAGCAGGCACTGATTGCGCCGTCCTGTGACTTGCCTCCAGAATACTGGCTGAGATGTCCGTGCTCTTTCATCCGATCCCTTTGCATCAGCACTTGTCAACCCCTTGCCTTTTCATGCCCAGTCATGCCTTTTTATTTCCATTCGTTCCTTTTTATGCCCCGTCCCCCTTCCACCCCAACCCTGCCTCCCCCATCCCTCTCCATGTGCATTTGTCAACATCTTGCCTTTTCATGCCCATTCATGCCGTTTTTTGCCCCTTCCCTCTTCCACGTCAAACCCCGCTCGGGCTCAAAGCTGGAGCTGTACCGCAAGTTCACCAATGGCATGGCTCTGGCCGTGCTGTTGACTTTCAGTCCTTTCATGCCCAATCATGCCGTTATATCATGCCCCACCCCCCTGTCTCCTTCCCCCCTGCCTCCTTCCCCCCCCTTTACCTACCAGACGAAGCGCTCGGGCTCAAAGCTGGAGCTGTACCGCAAGTTTACCAACGGCATGGCTCTGGCCGTGCTGGTCTCTGTAGCGTGGATCGCATACGAGGTGCGCACTGAACCACTCTGCACCAATTCTTGTTCGCTACACGAGATTATGTTGCCTGTCTTTGTGATATTGTTTGCCCCGATCCACGTGTTTATCTTATCCTCCGGCTGATTGTGTTCGTCCTCAGACCTATGTGCGACTATCCATCTCAAGCCATGTTTGACTCCCTTATGCTTTTCCCTTCTTTTCCCTTCTAATCCCTCAGATGTATGTGCGTCTGTCAGACCCGTACAATGAGAGGTGGGAGGCAGACTGGATCACGGGGTGCTTCTGGCACGTGCTGCAGTACGTGCTGCTCTGCGCCATCTGCGTGCTCTGGGCACCCTCCCTCAACTCCACCAGGTGAGCACGCTACCTCAACTCCACCAGGTGAGCACGCTACACTCCACCAGGTATGCTATGCACACGTGAATGCGGGCAAGTAGGTGTTGGTACTCCAACAACACAGCGGGCAAGTATCAAGCTCTCCCACAGTTCTGGCACCTGCTGCAGTACGTGCTGCTCTGCGCCATCTGCGTGCTTTTGGCGCCCTCCCTCAACTCCACCAGGTATTCACACTGCTCTTGCTCTTGAGACCTGTTCTCATGCTCTCCCCCACAGCTATGTTGATCTTCTTCCATTCTGCTAACACCGCATGTCCTCTCTCCTGCAATGGATTGTGCCAGTTACTGTGATGTTGCGTTTGATTGCAACTTTGCAATTAACTGATCCTCACACCCTTTTACACGTCAACCAGATACGCATACTCGGAGGACGTTCCAGAGGATGATGATGACGTGGCACTGACATCAGCAGCTGTGGCTTCAGCGAAAGCTGAGGCAGGCTCTGCAGCAGAGAAGAAGCCAATAAACACGGATGTGTTCTCGCTAGAAGACGAGGTTGAGGAGGGGAAACTCGAGTGAAGGTGACTGATGGTGCGGGATACTTTTAGCAATGGTCCTTGACAAAAGTATAGCTTATAGGATACGGTAGAATGGTTGCCTTGATAGATCAGAAGCATTAATGTATGTGGTGGTAATTTACAAGTGTGTTGCTGCTAGTAACAGCTTGAAATCACGAATGGTTGCATTCAGTGCAACGTGCCCACGTATAGGTAGTAATGATGTTGTTAATACTAACACTGCAACCAGGACCGTGCTATACAGCGGACATTCCGCGGCAACGTCGAGAAACTAGCACTTTCTTTTTCATCTTGTGCTTGACGTCATGATTTCATGACAGAAGCTTGATTTGATTGACCAATTCCTCCTGTCCTTCTCGGGTCGCTTCAATCTTTCGCTTCTTCTAAGGCTGTGACCATCTATGGCGTTTTAACGCGGGTTTTGGCAGACGGACTGGGATCAGCATCCAGCAGGGATACGGAGTACTATAGGTTGCAAAGTCGATTACAGGCTTTGAGTTGTGCACCACATTCAACCGATCAACCATGTCGCTCCACCGTATCCTCCGCCGATCCTCCCTCTACCCGCACCACTGTTCGCGGCTCGCACGCCAGCTCGCATCCGCCTCAGCCTTCCCGCACGTATCCTCGCTTTCAGCTCTCTCCGCCAATTCCGCCGTTTCCGCCGATTCTGCGTCCCCTTCTTCGCACAGACAATGCTCGTCCGTTCACGGGTTATCCCGAAACTCGTTTGGGATCCAGCGAGCTTGCAGTTTCCAGTTGAGTGGTTCGTTGCACTTCATCCTCGCGTGTGGATTAAGGCGGTTGTTCTGTAGTCGCTATTATTGCGTTCAGCAATTAACAACAGTGTAAAAATACATTGCACTGGGTTGCACGACAGCACAGCACAGCACTGGGTGAAAGGTTAGCGTATGAATAAGGATCCGGGAGACGTTTTCCGGGACGACTCAAAAGAGATCCAAGAGACGATTCGCTGGTTCCTTATGAACTTGTTAGGCCCCTAATACCCACCACAGTCCATGATCTTTGTTTGTTCCCTGAACAGGACTTTAGCAAACCTTTCCGCATCCGCGTTATTGTCATCAAGTGGCGATGGTGCTACCACTGCAGTTACCGCTGCGGATCCCGCTACTGTGCCAGCAGACACTGATGATGAATCCGCTGCAGTAGCAGGTAAATCTGAGGCTTGTTCGCCTGATTCCTTCTCCCTTCTACTCTTTGTTCCACTCAACGCCATGGTTTGACAGTTGACTCAAAACGCGTCTTTCCCTCCTCGTCCTCGCACAAAAAAGGTATTTGAAGAACAGAAAGGAATTTTTTTTCAGTTCGATTTGACACTCGCCTCTCTCGCTGGCATTCCCTTCCCCTCTCTCCCACCCAATCCCCTTTCCCCTCACAGAGCAGGTATCAGAGGACAAGTTGACACCAGCCAAGGTGGTGGAGCTGTTGGATCGCCACATTGTAGAGCAGGCCTCTTTCTTTGGTGCCGCATGAATGCACTCACCCTCTCCTCTCCGACTCCCTCTCCTTCCCCGCGCCTCTCTCTCCCCCCCCACGCCTCTCCCTCCCTCCTCCTTCCCCCCCCCAGATCAAGTATCGGAGGACGACCTGACGCCAGCCAAGGTGGTGGAGCTGTTGGATCGGCACATCGTGGGGCAGGCACAGGCCAAGCGGGCTGTTGCCATCGCCCTGCGCAACAGGTGGGGATTTAGCGGCACTTGCCTTGATTTGGGTTGACTCGATCGAATCACACCTTGTGATGCGAATCTGATCGCCACATCGTGGGGCAGGCACAGGCCAAGCGGGCAGTTGCCATCGCCCTGCGCAACAGGTGCGCATCTCACCCTCATACTCACCTGCACTTCGCTTCATAGGCCTCCAACCTCCCCTCCCCCCCGTCCTCCCGCCCTCCTCCCCCTCTCCTCTCCCCGTCCAACTCCCGTCCTCCCCCGTCCTCGCCCCTCCTCCCCCCCTTATCCCCTCTTCCCCGCCGTCCTTCTCCCGTTCTCCCCCCCTCCTCACACCCCTCCTCCCCCCTCCTCCCCCCCCTCCCCCCTCCTCCCCCCCTCCTCCCCCCCCTCCTCCCCCCTCCTTCCCCGTACTCCCCCCGTTCTCCCCCCCTCCTCCCCCCGTCCTCCCCCCCTCTCCCCGCGTCCTCCCCACTCATTCCCCCGTCCTCCCCCCGTCCTCACCGCGTCCTCCCCCCGTCCTCCCCCAGTCCTCCCCCCGTCCTCTCCCCCTGTTCACCTTCCAACCTGACCTTAAACCTGACCCCAAACCTGCACCTCAAACCTGACCCCAAACCTGCACCTCAAACCTGACCCCAAACCTGCACCTCAAACCTGACCCCAAACCTGCACCTCCAACCTGACGTCAAACCTGACCTCAAACCTGGCCTAAAACCTGCACCTCAAACCTCACCTCAAACCGGACGTCAAACCTGCACCTCAAACTTGCACCTCAAACATGCACCTCAAACCTGACCTCAAACCTGACGTCAAACCTGACGTCAAACCTGCACCTTAAACCTGACCTCAAACCTGACTTCAAACCTAACCTCAAACCTGACGTTAAACCTGACGTCAAACCTGGCGTCAAACCTGACGTCAAACCTGACCTCAAACCTGACCTCAAACCTGACCTCAAACCTGACCTCAAACCTGCACCTCAAACCTGCACCTCAAACCTGACGTCAAACCTGACCTCAAACCTGACGTCAAACCTGACATCGAACCTGACGTCAAACCTGCACCTCAGACCTGCACCTCAAACCTGCACCTCGAACCTGACGTCAAACCTGTACCTCAAACCTGGCCCCAAACCTGCACTTCAAACCTGCACCTCAAACCTGCACCTCAAACCTGCACCTCAAACCTGCACCTCAAACCTGCACCTCAAACCTGCACCTCAAACCTGCACCTCAAACCTGCACCTCAAACCTGCACCTCAAACCTGCACCTCAAACCTGCACCTCAAACCTGCACCTCAAACCTGCACCTCAAACCTGCACCTCAATCCTTCACCTCAAACCTGCACCTCAAACCTGCACCTCAAACCTGCACCTCAAACCTGACGTCAAACCGAACGTCAAACATGCACCTCAAACCTGACGTTAAACCTGACCTCAAATCTGACGTCAAACCTGACGTCAAACCTGACCTCAAACCTGACGTCAAACCTGACCTCAAACCTGACCTCAAACCTGACCTCAAACCTGACATCAAACCTGACCTCAAACCTGCACCTCAAACCTGCACGTCAAACCTGCACGTCAAACCTGCACGTCAAACCTCCAACTCAAACCTGCTCCTCAAACCTGCACCTCAAACCTGCACCTCAAACCTGACGTCAAACCTGACGTCAAACCTGACCTCAAACCTGCACCTCAAACCTGCACCTCAAACCTGCACCTCAAACCTGACGTCAAACCTCCACCTCAAACCTGCACCTCAAACCTGCACCTCAAACCTGCACCTCAAACCTGACGTCAAACCTGACCTCAAACCTGACGTCAAACCTGACCTCAAACCTGACGTCAAACCTACATGTCAAACCTGCACCTCAAACCGGTCAAACCTGACCTCAAACCTGACCTCAAACCTGACCTCAAACCTGACCTCAAACCTGACGTCAAACCTGACCTCAAACCTGACCTCAAACCTGACGTCAAACCTACACGTCAAACCTGCACCTCAAACCTGCACCTCAAACCTGCACCTCAAACGTGATGTCAGTCTGACGTCAAACCTGCACCTCAAACCTCCACCTCAAACCTGCACCTCAACCTGCACCTCAAACCTGCACCTCAAACCTGACGTCAAACCTGACCTCAACCCTTCACCTCAAACCTGACCTCAAACCTGACCTCAAACCTGACATCAAACCTGCACCTTAAACCTGACCTCAAACCTGACCTCAAACCTGACCTCAAACCTGACGTCAAACCTACACGTCAAACCTGCACCTCAAACCTGACCTCAAACCTGACCTCAAACCTGACCTCAAACCTGACCTCAAACCTGACGTCAAACCTGACCTCAAACCTGACGTCAAACCTGACGTCAAACCTGACCTCAAACCTGACCTCAAACCTGACGTCAAACTTGACCCCGAACCTGACGTCAAACCTGACGTCAAACCTGACCTCAAACCTGATGTCAAAACTGGCGTTAAACCTGACCTCAAACCTGACCTCAAACCTGACCTCAAACCTGATGTCAAACCTGACCTCAAACCTGACCTCAAACCTAATTTCAAACCTGCACCTCAAACCTGACGTCAAACCTGCATGTCAAACCTGCACCTTAAACTTGCACCTCAAACCTGACCTCAAACCTGACCTCAAACCTGACGTCAAACCTGACGTCAAACCTGACCTCAAACCTGACCTCAAACCTGACCTCAAACCTGACCTCAAACCTGACCTCAAACCTGACCTCAAACCTGACGTCAAACCTGACCTCAAACCTGACCTCAAACCTGACCTCAACCCTCCACCTCAAACCTGACCTCAAACCTGACGTCAAACCTGACCTCAAACCTGACCTCAAACCTGATCTCAAACCTGACGTCAAACCTGACGTCAAACCTGACCTCAAACCTGACCTCAACCCCCCGTCCTCCCCTCGTCCTCCTCCGTCCTTCCCCCGTCCTCCCCCCGCCTCTCCCCCGTCCTCCCATCCCCGTCCTCCCTCCGTCCCCCCCCATCCTCCCCCCGTCCTCCCCCCCCTCCTCCTCCATCCTCCCCTCCTCCTCCCCCCAACTTCCCCCCTCCTCTCTCCCTCCTCCCACCCCCCCTTCTCCCCCCTCCTCCTTCCGTCCTCCCCCTGTCCTTCCCCCCTTTCCCCCTTCCTCCTCCTCTTTCAACCGCTCTCCCTCACCCCCGTCCTCCTTTCTCCCTCCCCCCCGTCCCCCCTCTCCACCCCCCGTCCCCCCATCTCCCCCCCCCGGTCCGCCCCTACCCCCCCCACGTCCGCCCCTACCCCCCCCCCCCCCCCCCCCCCCCCCCCCCCTCCGCCCCTCTCCCCCTCTTCCCCTTTCTCCGTCCCCCCCGCTCACTCTCTTTACTTGCAGTAAACAGGTGGCGCAGTAAGAGAATCAAAGGGGCCATGAGGGACGAGGCGAGGGGGCGCAGGTTTAGATCGTCCCCAAGGTTGTCCATGAGGGCCAATAGAACGTCCCCAAGGTTGTCCGGCCCACTGGCTGCAGCAAGCAGGAGTCTCAAGATGTCTCAAGATGTCTCAAGATGTCTCAAGATGTCTCGAGATGTCTCGAGATGTCTCGAGATGTCTCGAGATGTCTCGAGATGTCTCGAGATGTCTCGAGATGTCTCGAGATGTCTCGAGATGTCTCGAGATGTCTCGAGATGTCTGGAGATGTCTCGAGATGTCTCGAGATGTCTCGAGATGTCTCGAGATGTCTCGAGATGTCTCGAGATGTCTCAAGATGTCTCAAGATGTCTTAAGATGTCTCAGACGTCGCCTCTACTCTCTCCCACTACTGCTCTCCTCCCCAACAGGTGGCGGCGGAAGCGCATCAGCGGCCCTATGAGAGACAAGGTGGTACCTAAGAACATTCTCATGGTCGGCCCTACTGGCTGTGGGAAGAGCCTTAACACATCTCAAAGCTCACATCTCCCTCCTTCCCGTCCTTATCCTTGCTCCCACGCCTGCCCTCTCCCTCCCCCAACAGGTGGCGGCGGAAGCGCATCAGCGGCCCCATGAGGGACGAGGTGGTGCCTAAGAACATCCTCATGGTCGGCCCCACCGGCTGTGGAAGGGAAGAGTCTCATGACGTCTCAGAGCGCACATCTCCTCCCTCCCACGTCTGCCCTCTCCCCCACCAGGTGGCGGCGGAAGCGCATAAGCGGTCCCATGAGGGACGAGGTGGTGCCCAAAAACATCCTCATGGTCGGCCCCACTGGCTGTGGGAAGGCAAAGAGTCCCAAGGCGTCTCAGAAACCCGCCTACCCTCCTTCCCACACCTGCCGGCCTCATTTCCTTTGCTCACATGCTCTCCCAACAGGTGGCGCAGGAAGCGAATCAGCGGGCCGATGAGGGACGAGGTGGTGCCAAAAAACATTCTCATGGTCGGCCCTACTGGCTGTGGCAAGACTGAAATCGCCCGGCGCCTTGCAAAGCTCATCCATGCCCCCTTTGTCAAGGTATGGTCACCCATACATGTGATATTCACATCTGTGTCTGTCTGCGCGTGCGCCTTGCACCACCCTGCTTGCGGGTGGCTTTCACTCACAGGCGCGACAAGGGGCTTATTTGCCTGTATCGCTGAATGCGTCTCATTCATCCATCTGTGTCTGTCCGTCCGTTTTTTGCACTGCAATGCCCCACATTGCCGGACGGAGAGGGGGCTTTCAGGCGCGCAACAAGGCCTCCTCACCACCTGTCGTAGCAAGTACAGCCCTGTGTGTCCACGCGTCCCCATATTTGTGTCTCCGTGCACCTCACTGCACCGCACTGCACCCCATCAACAGGTGGAGGCCACCAAGTTCACGGAGGTGGGCTTTCATGGGCGCGACGTGGATCAGATCGTCCGAGACCTGCTTGAGAACGCCATTCAGCTGCAGAGGCAGAAGGTGTGTTCGTGCACCGCACTGCACCGCTCTGCACCACACTCCAAAAGGTACCAAATTCACGGAGGTGGGCTTTCATGGGCGCGATGTGGATCAGATCATCCGAGACCTGCTTGAAAATGCCATTCAGCTGCAGAGGCAGAAGGTGTGTCCGTGCACCACTCTGCACTGCACTCTAGTAGGTAGAAGCCACCAAGTTCACGGAGGTGGGCTTTCATGGGCGCGACGTGGATCAGATCATCCGAGACCTGCTGGAAAACGCCATTCAGCTGCAGAGGCAGAAGGTGTGTCCGTGCACCGCACTGCACCGCTCTGCACCACACTCCAAAAGGTAGAAGCCACCAAGTTCACGGAGGTGGGCTTTCACGGGCGCGACGTGGATCAGATCATTCGGGACCTGCTGGAGAACGCCATTCAGCTGCAGAGGCAGAAGGTGTGTGAAGGAGCGTCAAGCAATATTGGAGGCCCCCCAAGATTTAAGATCATGCGGAACATGCAGTAGAATAGAATGCCGTTCACCTGCTGAATCTCGTCGTGTGGTTAGAGGGCAAGTCTGGGTTTGTGTTTCAACGCATATCCGAACCGAACCTTTCTCACTGTGCTCCTAACACCCTTCCCTCCCCGAACCTCCATTTTAGGCTCGGGCCAAGGCGGCGAAGGAGGTGGAGGAGGTGGTGGAGAACAAGATTCTGGACCATCTGCTGGGCGCGCTACAGCCAGGCGCGGTGAGTCAAGCAAGTCATTGGGAGAGCTTGTAAGTCAATGAAGTCAATGCAGTCAATTGTCAGCTTGTCAGTCAATGCAGTCAACAGGTATGCTCGCCAGTCAATGCAATCAATGCAGTACCAAGGAGGTGGAAGAGAAGAGGATTCTGCACCATTTTTGTTCTTTCTGTCGGTCCGGCCAGCTTATGCTATACCCTCTCGTTCGTGTGACTTTTGAGAATTCTCAAAAGTGAGTCGGTCCGGCCAGCTTATGCTACACCGTCTCGTTTCCCCCCTATTCACCCTCTCCCCAGTCGCCCCCACCCAAGAGGGAGACCTTTCGGCTGCTGTACAGGGAGGGGGTGTTGGACGACAGGCGAGTGCACATGGAGCTGCCTGACGTCGCTCCCTCTAGTGGTCTCGGCGGGTTCGCCATCGACATGTCTGGTGCAGCAGGACTCAACGTGCAAGACTTCGTGCAGCGGGTGAGAGGGTGGTATCTTGGGAGAATATAGGTGTGAGTGAGTGCAAGGGTGTGTTGGACAACAGGCGGTCTCGGTGGATTCGCCATTGGCAAGTCTGGCGCAGCAGGGCTCAACGTGCATGCCTTCATTTCCCTGCTGAGTCGATTCTAAAGTCACCCTTCTTTCCCTTCCCTCCCCCCTTTTTTCCCCTCCCGGGCATCAGATGGAGCGAGTGGTGAAGGGCGTGCGGAAGGAGAAGAAGGACCTGACAGTGGCGGGCGGCACCTCATATCATTCCACTCATGATACCCTCGCTCCTCCCCCTTACGCCCCCCCCTCTTCCCCCCCCAATCCCCGTTTTCCTTCCGGACATCAGATGGAGCGGGTGGTGAAGGGCGCAAGGAGGGAGAAGAAGGACCTGACAGTGGCGGAGGCGAGGGCAGCGCTGACCGACGCAGGGATAACGGCTGTCGTCTGAACCACCCCTTCCGCCCCTCCCCCACGTGCAGATGGAGCGGGTGGTGAAGGGCGCAAGGAGGGAGAAGAAGGACCTGACAGTGGCGGAGGCGAGGGCAGCGCTGACCGACGCAGGGATAACGGCTGTCGTCTGAACCACCCCTTCCGCCCCTCCCCCACGTGCAGATGGAGCGAGTGGTGAAGGGCGCAAGGAGGGAGAAGAAGGACCTGACAGTGGCGGAGGCGAGGGCAGCTCTGACTGATGCAGAGATGGAGAAGCGGCTGTCGTCTGAGTCGCTCGTGAAGGACGCCATTCAGGTGAGAGAGGGGGGTCTCATTGTGAAGATTTGACATAAAGGAGCGAAGCAGCCGACAGAGGGCATTTTGTTCATCGACAAAATTGACAAGACCACTTGTTCCACGTTCCATGCCTTCTCTCTTGTCTGTTCTCCCTACAACCATCACCAGGCAACGGAGTCAGAGGGCAACTTGTTTATCGATGAGATAGACACGATCGTCTCTTCTTCCCCTCTGCTCCCTTCTTTTCTCCCTTCCCCACCTTGGTGCCCCGTGCTTCCTCCCCCGTGCTCCAGGCAACGGAGTCAGAGGGCATTGTGTTCATAGACGAGTTTGATAGGATCGTGCACTCCAGCAACGCGTGATTATTCTCCTCTCCCTGTGCTTCATGCCCCATGCTCCCTCCCCCGTGCTCCAGGCAACGGAGTCAGAGGGCATTGTGTTCATAGACGAGTTTGATAGGATCGTGCACTCCAGCAACGCGTGATTATTCTCCTCTCCCTGTGCTTCATGCCCCATGCTCCCTCCCCCGTGCTCCAGGCAACGGAGTCAGAGGGCATTGTGTTCATAGACGAGTTTGATAGGATCGTGCACTCCAGCAACGCGTGATTATTCTCCTCTCCCTGTGCTTCATGCCCCATGCTCCCTCCCCCGTGCTCCAGGCAACGGAGTCAGAGGGCATTGTGTTCATAGACGAGTTTGATAGGATCGTGCACTCCAGCAACGCGTGATTATTCTCCCCTCCCTGTGCTTCATGCCCCATGCTCCCTCCCCCGTGCTTGGCCGCCCGTGCATCAGGCAACGGAGTCAGAGGGCATTGTGTTCATTGACGAGATTGACAAGATTCCCGTGAACAAGATCACTTGTTCCCCCCTTATTCCCGTGTCTTCCCCTCTTTTCCTCATCCTCGTGCTCCAGGCAACGGAGTCAGAGGGCATCGTGTTCATTGATGAGATTGACAAGATCGTGCATTCCAGCGACACGCGATGATGATCCTCCTTCTGTCTCCTGTGCTACCTCCCTGCCTGCCACAGGCAACGGAGTCAGAGGGCATTGTGTTCATAGACGAGATAGACAAGATTGTGCATTCCAGCGACACACGGCACGGCGCTGATGCCAGCGCTGAGGGCGTGCAGCGTGACCTGCTGCCCATCATTGAGGGCAGGTAATGCATCGTTGAGGGCAGGTAGGCGTCGTTAAGGGCAGGTAGGCATCGTTAAGGGCAGGTAAGTGGGCCGTGCATTGCTTGCAGGGAGGCAGGTATGGCATCATGGCTGTGGCACGGCGCTGATGCCAGCGCTGAGGGCGTGCAGCGTGACCTGCTGCCCATTATTGAGGTCAGGTAGGGCATCGTGCATGGTAGGGTATGGTATGCATGGTATGAAACTGTGTGCATGGCATGGCATGGCATGCTTGTATATGCGTGCATGGCACAACACGGATCTCGTTCTCATCATCGCCGCAGATACCCTGTCCTTCCCACCTCTGCCTCATCCACCCGCCAATTCTCCCCGTCAGTGTGGTATCCACCAAGCACGGCAACGTCAACACCGATCACATGCTCTTTATCGCTAGTTGTGCTGTCACCGCCGGCCCCCCGCTTCCCCCCATCCACAAACCTCTCACCCCCAAACCAACACTGTTCCCCCATCCCCCCCCATCCCTTGCCCGGTTTGGTATCCACCAAGCATGGCAGTGTCGACACAGACCCTTTTCCCCCATTCACAACCCTTTCCCCCCATGCTCGCCCCTCGACATTCCCATCAGTGTGGTATCCACCAAGCACGGCAATGTGAGCACGGACCACATTCTCTTCATCGCCAGCGGTGCTTTCACCACCTGCTGCCCCTTTCCCCCCCAACCCACGACCCTCACCCACCAACCCATGACCCTCCCTCCATTTTCCCCCATCAGTGTGGTATCCACCAAGCACGGCAATGTGAGCACGGACCACATTCTCTTCATCGCCAGTGGCGCTTTCACCGCGTGCCGCCCGTCCGACATGCTGGCAGAGCTGCAGGGTCGTTTGCCCATACGAGTGGAACTCAAGGGGCTCACTAGAGAGGTAAGATTCAGGGGTTTCATAAGGTGAAGCTCCTTTCACCGCGTGCCGTTCCTCCGCACATGCTGGCAGAGCTGCAGGGGCGCCTGCCCATCAGAGTGGAGCTCAAAGGGCTAACCAGAGAGGTACGAGTCAAGGGGTTCTATAAGACATAAGGTCAAAAGGGCGTGAACTGCCTGCCGTTCCTCCGACATGCTGGCAGAGCTGCAGGGCCGCCTGCCAATAAGAGTGGAGCTTAAGGGGCTAACCAGAGAGGTGAGGAGCAGTATGGAACTAGTTTGAAGGAGATAAGGCAGAGGAGCATTCACTGCCTACCGTCCCTCCGACATGCTGGCAGAGAGTTGAGTGTGAGCGGATGTTGAGATGGGGGAGCTTTAGGGTTTTGTGTTTGCACTTATGTGAGGGGCGAAGGGTTCTTCAGAAGAATGAGGGAGAACTGACGCTTTTTCTCACTCTCCCCTCCCCCTCTCCCTTCTCCCTCCCCCTCTCCCTTCTCCCCTCCCCCTCCCTCCCTCTCCCTTCTCCCCTCCCCCTCTCCCTTCTCCCCTCCCCCTCTCCCTTGTCCTCTACCCCTCTCACATCAGGATCTGTACCGCATTCTGACGGAGCCCGAGGCGAACATGATTCGGCAGCAGCAGCTGCTGATGGCCACAGAGGGCGTTGAGCTCGTCTTTACCGAGTCTGCCATTCGGGAGGCTGCCGCCATGGCTGCTGAGGTGCGTTGAGGCCTAGCATGCGGTGCTGAGGTGTGGTGTGTGGTGCGAGGGGTAAAAACTGTGGTTGTGGTGTTGCATGCAGCAGTTGCTGATGGCCATGGAGGGAGTTGACCTCGTATTCAGTGATGCTGCCATCAGGGAGGCTGCTGCCCTGGCTGCTGATGTTTTGCGGTGTGGCATGCGGTGCTGAGGTGTTGGTTGCGGTGCTGCATGCATTGTGGTCTGTGAGGTGCGTTGGTACGCGCACCTCACCAAGCCTGCTCCCAGCCTTTTGGTGTGCTTCCTATCAACTCGAAAGCAGTCTCTTTGGTGTTCCCAGGATTTTGCAACGATGCTGTGCTAAAGAGTGTTCTCCCATGTGTGCGTGTGTGGATGGATGGATGAATGGCAGATCAACCACACATTGGACAACATTGGTGCACGAAGGTTGCATACGGTGAGTCAGACCAAGTGAGACTGGGTGAGAGGGTATCTCAAGTGGTAAGATGCATTGTTGCAAGTTTGCATGTGGTGAGTGAGACTCAAGTGAGACTTGCACCTTGCATCCCCTTCATTACCTTGCGCGCCAGGTGTTGGAGCGAGTGGTGGAGGATATTAGCTTCCATGCACCGGAGAGGAAGGGGGAGACATGTGTGGTGGATCAAGAGGTGCGCTGCCTGCCTGCTTGCTTTCCAAAGGTTTCTTGACTTATGGCTTGTGTTGGCCTGTATATTATCGCCCAAAAAACTGCTGGTGTAGGTCGAACCGTAAAAGCTGTCCCTTCCACCCTGTTCTCAGCTTTTACTCCATCTTCTTGCCTCCAATCTCTTCGTCTCCACCCCACCCCGCCCCTAATTTCTTTTGACTCCACTTATGCGGCTTTGCCCCCCCCACTCCCCTGCTTCTCTCTCAGGATGTTCGCCGGCCGCTGGGTGATTTGCTACAGAAGGTTGATGTCTCCAAGTTCATTCTGTAACCCTTCGCACCTCTTATCAATACCTTAGCAAGTGGTTTGGAGCATTACAACTCCATTACATGTGATATCCTTTCATTACTGTACCAAACCTTAACGGGCCCTTTTTTAACGGGGGCTATACAATATTGGGTTCGTTCAGTAAGGCGCAGAGTGCTACACACTACAGCTGTGTATGATGGAGAGGCAACGGAAATAGGTAGTAGTCTAAGTACCATGCTGAGGCTCAACTTATTTCCCAAGCCAATCTTCTGATGAGAATGGTACTGCTGGAAGAAGAGCCGAATCATGACATAAGGTACACTAATAATATTCCCTGCTTCCACTTCAACACATACTATTACATCCTTTCCATTCATACAATACAGTACAGATAACCATTTATTACCAGTTCGATTCCACAGACATGTACAGCCAGCAACATCCATACAGCAAGCAAGAGCAGAAGAATCTAACTATAGCAAGGAGCAAGGATCCATAGACCAGTCAGCCTGGTTAGTAAGGTAGTACCAGTAGTACGCATGTGAGTAATATGCCTAAGAGTGAGAGGGGAGTATAGCACCACAACCGCCACTGCTGCTGCTGCAGTTGCTGCTACTGGTGCTGCTGCGGCTGGAGCTGCTGCAATTGTGATTTTCCCCATCCGTTTCCATTCCAAGTCGCCCCCACCCGCCCAATCCGCCACCCCCCAGTTCCCATCCCTCAACCCCCCATCTCTCTTCTGCCCTTCCTGCCCCACCCCCCTCATTTGCGCTTGGCCTGTTTGGGCCCTTTGTGCTGCGCGGCTGCGACAGCAGGGTTGCCATGCCAGTTGCGCTTGCGCTGGTTGATGAACCAGTTGTTCACCTGCTTCAGCTCCAATCCTGTTTGCGCCATGAGGCCTGCTTTCTCCTCTTCCTGCATGGGAACACATGCGGACAGGAGAGAGACATACACACATAGATGGGTGGGAGCACATGACTTGCGCTTGCGCTGGTTGATGAACCAGTTGTTCACCTGCTTCAACTCCAACCCTGTTTGTGCCATCAACCCTGCTTTCTCCTCTTCCTGCATGGGAACACATGGACAGAGAAAGGCAGGCGGACACAAGAGAGACATACACACACAGATGGGTGGGGTGGGAGCTCATGAGTTGCACTTGCGCTGGTTGATGAACCAGTTGTTCACCTGCTTCAGCCCCAACCCCGTCTGTGCCATCGGGCCTGCCTTCTCCTCCTCCTGCATGGACAAGGGGACACAGACAGGCAGACAGATAGGCAGACAGACACGCACACGGACAGAAACACATAAATAGACATGGTAACACCAGCAGTTATATCCATGTCTTGCAAGGTTTTGAGGCGTCCTGGTACATGCATACATGAACACATGCACACATGCGCAAACATGTACTAATGGTAGAAGTTACATGGAATGCTGACTCGCTGATTCTCGCCGACGTGGCAGGCTAGCCCATAGATTCTTGGTGACGTGGCAAGCAAGCAGGGAAACGCACCGTGGGGTAGGGCCACGTGGCAAGCAGGCATTAGGGGGACGCACCGTGGGGTAGGGCCACGTGGCAAGCAGGCATTAGGGGGACGCACCGTGGGGTAGGGCCACTGGATGTGCTCGTTCCACCACGCCTTGAGCACCTGCGTGGTGTTTCCTGGAAGCTTCCCCGCACGCCTCTTGCGCATGATCTCCTCCCTCACTCCCAGCAGGCGCGCCCGGAAGCCCTGAGTACAGTGCAAGGATTGAGATGAGAATGAGTTGCGTTGAAAGGATTGAGATGAGATTGAGTTGAGTTTAAGGAGATTGAGGAGTTGCAAGTTTAAATGGCAATGAAATAGATGTACCATAAATATATGGCAGCATGAAATACATGGGATCACCGTACCTCTCTGCCATATTCCTTCAGCAGTGCCTCTTCCACCGCGCTCCTGTCCTGTGGTCCCCCCATGCCCATCCCCATGCTCATGCCCATGCTCCCACTCATGTCCATCCCCATGCCCGTGCCCATCCCCATGCCCATGCTGCTATGTGTCCCCATGTTATCATGTGCCCCCATGCCCTGCTGCATTGCCCCAAATGTCATGGGTGCTCCCAAGGATGTATTCCCGTTCCTGCCCATGCCCGTGGTAGGGTGTGGTGGAGGCGGGAGCGGGAGGACGGTGAGCGGCTGGTTGGGTGCGTGCATGGGCTGACTCTGCTGCTGCTGCTGCTGCTGCTGATGGTGGTGGTGATGGGGGTGATTCTGCTGCTGCGAGTAGCCCTGGTGCTGGCACTGGAACGAGCCTGACATGCTGCTACAACCGCCGCTGCCACCACCACCAACGCCATTACCACCACCACTCCCAACAGCACCACTCCCACCACCAGCAGCAGCAGACAGGGTAAAAGGGTTCAGAGCACCATTGCACCCATGACCATGACTGCTTGACAGCCCGTTGCCATGAGTATTATACCCATATCCATGGCCATGGCCATGGCCTTGGCTAGAGTACCCATTCCCTTGACTGGTGCACCCTTCCTCCTTGGCCGGTGTGCCCCTTCCCCCGCCCCCATCATCTGACATGGTAGCACCAGAAGCAGCGAGCTTGTCAGCAGCGGTGCCCCCAGCAGCAGCAACGGCGTGTTTGAGCCGGGCGCATGTGGTAACGGCCTCCCTGGCGTGCACCCGGATGTGCTCCTCCAGTTGCTCCTTGAACGCCCGCAGCAGCTTCACAAACTGGGCCTGTATTGGTTTACAGGGAATTGGAGGAGGAAGGGAAGGAGGGAATGAATCGTCAGCAGCGGTGCCCCCAGCAGCAGCAACGGGGTGCTTGAGGCGGGCGCATGTGGTGACCGCTTCTCTTGCGTGCACCCGAATGTGCTCCTCTAGTTGCTCCTTGAACGCCTGCAGCAGCTTCACAAACTGACCCTGATGGGTTAGTTAGAGTGTGGGTGGAGGGGGCGGGGGTGGTGCGGAATGGGGGAGTGGGTAACGGCCTCCCTGGCATGCACCCGAATGTGTCAGGTCAGACACTCACCATGAAATTGTCCAGCTCAGCTTCTTCCATCTCAGACGCAAAATATTCCCACCCACTCCTGCCCCTTTTTGAGACATCTCAAAAAATTTCTCTGAGACGTCTCACAAATGTGTCGTGTCAGGTCAGACACTCACCATGAAATTGTCCAGCTCCGCTTCTTCCGTCTCAGACGCAACCTTATTCCCACCCACTCCTGCTCCTGCTGCTGCTGCTGCTGCAGGCAGTAGGAGCAGTAAATGGAGAGCCAGCAGCTGCAGCAGCACCTGGTTCTGCAGGCCCAAAGACGTTAGCAGTGCTGTTGGTATTGGCACCAACAGAACCGCGCGCAGCAGCAGCGGCGGTAGTGGTGGTGGGGGGGGCGGAGGTGTGGAGCAAGCGGGTGTAGGTGGAGGCAACGAGGTCTGCTCGCTCCATCTGCACTTGAATCAGCGGCAGCTGGTCCAGTGGCGTCGCCACCTGGTAGATGGGGGAACATGTAAGGGAGGGTATTTTGGAAAAAGGGGAAATATGTCATGAGGCGTCTCAAGACTCCATCTGCACCTGAATCAGCAGCAGCTGGTCCAGTGGCGTTGCCACCTGGTAGATGGGGGAACATGTAAGGGAGGGTATTTTGAAGAAGGGGAAATATGTCATGAGGCGTCTCAAGACTCCATCTGCACCTGAATCAGCAGCAGCTGGTCCAGTGGCGTTGCCACCTGGTGGGGGTGAACATGTAAAATAGGGAAAGGGAGGGGGGAAAGATGGGGGGGGGGTTGTGTTCTGAAGGGTTTCAAAACTCCATTTGTGTTTTAAGTCAACTCAAAACACACCGAGAGGAGGGGGGGAGAGAAACGGATTTTGAGGAAGGTGGATGCTGATAGCGCAGAAACGAGGTGTACCTCAAGGCACGCCACGTGGGCGTTGAGCATCTGCTTATAAAGAGGATGCGACGCAATGAGCCCCTTCCATCTGGCCTTGCTTCTCTCCCTCTCCTCCTGGCACCTCTGCTGCTCCACTCTCCCTTCCACTGGCTGCTGCTGCTGCTGCTGCTGGTTTTGAGACGTCCAACGAGCCGCCTCAATGGGTGCCGCAGCTGGTGCTCGCACTACTGGGGCTGCTGGTGCTGCTGGCGCTGCTGGCGCTGCTAATGCTGCTGGTGATTCTGCTGCTGCCGTTGCTGCGGGTGCTGCAGCTGATCCTGATGCTGCTGCTGCTGCTGGTGCTGGTGTTGTCAGGTGGGGCATATCTGGTGCCTTCACACATGCTGCGGGTGCTGCATCTGCTGCTGCTACCTTCCCGTTTGTCAACTCAACTCGCCCTCCTGCCCCACCACACGCCATCAAGTCACCTTCTCCTCTCACATTTCTCGCATCACCACCACCCACATTGCCCACATCGACACATACGCTGCCACCCTTCTGACCACCATCGTTTGCACCTTTGCCACTCCCTTCACACTCCATTTCCCTTTCCTCTCCCTCCACCCTACCCTCCTCTTCTCTCCTCCTCACCTCCTCTCCTACAACCCTCACTCGCTCCTCACCCATCCTCTCGTCCTCCCCTCCCTTACTCCCCCTTCCCCCTTCCAACCTCAGCGCCCCATGCCCCGCCTCCCCACCAGCTCCCAGGCCTGTTGCCGGGGGTGGCAAGCTCAGGCTCGGCATGTGGTCCAGGTTCGGCGCAGGCTGGTTCGGCATGGAGAGGCTCGGAGAGAGGTCCAGGGGCAGGACGCAGGGAGAGGAGTTACTGTGTAGCATAGTGGCATCAAGCTCAGGTAACGAGAAGAAATGGGCGAGCTCGTGGTTTAAAAGGGTGGTGGGAGGTGAGGATTGGTCGAGATGGGTGAAAGGGGAGCGGCGGTGGAGAGGGGAAGGGGGGGCGAGAGGGGAGGTGCGGTGGAGAGGGGAAGGATGGGAGGTGTGGTGTTGAGGGGAGAAAGGGTTGAGTTGGGAAGAGCGGTGGAGTGGTGAGGAACGTTGCAGCGGGGAAGGTGGGGAGAGGGGCGATCGGGAGGACGGTTGGGGGGATTTCAGGAAAGGGGCGGCATGTGACTGCTGCTGCTGCTGCTGCTGCTGCTGCTGCTGGAATTGTGACTGGTGCAGGGAGTGGTGATTCAATTGATTTGTGTGACTCAAAGAAGCAGTGCGATTGAACGGAGCGGCATGGTGCCAAGCAGGAGAAGAAGGGGGATTAGCTTGCAACGACATGTCGTAACCTTGCACGTGGGGTTCCCTTGGGCGGCCTGCTTTGTCTTCTTGTGCCGGCCTGCTTGTGAGAAAGCCTCTGGAAAGAGCGATGGGGATGGAGAGGGGGCTGGGAGGCGGAGGGGCAGGGCGAGGGGGGAGGGCGGGCAGGGCTGTCGACGTTGCTACAGAGGGGGTGTGGGGAGGAGGAGGAAGAGAGTGGGGGGGAGCAGCAGGAACGGGGGGCGAGGCAGCAGTTGGGGTGAGAGGCGGATGGGCAGCAGCCATGTTTGCCTGCACTGAGCCAGCAGTACCAGCGCCAGTGACTGCAGTAGCACCTGTGGTGGCAGCAGCAGCACTGGCAGCAGTGGCGCCAGTGGCAGCGGCAGCAGCGCCAGTGGCAGCGGCAGCAGCGCCAGTGGCAGCGGCAGCAGCAGCAGCGGTTGCAGCAACAGCAGCATCGAGTGGGGTGAGACTGAAGGGACGCTTCAGTGGGAGTTTGTTCAGCCGGGTCAGAGAGTGGGGGGAGGCGCGGGGGAAGGAGGTGGGAGAGGGGTGGGGGAAAGAGCCTGTCTTGTGTGCCAGCAGCGGTTGAAGCTGCCGTTGCAGCTCCTCACAGCTCACCACTCGCATGCTTGGTGATTTTGGTGCTTCTGGTGCTGTTGCTGCTTGTGGTGCTGTTGCTGATGCTGCAGGTGGTACTGGTGCTGCTGTTGGTGGTATTGGTGCCGTTGGTTCACGTATTGATGCTGCTGCTGGTGCTGCTGCTGGTGGTGGTGCTGCTGGTGGTGCCATTGGTGCCGTTGGTGGTGCCATTGGTGCCGCTGGTGGTAGTACTTGCGCTCCTGGTTGGGGAACGGGTGAGTTGGCTGCCCCATGCAAGCTTGATTGTAACGCTGGTTGCACCGGTGCAACAAGTGCTGCTGACGTTGTTGCCGGTGATGCTGCTGCTGACGTTGTTGCCATTGATGCTGCTGCTGATGCTGCTGCAGCTACTACTGTTGTTGTTTCTGCTGCCGCTGCTTCCTCTCCTGCATGTGCCGCTGCTGCTTCTCCTTCACCAGCGCACTCGCCTTTTCCACTGGTTGCAGATCCGCTGTGCAGGAACCTGCTGTTACTGTTGCGGCGAGATGAATCTTCGCCGTCCATCACCACCTCAATTGCTGAACAATGACTTAACATGCCGCCCACCGACAACTTTGGTTTTTTTCCTTGCTGACTCAGCATGCTGGCCAATGTCACAGGTTCCTTCCCTTGCTGACTCAGCATGCCATCCAATTTAAATCCGCTGTTATCACTGCTACTGCTGGAAGTCTGAGTTCCGCCCTTCACCTCCCTCCCCAACTCCGGTGTACTCGCAACTTCCTCCATGCCCCCACAGCCTCCCCCATCACCTCCCCCATCACCTCCCCCACCGCCTCCTCCATCATCTCCCACCTCCACTTGCATCGCCTCAACACCGTCCCCCTTATAAGCTTGCTCATTACCGCCACTGCCATTGGTTGCACCCTTGGCAGCAGGCTGTGGTGTTGAGTCTTCCTCCATAGGCACTGCAGCTTCGTGTTGACCTTCCTTCTCATTCTTCTCCTTCTCACTCTTGTCATTCTTCTCACTCTTCTCAAACTCGCTCTCATGGCTTCTGTCATTACCAATCTCATTCTTCCCATCATCAGGCCGTCCATTCTTCAAGCTCTTCTCACTGTTATCGCTCCTTTCCTTCTTCTCATTCTCTGACCCACGCCCACCTTCCCCCTCCCAGCTGCAGCAGCTCTCCCAGCAACCATCACCATGGCTTCCCTTCTCCCCTCCCAGTTCATCACCATCCGTTTTCATCTCTCCCATTCCCATCCGTTTTGAGAGGCCAAAGCAGCCAGTCCCATTCCCAGCTGCCATGCATCCTAGCTTCCCCACTGCAGCACCAGGCACCATGACTGTAACACTGCCGCTCACTCCACCCTTCATCGCATCACCAGACTCACATATGCACTGTGCAGCACGCTTTGTGTCACAGAGCTATCTTATTCCACACCAGACCCTCCCACTCAACGCTCAATCCTCTTTCTCCCTTCCTGCAACTGTCCCTATCGCAGGCTCAAGTGTTCCTATCCCTTTGAGCAAACACGGTAGGGCGTGAGTGGCCTTGAGCTAGATAGAAGGCTTGTTAGGGGCTCGAGCAAGGTCGCTCAACAGTCACTTTCACTTTTGAGTATTCCTGAGAGAAACAAGCAAACTCAGGGGCGGTTCTCCAAGAGGCCGCGTGCAGGAACTGCGCTGACAGCGCCAAGGTTGGTATATTTAAGGCGGAACGTGGGTCTAACCACAGCGGGAAGTCAGGCCTAAGCTATCTCCGTCAGTCACCTTAGAAGGTCAGCTTCAACTAAAGGTCGCTTTCTAAGTTCGAGGCGACTCAAGAATGGTCAGTAGGCGCGGAGGGTTGGCTTGAATAAGAGGTCGCTTTCTGATGACAGAACTAAGACGCTTTGAAAGAATGGCGAGCTCGGTTTAGCTGAAAACACACCAACTAGCGCTGAGTGTCCCGAGTAGCCGATATTCCAAGACAGGGGAGGGTCAGGAATCGTGAGAGAGGGGAGGGCCACGAATGACAGCTTGAAGTATGGGGCCCAAACACTCGGGGCGAATCGCGGTTCTGAAAGCGATGGACCAAGACAGACAGTGCCATTCCGCTAACTCCCCCGACCCCATCAGCTAGAAGAATATCCCTAGGAGATGTGCCTCTTCCACCCCGGATGATCTCCCCCTCCCTTCCCTCCCCTTCCGGAAGAGCTGCTTCCCCCGCCCTTGCTTGCCTCACCGAGCAGTCACATCTCGGCGCAGGAAACGTATGGCGGACGGAAGGAAGCAACCAGAACGCCGTCGGGAGAAATTTCTTCCCCACGAAGGCGCAATCCCGCTTGCGATAGGATCGAAACAGCGTCTCTATTTCCCCCGCAAATGGTTTTACGCCTCTGCGCGTGGCGCCAGACCGTTAGGAAGCGGTCCGCGTCAAGATCGGTCGCACGCGCGCCGGCGCTGCGCTGGCGCTCCGTGCGCTGACTTCGCGAGGGTTCCGCGCAGCGGATTCGCGGAAAGAGTCCAGCGCATCGCTGACTGCCCGGAAAGGAAGGTGCACATCCGAGACGCACCGACGCGATGGGTGAGGTCAGCATGAGCAACCGGAATCAACCACCTGAATAAAAATTCCAGGCAGTGACGTGGCATTGCGAAAAGGCGGACTCAAATCACCAGAGTCGCACCACCTCCCCCCGCCCTGTCGAGTCAGCGTGGAATAACCTGCTTCACCGATCAACACTGCAGAGTCAGCTGCGGTATACTCCAGCCACTAGTGCAGCCCAGCAACGAGTGCTTTCCTGATGTGACGTGGCACGTGGAGACTTCGTCTCAGGTGTGTGGTAAGTTGCTCAGTAGCTTCCGCGACGCGATTTCTAGCCAATCAAGGCAAAACGCGTCGCGCATTCTCCAGAGATGCGCTTGCGTGTTCCGGGATCTTCCAGCCGGCCAGATTCCCCAGAAATGCCCTGTCCCGCCAGACGCGGCGCGCGAGTAAGGAAGGAGCACGGTTGAAGCATCTGTTCCTAGACGGTGCAGTCTAAGAAGTGACGTTCGCGGAGCTCCCGAGGCCGACTTGGAGAACACCGATTCCATTTCGCCTGCGGAACGTCTCAGATTCAAGTCCTGTCACTAGCAGTCGCTTCAAGAAATAGCAGCGGAAATGCCGCGATCCGTATGAACCCGTTTCTGCTCGATGAGATGGAATGACTTTCTTAGAAGCTCATCAACGGACCTGCCGCGAGGGACGAGAGCTCCTTCCGTGACTGCACGACATTCCCAAGGTATGGAGAAATCTACGCCTCCCAAACATCCCGTCCGTCCTACCAGAGATCCGTGTCGACAGTGACTGCTCCGTGACGGGACATTATCTGTGACAGGGTACTCGTCCTCGATTGTTCACTCCTGTCACCTGTGTGAACCCACCGAAACCCCCCTCTATTCCCCTTCCTCCTCCCCGCACCACAGCCCTTGGGATTGTTCTTTGGGATTTCTTTTTCATCCCAGCACGAGCCAGATTTCCTGGACTCTGGGCGCATTGACATGACACGCCACGCGGGGAAGAATGGGGGAACCAAAAAGTGTAGCTGGTGTGCAGGGATGTACGCGCCATGGGATGGAGGGGAGGAGGGTGGTAGAAGAGCGCTAGGCGGAAGGTTGCGCCGACCATCCCCTTCCACGAGGGGATGTTGCGGACCCAGTCCCCCCCATGATGTGAAAATGAACAGAAGCCGAATGATAGTTGGTCCCAGTAACATTCATGAATGCTCCGTTGTAGAGCGAATCTGGTACACTTTGCTCAGCTTCTCAACACGGTAACGAGGCATTCAAAAGTAGGTACATTCGGCAGCATTGCACAGATGGGTGTTTCCCTGGCAATATCCTGTGACAGCCAAAAGGTCGTGGACTCCTGCACGTTCGTCCATGGATAATCGGTGATCTTCAGCGGGCAAGAAAGATTTCAGAATCATTTTCCCTTCAAGTGACAGTAATTTCTTTGACGATTTGATTCTTCATTTGAACGCGTTTACAGGCTCACTGGTCCACGGCTGTGCCAGCGTCGTAGCCAGCCCCTACGTTGCACAATCATGAGTGGCAACGACCTTGCCAGTGGATAATTAGCTTTTCATGATGCTGCTGTTTAGCTGGGATATCCGCGCCCAGCTTTGATGGAAGCGCAATCCGATGCCGACAACTGCGTCCGTGTGAAAATGACCACCTTGTGATGGCGAAAGGCAGGCGAAGATATTGCGTGAGCTGCTTCGTTGTGTTGTCGCCACAGCCCCACCACGACAGGGAGATTCAGATCAGATGGATTGCGAAAACGCAGCCACTTATGTAAGTACAGGCTGTTAAAGAATTGCTTTAACCAGGTTGCCAGGCTGAATCTTCATTCACTATGTCCCTTCACAATTCTACGGACACTGACCACTCATTCCACCCAGTAGCAAACCAACAATGTTGTGCATGCAGCCAGTCCACAGAAGACAGCGATTTGCTAAGTGATGAACGCTGAGTGGCAGGGTTCCCAGATCCGAGGCATCATCATTTTGCAGCGCCTTCGTGGCGCGAGCTGGCATGACAGGTGATAACTTGCTCATCAATGCTGTTCCTCGGTGGGATATCGAATTCGTTCGAATTCCGAGTCTGTGACTGAGGACACGTTGGGCTTGGGCAGCAAGCGAGCTGACAAAGAAGCTCGTCTCGGCTCAACCGACACAAATAGGCCGCTTTTCTCCAATGTCGAGAAACGTCTCCAAGTTCAAGAGCCAAGTCAGACACTGGGTTCCATCCCTGCTTCACTGAGTTCGTCTTTGCCTTCACATACTTTGAAGTAGATTAGCGTTGCATCCCCCGTTATAGGCAGTTGTCAGTTTTCTGGTTAAGTCGATACCATGGCCAAGAAAGTGGAGCGGGACGCCTTCCAGCCCACCACTTTCGATATAGCAGACCTTCCCTCTCCTCCCGCGAAACGCGTATGTATCCGTAAGACTTGGCCGAGGGCGCAACCCCTTGTCGACCTCAACGCTCTTCCACCCGAAGCGGAATCCCCGCCCATGCCGACAACCTCCGCCGCCCCGTCGTTTGGCGATCTCGGCGAAGACTTGTTACTCCACATCCTCCAGCTCGCGCAGCCCACGGCGTGGGACCTGTCTCGACTCGCGTGCGTGAACCGCTCGTGGCGAAACCTCTGTTACAACCCGATTTTCTGGACCAAGCTTCGCATAGGCCCCGGGAGCATGCGCGCTGGCGTCGAGCAGCTCGCGTCGCGATGCGCGCATTTGGAGGAGATTCACATCGATGACCCGCGCTGCGAGCTGCACGTGCTGCACCCGATAATCATGGCGTGTGGCCCGTCGCTAAAGCGTATCGTCATCGACTGCGATCGAGATGACACGAGCCGCAACGAAGCGTCCATCTGCAGTGTTCTCTGGATAGTCAGGTGAGCAAAAGCTCCCATCCTTTGTTTCTTGCGTTTCGCCTTTGTTTTCGCGCGTCTGAGTTCGAAATGTTTTGTGCACTACATTTATCGTCACGTCCCGCGGGATGTACGTTCTTGATGCTCTCCTGTTACATGCTCTTACCTGGAATGTCCTCTTTTCTCTCTCCTGCTGTCTCCTTTCAATGTGCAGTCTTTACTGCAGCAATGTCGAAAGCGTCGAGCTTATATCGAACGGCGAAAAGGGGAACTTCAACTATCTTGAAAACAAGGCCATGTGGTACCTAACGTCGGGATTCCGCCGCGTTCGCAGCTTCGCGTGTCTGTGCAAAAACAGCCTAACGAAACAGGCGATTTACCTGATGGTTATCGCTTGGCGAGAACTCGCGTACCTGCGAATACACTGTGGCGCGCTCGCGAAGGACGATTTGATGGCGTTGCGAAAGTGTTACGCGTTGCGAGTGTTGGAGCTCATCGGCGGGAACCTTCGCCAGCTTTTAGGCGAAAACAGCGCGGCGACAGATGCGGTCATGCATCGCGACCTGACTACCCTCGCTTTGACGAACATGCAGTGCGATGTTGACGACATCGCGAAATTATCCATGCTCCTGCCGAGCCTACAGCGGATTATTATTCAAAAGTCCGCCCTACATACCTCCGCGGGTGACGACGTCGTGACGAAGGCACGAGCCGTCGCAAACCTTCGTGCATGGCTCGCAGCGCGGAAGAACGTCCAGCTATTCATCAATGAGTGAAGAGCAGCATGCACTATCTCATGTCCATCCGCGAGCTCGCTAATGACGATACACAGCGCCGCGTGCTTTCAGAATACTATGGGACTTAGACGACACAGACGTAGGGCGACGGCCCGCTCTGGAGTCTGTTCACGCCGAGAAGGGAGAGTGCGGCGGGAGCGCGGAAGTACAGCTGGCGTGAGAGGCAAAACTAGTGGATTGGCCAGCGATTTGGCTATTTGGTTAGCGAATCAGAGGCTTGATTTGCGCGACTTGTTGGCGACGAGGTTGATGGGTTTGGAAGGTTCGAAAGCGGAGAGGCTTATACTCGTTTGTAAATAATTTATTGAAGTGTATAAGTTCCAACTATTGCTACATGTCGCCATTGAGTAGTGACAATCATTTGTTTAATGGCCTAGCATAACAGCCCCAGCCAAATCGTCCCAGCTTAATCCAAAGGCCTGCATTCAAAACGACCTTACCTTTTCAAATACTGCACTGCACTTCATACGAAAAGGGCAATCATCGCCACCCTGTAACCTCATATCATAAGTAGACAATTGCTGCAACGTCTGTCTACACCTCCTTTGCCAGCCTGGCAGCCAGTCCCACGTAGCTGGCCGGCGTCATTTGTCTCATCTGCTCCCTGGCTTCATCCGGCACTTCGCCCTCCAGGGAATCTATCAGCGCAATCAGATCTGATTGCGTCACCGATCTCCCTCTCGTTGCCTCCTTGAGGCGCTCGTAAGCATTGGGAACTCCGTAGCGCCGCATCACCTGGTTGGTTTCAGAAAGAGAAGACGAGGAAGGGGGGGGGGATGGGGGGAGTGGGAGGAGGGGGGGGCATCACGGGGGGTGTTACTCGAAGCATTGGGAACTCCGTAGCGCCGTAAGCATTGGGAACTCCGTAGCGCCGCATCACCTGGTTGGGAGGAGGTGGCAGGGGAGGGGACAACGTGAGAGGGGATGGGGGGAGAGGATGGGGAAGGAGAGGAGGAAACGAAAGGTCCTCAAGAAATTCTGGACCAAGACTTGTTGTGAAAACACTTTCTGACAACCCTTTCTCCTCTTTTCCCACTCCCCGAAACCCAGAAGCATGAATCTTCCCCTCAAACCCCTTTTTATCCCTCCCAACTGCTCACCGTCTGGATTGGCTCGGCCAGCACCTCCCACGAGTCGTTCAAGTCGGCTTCGATCCTAGCTGCATCCAAATCAACCTTGGAGAGCCCCTTGGCTGTGCTGCTGTAGGCGATGAGCACATGAGATGAGAGAGTGCGCCGGCCCACACCCGCCCACCCTTCCCCCTCATCCCTTGACTCACCGTCTGAATCGGTTCCGCCAGCACCTCCCACGAGTCGTTTAAGTCCGCTTCTGCCCTAAGAGCACCTATTCATCAGCACATCCACCTCCTTCCCCCACACTCCCATCATCACCTTCCACCACCTTCCATCCCTCCTCAGCACTCACCGTCTGAATCGGTTCCGCAAGCACCTCCCACGAATCGTTCAAATCAGCTTCGATCCGGGCCGCGTCCAGGTCAACCTTGGAGAGCCCCTTGGCCGTGCTGCTGTAGGCGATGAGCGAGTGAGCTAGACCCACCCCCACTAACCCTTCCCTCTCCTCCCTCTCCCTCCCTCGCTCCATCCCCTCCCCCTCTTCCGCCTCGCCTTATCTCCCCTCTCCCTCCCCCCCACCACCACTCACCGTCTGAATCGGTTCCGCAAGCACCTCCCACGAGTCGTTCAAGTCGGCTTCGATTCGGGCCGCGTCCAAATCAACCTTGGAGAGCCCCTTGGCCGTGCTGCTGTAGGCGATGAGCGAGTGAGCTAGACCCACTCCCAGGTTGCGCAGCACAGTTGAGTCTGTCAGGTCACGCTGGGGCATGGCACAAGGGGCAAAGTGGGAGGAGGAGGGGAGAGAAGACGCGAAATCAGCAGCTTGGCCGACAGATGGCCCATGATGGCGTTGGCAATCCCAAGGTTACCCTCACTGCCAGCATTGCCAGTGCCACACTCAACACCTGCCGGTACCGTACTCCACACCTACGAACCCTCCGTCACCTAATCTCGCCCCTCATCTAACCTGCCAGCGTGAATTTAGCAGCTTGGCGGACAGGTGACCCATACTGGCGTTGGCAATCCCAAGGTTACCCTCACTGCCAGCATTGCCAGTGCCACACCCAACACCTGCCAACCCCTCACCTATTCGCGCCCCCCCCCCCTCTCACCTGCCAGTGTGAGATGGGCAGCTTGGCCGACAGGTGCCCCCTGATGGCGTTGGCAATCCCGAGGTTGCCCTCGCTGCCAGCATGGTCAGTACCGCATTCAACATCTGCCAACCTCTCGCCTCACCTGCCAGCGTGAAATGGGCAGCTTGGCTGAGAGGTGGCCCATGATGGCATTGGCAATCCCAAGGTTGCCCTCGCTGTTCTCAAAGTCGATGGGGTTCACCTTGTGCGGCATGGTGGATGAACCGATCTCACCCTTCACAGGGCGCTGCAGGAGGGGGAGAAAAGGGGGTGTGACATTGGGGGTTGGGATGGTGATGAAAGGTTTCCCTCGCTGTTTTCCAAGTCGATGGGGTTCACCTTGTGGGCCATAGTAGAGGGAAGAGTGTCTCGGCCTTCACAGCCCTGACCCACACACCATCACAAACACCCACACACGCACCAAGAAATACCTACTCCTATAAACACACCTGTCGGAAATAGCCGAGCGAGATGTACCCCCACATGTCGCGATCAAGGTCGATGAGAATGGTGTTGAAGCGGCACACGGCGTCAAACAGCTCTGCCACATAGTCATGCGGCTCGACCTGCCTGCCCAGCCCTAGTATATACACACACACCAGCCTTCCCACACACACGCCACCCGCCCACCCACCAACGCACCTGGCGGAATTAACCGAGCGAGATGTATCCCCACATGTCCCGGTCAAGGTCGATCAAAATAGTGTTGAAGCGGCAGACAGCGTCAGAAAGCTCTGCCACATAATCATGCGGCTCGATCTGAAAACAGCCGTAACCGTAACCCCACGCACCTGGCGGAAATAACCGAGAGAAATATATCCCCACATGTCGCGATCCAAGTCAATCAGAGTGGTGTTGAAGCGGCACACGGCGTCAAACAGCTCTGCCACATAGTCATGCGGCTCGATCTGCGTCACATACGGGTTCAGCCGTAACCCTAATCCGGTTACAAACTCCTCTGCTACAGCCGACCAATCAGCGTCTGGGTATGCTGCCACGTGGGCGTTGTAGTTGCCGACCGCACCGGCCATTTTCCCGAGAATCTGGACGGCCGAGATTTGATCCCGCTGCGCCTGCAGCCGGGCGGTGAAGACTGCGAGTTCCTTGCCGACCGTTGTGGGGGAGGCAGTCTGGAGGAAAAGGACAAATGAGGGGCATCGGTAAGACGAGGAGCAGGACAAAGGGACAACTGGATACACCAACATAATTGCACAGTTACGCTTCCTCGTGCATAAAATCTCCTATATCTAACATGCCCGTGTGCCCTCCTACCTGTCCGTGGGTGTGTGACAGCATGGGCTGGTCTGCATACGTATGAGCCATGCACCTGAGCGAGCCAATAAGCCCATCCATGGCTGGAAGCACCTCATCCTGCACTGCTTCTAGCTGTGTGCCTGAGAGTGAGAGTGGCAACCCTCACCTGCCCGTGAGTACGGGAAAGCATGGGCTGATCCGCGCGTGTGTGCCATGCTCTTCAACGTGCCAATGAGCCCGTTCATGGCCGGCAGCACCTCGTTCCGCACTGCTTCTAGTTGTGTGCCTGAGAGTGAGAGTAGCAACCACTCACCTGTCCGTGGGTGCGTGACAGCATGGGCTGGTCAGCGTACGTATGAGCCATGCCCTTGAGCGTGGCGATAAGCCCATCCATGGCTGGCAGCACCTCTCCCTGCACTGCTGCGGACAGCATGGCCCCCTTACCTGCCCGTGAGTACGGGAAAGCATGGGTTGCTCCGCGTACGTATGAGCCATGGCCTTGAGCGTAGCAATCAGCCCATCCATGGCTGGCAGCACCTCATCCTTCACGGCACCGGACAGCATGAGGCCGTGCGAGAGGTTGTTGATGTCCTCTGACGTGCATGCGAAGTGGAAGAATTCCAGGATCTGAATTGGGGGAAGCAGGGGGAGTGGGGACAGAAGAGGAGGGGATAGCAGGGGGAGGGCACGGCACCGGACAGCATGAGGCTGTGCGAGAGGTTGTTGATGTCTTCTGACGTGCATGCATAGTGGAAGAATTCCAGGATCTGGTAGCGGTGTGGGGGGGAAGAGGGTGAAGGAGGAAGCGGATAGGGAACAGCATGAGGCCGTGTGAGAGGTTGTTGATGTCTTCTGACGTGCATGCGAAGTGAAAGAACTCGAGGATCTGAATGGGAGAGGGGGGGGGAAGGGGAGGGAGGTTGAGTCTCGCCCCAGCTTACTGGGCAGAACCTCGCCTTCCCTGTACTGCTGCTGAGAGCATGAGGCCGTGCGAGAGGTTGTTGATGTCCTCTGAGATGCACGCGAAGTGGAAGAACTCGAGAATCTGGTAGTGAGGAGGGGGGGAAAAGGGGGAAGGGAGAGAGAGGAAGCGGATAGGGAACAGCACTAGGCCGTGCGAGAGGTTGTTGATGCCCTCTGACGTGCATGCGAAGTGAAAGAACTCGAGAATCTTCATGGGGGGAGGAAGACAGAGGAAGAGGGAGGAGAGAGGAGGAGGTGAAGCGGACAGGGAAGGGGTTGATGCCGTGCGAGAGGATGTTCCTGTCCTCTGATGTGCACGCGAAGTGAAAGAATTTGAGAATCTGCAAGGGGGGCGGGCGAAGGGGAGAAATGGGGGACGGGGTGGTATCACATCACATGATCACATTACTCTCACCGGGCTGATGTCGAGGTGGTCCTGGAATCGGGCTTTAAGGAAATACTCCACCGCCTTCACATGGTGATTGGCGGTTGGTCACATCACACCACACCACACCACACCACACCACACCACACCACCTTCACATCACACTCACCGGGCTGATCTCGGGATGATCCTGGAATCGGGCTTTAAGGAAATACTCCACGGCCTTCACATCGTGGTTCGTTGTCGCCTCCACCCGCTTCACCTCCCGTGCATCCGCCTCGCTGAACCCTGCAGCACCGCACACAACCCCACCCCACCCCATAGAACTATTAAGTCGAATCAATCTCGCAAGCAAACCAGCACCAACTAGCGGCTCCTTTGTCCCCCTCCCCAGTCCCCTCTTCCTAGCCCCCTCGCCGCACTCCCCTCTTCCCTCTCCCGTCCCACCTGTCACAACAGCGTCCAAGTCAGCATGCGCCTGGGGGGAGAGAGGAGGCACCTCCACCACCTGCCTCTCCTTCCTCCACCGGGCCCCTACCTACCAGCCACCCCTCTCCATTCCCCTCTCCCCACCCCACCCACCTGTCACAACAGCGTCCAGATCAGCATGCGCCTGGGGGGAGAGAGGAGGCACCTCCACCACCTCGGGCATGCGCGACAGCTGCTGCAGCCACCGCACCTGGCGGGAGGGGGGAAGAGGGTTGAGGGGAAGGGAAGGGGAGAGGGAAGGCGGGGGTTGGGCGGGTTTGTCGGAGGCCAGTGGGGCTGGCGGGGGGGAAGGTTCCACCTCCACCGCACCTCGGGCATGCGCGACAGCTGCTGCAGCCACCGCACCTAGTTGTGGGGATCGGTGGTGAGAAGGAGTTGGGGACCACAAGGGCAGCAAAGGATGGGGGTTTGAGGGTTTAAGGAGGAGGCGGGGGAGCAGAAGAGGCGGGGAGAGGGGGCGGAGGGCGCGGAAGAGGGGAAGAGCCTCAGTTTACTATATTAGCATCAGCAATGCGTGCCAGTCTGAAGCTGCCCCTCGCTACTATCACGCACCTCTACAAGCACGCGGAAACGGATCAGGCCGAACTCGATAAAGTTGCGGCGGAGCTACTGCAGCGCGGGAAGCCGCCCGTATCCATGCGAGCCCCTCTGATGCTGCCCTTTTTTACTATCACACGCCTCTACTATCACACACTTATACTATCGCGCACCTCCACAAGCACGCGGAATCGAATCAGACCAAACTCGCTGAAGATTCGGCGGAGCCGCTGCAGCGCGGGCAGTCGGCCGTAGCGCCCGTCGACGGGGGAGATCGCCGTCAGATGCGACACGGGGAGCGTCTCCTCCTTTTCCGCGCCCGCCGCGCCCGCCTGCTGCGCGCGCGACTCCGCGGATTGCGAAACGGCGGAGGGCGGAGCGGCATTGCGCGCGAGGCGGGGGTTCTCCCCGTGGCCGAGAGCGCTGGCGGTGGGAGTGACTGTAACGCGGGTGCGCGACGGGAGCACAGGGCGCGACGCGGGCCGAAATGTGACTGTATCGCGGGCGCGAATACTAGAGCGGAGGGAAATCGGGCTCGTGAGTAGCTGGCGGGAAGAAAGAGCCTCCATTGCGTGAGGTTCTTATAACGGGGGAAGGGAACGAGTGGGGGAAAGGGTTCCTGACGCTGCGACCCTTGCCGATCACAAATGGAAATTGTGAAATCCAGGGGGTGGTTTTCATTTTATCTGGATGTGACGGCTCGTATCGCGTATGTCGAAGCATGTGGTTTGGACGCAATCAATTCGAACAAAATAGGTTAGTACAAGTCGAAATGCAGAGAGACTCGTAATACATCATAACGCGTACAGATTACGCTGGCGTGGCCGCCTGGGAATGGTTTTTCGGACCTGTCGTGGCACCACTCGATCCCTTCATCTCGTCACGTGCTACCCAATCAACGCGCACCAATTCGTTTTGTGCGTCCGTTGGTTTTCCCCAACTGAATTCTTCATTGCAGCTCGTGCCGCGTTGAAAGCTATTGACGCATACACATACGCATACTAACCAAGCTAGCGCTGCGCTCCGCTCGGCTCATACAGTAATTCACACGCTGACGTGAAGGTCCCTAGTACGATTAGGGCGCGAACATTTTGTTTTCCGTTCCCGCTGAAATACGACTCAGCCGCGTCACAAGCAGTTTTTGCTATTCTCCAGACTCGTCATGGCTGCGGCCCTTTCCTCCGCGTCGACCGCTCAACTCCAACTCGCGCGCACAGCCGCTGCGCGAATTTCCGTGCCGGGCGCGACCGCCGCATGCCGCCCAGCAGTCGCGGCTCTTTTTCCCGCGCAAAGTTCGGTGCTCAGCCGAGCCGCGACAGTTCCAAATTTCTCTATGATCGTTACCACAGCCGTCGTCTCTCGCGATCCGGCTCCTCTGCGGCTCGCTGCGACTGGTTCTAGTTCCATTACCACGCGCTCCGACGGTAGTAGTAGCTCTTCCAATGTAACCAATTTACTAGCTGCGGCGCGCTGTGTCGCGGCGCCGTCCTTCTTAGCGCGCTCCGCTCTTGCAGGCTCCACTGGAAGGCGGCTCCGTCGTTTCAGCAGAGCGGCGGCCCAAGGTCAGTGACTCGCCTGTCACTTTGAGTTGTTCTCACCCGCCGCTACTAGCGGCGCCGCCGTTCTCACCACTTCCATTTGAGAATTCGCAAAAGCGTCGTTTCAGCAGAGCGGCGGCGCAAGGTCAGTGACTCGCCTATCACGTAGAGTCGTTCTCACCCGCCGCTACTAGCGGCGCCGCTCCCCCTCTCCCTTCCCCATTCCTCCACGCTCCCCCTTTCCCATTCTCTCCTATTTTTCACTTTCTCCCCCTCACCCACCTCCCCCTCACCCATATTCCCCTCGCCTCATTTCCCCACTCCCTGCCCTCTCCCCATCCCCCATTTCCCCACTCCCCGGCCTCTCCCCCTCCCCCGTTTCCCCTTTACCCCCTTACAAATTCCGCCGCCCCTCAGCAAGCCCCGTGCAAGCGGCGACGGCGGACGAATCAGAGGGCGACACGTGGCAGCTGAAGCTGCTGTACGATGGGGACTGCCCAATCTGCATGCGAGAGGTGCGCGTGTGGGCGGATGGGGGGAGGAGGGGGGGGAGCGCGCATAGGATGAGGGGGGGTGCGCGCATGGCGGATGGGAAAAGGGTGAGGGTGGCGGATGGGGGTTGAAGGTGGGGAATGTGGGGGGGATGAGTGGAAGAGGGGGGATGGCTGTGAATGGGTGTGAATGGATGGCGGCAGAAGCACATGAAAGGGAGTCCCATGTGTGATTTCACCTCTTCCTCAGGTGGGCTTTCTGCAGGGTCGCAACAAGGAGTTTGGCACACTCAAGTTTGTGGACATAGCGGCGGGTGACACTTGGCCCCATCCCCCTGCCCCTCTCCCCCTGCCCCTCTCCCTCTGCCCCTCTCCCTCTGCCCCTCCCCCCCTGCCCTTCCCTCTCTGCCCCTCCCCCCCCCCTCCCACTCCCCCCAGGTGGACTTTCTGCAGGGTCGCAACAAGGAGTTTGGCACACTCAAGTTTGTAAACATAGCGGCAGATGATTATAACGAGGATGAGAATGCAGGCGTGGCGTATGAGGCAGCTATGGGGTCGATTCACGGGATACGGCGGGATGGCACCATAGTCACTGGTGTGGAGGTGGGTACGGGGTGTTGGTGCATGCAAATGGGTGCAAGCGGGTGTGTGGTGCGGCCGCGGGAGGGGGGTTTGTTGGTGGGGGGGTGGGTGGGGTGTTGTGGGGTGGGGTGGGGTTGGGTGGGGGTGCAGGTGAATGTGGTGAGTATACCTCCCTTTTTCTGCTTTATCTACCTCCTTTTTTCTGCTTTATCTACCTCCCTCTCTCTGCTTTATCTACCTCCCTCTCTCTGCTTTATCTACCTCCCTCTCTCTGCTTTATCTACCTCCCTCTCTCTGCTTTATCTACCTCCCTTTTTCTGCTTTATCTGCCTCCCTCTCTCTGCTTTATCTGCCCCGCACCAACCAGTTGCAGGCCTTTCATGAGTTCTATGGGGCCGTGGGTCTCGGGTGGGTCTATGCCATCACCAAGTTCCCTCTGGTGGTTTGTGCAGTCTTACTAGCCTCTGCCTCTGCTCTGCTCTGCTCCCTCACCTGCCTCTGCTCTGTTCCACCCCACACCAACCAATCGCAGGCCTTTCGCGAGGTCTACGAGGCCGTGGGCATCGGGTGGGTCTATGCCAATACCAAGTTCCCGCTTGGTAGTATACGCAGTATCCCTGACCCGTGTAGTCAGCATCCCTCCCCTCTCTCTGCTCTGCCTGCCCCACACCAACCAATCGCAGGCCTTTCGTGAGTTCTACGAGGCGGTGGGCCTCGGGTGGGTCTATGCCATCACCAAGTTCCCTCCGGTACGCTTCCTGTCTCTCCTTCATCGCTCCACCTCACTTGCTGCTCCTTCCTCTTCTTGACATTTTGAGGTGCCCCATACGCCGTTGGCCTCGGGTGGGTCTATGCCAATACCAAGTTCCCTCCGGTATGCGTCCTGTCTCTCCACCTTTGCTCCGCCCTCCACCGCACTTGCTGCTCCTCTTTCTCTTTGCATAATCAGTTGCCTTATAAGCCATTGGCCTCGGGTGCGTCCATGCCATCGCCAAATTTCCCCCAGTACGCCTCCTGTCTGTCCACCCTTTGCCATTTGTACCCTCTGGCTGGAGGGATTTATGGCATGTGGGGTTTTCATCAATGTCCTCTTTTTTAAGGCGCCTTTTAAATAGCTCCCCCTTTCCCGTGCGCATTCCCTTCCGTCTCTCCTCCCTCTTCCTCCCCTCCCTCGGCCTGCTGTGTGTCAGATCGGTGCGCTGGCAGATGCGGTCTATGAGGTGTGAGCCAAATACCACCCACAAAAACCTCTCAACACCCTTTCTCTCTATTTCCCACCTTCTTCCTTTTTTATTTCCTCCCCACCGCCCTGCTTTGTGCCTCCCATGTGCCAGGTCGGTGCGCTGGCAGATGCGGTCTATGAGGTGTGGGCCAAGTACCGCCTGCCACTTTCAGGTGAAGCCAAATAGTGCTTACAATCCCTTAGCAATGTTGGTTGTGTGTCTATCTTATGCCAAACACCTGCATGTGTATTTGTGTGTGTGCCTCTGTGCCTCTGTGCCTCTGTGCCTCTGTGCCTCTGTGCGCGCACGCGCGCGCGTGTGTGTGTGTGTGTGTGTGTGTGTGTGTGCCCCTGTGTGTATGTGCGCCCCTATGTGTGTATGTGTGTGTTTGGCTGCACTGGGATGGCTCCTGGCAGGCCGGCCGTCCTTGCAAGCTGTGATTGAGGAGCGCAGACGCAACAAGGTGAGTGGGCTGCAGTGTAGCCTGACTCAAATCTCTGGCTTCAATTCAATTCAATTTTGAAAACACCCATACATTTCATTCCCCCCTTGGCATCGCCATATTAGCTGGTTCCATCCACGTCTGTAGGCCCACTTACTTCCATTCCCCACGTGCCCTTTTTTTTGGAAATCCTCAGCTTGGCGTGCAAGGATGCAAGGAGGAAGAGGAATGTGACATAAAGTTTTGACCATGTTGGTGTACTGTAATTAAGGAAGATCAATCCACCACCGTGTTGTCAGTGAAAGATTTTATTGGTTATCCTCTATTCAGTGTATTCAGCCCCGTGAATGCAACTCACCCCGATCATCGGGTTTCGATTTTGACGCCAAAAATTTTTACGCATATTAGCAGGAATGTAACCCAAGTGTGGATAAGTGTGGTGGGTTGAATACCGCCCGCTATTCCAGGTGAATGCATTTTAAGTACCGGTATCACTTGCCACTCTAAGGTGATTGCCATGTGCGTTCCACTTGCTACTTTAGGGAAAAAGTGGTCCAATCAATCAACTCCCTGCAACCCTCAGGTGAGTGCGGCCCAAGTATTGCCTGGCGCTCAAGAGCAGCCCATCAAGAGCAGGAGAATGTCCTTCCCGCCCCCCGATCCCTCCTCTCCTGTCCAGTCATGATTCTCAGAGAGCAGGAGATTATCCCTCCCAAATCACCTGGAGTGCCGCTCCCAATCCTTTTCCACTCCACGTGTTCCTCGTCTCATCTTTTCTGTCTCCCTATCTTGTGCCCTTTCACATATACTAGTGTAGTGAATGAAAAGAACAATAATGCATATCCTACTGTACACTACAAGCTTCCTACCACTATGCTCATCCCATTTAGTCCCAATTATAATAAAAACATCTCGAGAGGATCAGTGATGCAGGTTTCAGCATCAGTGTCACTAGCAGCCACATTCTGGCCAACATCTCTATATGCCAAACCTCCTACATCTACAGCCTCTCGTCCAGCACCCAAACACATTCCACCCGATGCTCCCATACACGGCGCAGCACCGGCAGAATTCTCAAAGGCACAGCAAGCTGTCCTGTCGATGTGAGAAAATGGGGTGGTGAGGTCTATGGCAGCAAACGCAGTGATGTGCTCATCTTCAAGAACGAATAGATCCACTGAGGGGTGAGAGTGAGGAAGAGGAAGAGGAAGAGGAAGAGGAAGAGGAAGGTCCAAGCCTGTCATGATCTGCTGTTGGGCAGAACACAGCTCGCCAGAATTAGACTGCTCGGCACACAGCGGCTGAGGACAGAGCTTTTCCGGTGTGCAAGTCAGAAGCAGCTGGTTTGCACATGCTTCAAGCTCGCAATCCTGGTCTGCACTGGGATGACCCGCGCTAGAATGCTCAGCAGCACCAACACTGTATGCTTGTCCCACGCCTGCTGTTGTAACTTCCTGCATCAGGACATCTCCACGACTGTTGCCCGCACCATTGTTCTCAGTGCTGTTGCTGATGGTTTTCCCAGAGACAACATGCACCAAGGATTCAACACCACACTGCTCTGTGCTCCTGAAATCGTGCAAGCTGGCTGTGAAATCGAAGATGGTGGGTGGAGAGGCGGGAGGAGTAAGGGCCCGAGCTTCTGTATTACCGGTAGTGTAAGTAGCAACGCCGACAGCTGATGAGCCAGCGGCGGCGCCGGCAGCGGCAGCACAAAAGCCACCAGAAACGTCGGCAGCAATGCTGGTAGCAGCGGTTAGTGTGGAGGCCAGAGCCGCAGGTGTTATGGAGGGAGGAGACTGTTTGTGGGATAAGATAAAAGGCTGGAAGGGTGTGAGTGGCATTTGCTGGTGCTGTGTATAATGCGACTGCTGCTGCTGATGCTGCTGCTGCTGCTGCTGCCGCACTGCTCTTGCTGGTGCTGGTGGTGCTGGCAGTGCTCTTGCTGCTGCAATAAGTGCAATTGGTCCTGCAGAGTGGATTGCAATTGCTGCTGCTGCTTCTGCTGGTGGTGCTGCTGCTGCTGCTGCTGCTCCAGGTGATCGGAACTGGCAACAGCAGCATCACTTGCAACAGCAGCAGCATCAGTAGCAACTCCGGCATTACCAGCAGCACCTGCAGCACCGACAATATTGGAAGCAACAGCCACACTGCTATCAACGCGACCTCCACCACCGGCAGCACCCACAGCACCCAAGCCACAAGCAGTACCAATACCTCTTGCAGCACTCACATCACCGACACCACCAGTGATCCCCACTGAGGGCTGGGATTCCTCAGGGATTGAAGAACTGGCAACCCGAAGGTCCAAGGGGGAAGACACGCTGTGGCTTCGAAACATCAGCGGTGCAGGTTCGGAATGAGGCTTTTGATGGGGCTTGAAAATAGGATCGGATAATGAATGGCTGACAACAGTGTTGGCTGTGTGGTTGTTTCCCAGGTCTGAGGTGTGGCGGCAAGACGTCTGCTCCAGCCTCCACTCTTCAACTGGAAAAGGTGTGCCTGTGAGGTCTGCAGAAGCACACGATACAGCTGCCTTGCCCCTCCTGCCAGCCTTTGGATCCAGAAAGTTCTGTTGCCAGAAGCTTGACGCATGGTGCTGCTGCTGCAGCTGCTGCGGGTGGTGTTGCTGCTTCTGCTGCTGACCCTGCTGTGGCCCTTCATGTTGTTGCTGCTGCTGCTGCAACTGCCGCCGCCGCTGTCGCAGCTGCTGCTGTGGTTTCTGGTGACGCTTACGGGGCGGACTCACACATACAGAAGACACGCGGGACATGGTAAAAGCATACTGCATGCCATGATCGGCATACTGATCATGCCCCCAGAGCTCTTCAACCGGGAACATAATGGCAGGTGCGTACTGCATCATCATTTCAGCATTCCAGCTTGTGAGCAGGTTTGCAGCTGGGCCTGCCGACATGTTGGGTACCTCCTCTGTCGCCTCTGCGTGTTGTTCTTTTTGCACGGATGCATCCCCCCCTGGCATAATCACTTTCCCAGAAACAGCGACATTGTACTTGCAAGCAGCAGGCAGAAGGCTGGAGTGTATAAAACTCGCAGAGGTGGAAGGGGCAGTGGAAGGAGGAAGGGTGGAGTTTAGCACATCAGCCGAGGTGGATGGAGTAAGGGTGGAGTGTAGGAAACAGGCACAGGCTGAAGGGGCAGAGGAGGACGGGGCGGTTGTGTCGGAGCTGCTGCTGCTGACATTGGAGCTCCGATCAGGAAAGTCAGAATATGCTGGTCCACTCCGAACACTGACTGCTGACGCTTTTGTTGCTAGGCACACCCCTCCATCTCCCCCTCTTGTAGCTTCACCTACTAAGGCTGGACCTACAGCCCCTACATCTCCACCTGTTGCTGCTGCTGCCACCGTTCCCATTGCCCTGCTGGTTCCTTCTCCTAGCGACGACTTCATCTGCGTGTCCGCTCCCACCGATTGTCTTTCTGCAGCATCTTCCGCAGCACACTCTACGTCCTTCCCTTTCAGAGCGCCTTGAGCTCCAGAGCTCATCATAGAAACGCCCTTCCCAGCCTGTCCGAACGAATCCTTATTCTCCACTGGGAGCTCTGGCAGAGCTCCCAGGCCGTTACTCTCAGCAATATTACCTGCCTCCATTCCCGCTGTTCCTATCTCAGTAGTAGCAACCGCTGATCCTAGCTCTGGAGTATTGGAACCCAGTACTCCTCCTTTTCCCTTGATGTACCCTTTCGGAAAGTTAAGCTTCGCCTTTGATCCTCGGAGATCAAAAGCAGCTTCGTCAAACGCCCGAGCAGCCTCTTCGGCAGTGCGGAACGTGCCCAGCCACTTGCGGACCCCGCTAGTGGTGTCTTTAATCTCTGCGGTGAAGCTTGATGCCCCGCGCTTCCTCACTCCCCGGTACTTCCCTTGCAGGTTGTAGTTTCGGTTGCGTGTCAACGTCGTGCGTTTGGCTCTGGACTCTGATGGCCTTGCACCACCAGTGGCACCTGCAGCAGCCTCATCTTGGGGTGGTAATTGTGGCTGCAGCGGCGGCAGTAGCTCTGAGAACGCTTGCTTAGCCGCCTGTAGCTGTGGCTGTGGCTGTAGCTGTTGCAGTTGTGTTGTATAGACTGCCTGTGGTACAAACTGCTGCTGCTGGTGCTGCGTCTGCATCTGCATCTGCTGCTGTTGCAACTGCTGCTGCTGCCGCAGTGGCGGCTGTGGTTGCATGACCAGCCTCTGTTGCGACGGCTCTCGCGGCATCTGCTGTTGCCACCTTAATCACGCAACCTCCGCTTCCCCAGCTTGTCTCTTTTCCATCTGCTATTGCACTGCTACTACCACACCGGAAGCCGCTGCCTTGCTCATAACCAAATCTGGAAACATTTTTCAGAATTGTATGAACTGTATTGATAAGGGCCCATGTGACCCAACCCAGCCGTGGCCTCTAAAACAGATATATCTCAGATATGGGAAAGGCTCAGAGTATTGTCATCGCGATACCATCCTCGTGAATACACCCACCTACTAGGTGGAGATGTACAATCCCCAAACGGATAGTGGGCTTGTAAACCTGCCCCAGAAGACGCCTACAGAACACAAACCTGGGGTTTGAAGTGTCCAGGAGGAGTTTCTACGTGAACTGGAGCTTTCTCAGAGAACTTATTTCTCAGAACTGACTCCCAACTTCAATCCTCCACACGGCGAAGCTCGCGAACCGGAGGTTGTATCAAAGCGACACCTTGATCATATTTTGAAAATGGTTCTGTAAAAAGTGAAGGCCTGCTGCTGCTGCCGCCGAGGGTGACGGCGACCCAAGCTCAACAAGCGCCGCGAGCTGGAATGGAATGAAATTCTGTTCAACAGCTCAAGGTCACATCCACGGCCTATTTTTTTAAAGACGGAAAAGTTTTCTGCTAGGAAAGTACGCTGCGGCACTCGGACACTACTTAGCGCGGCAAGTCTTCTCCTAATACTACTACGAAAAACTTTGCCCGCTGCGGAGGATCTAGGAAATCCGACGAGCTTGTAAAATGTGCCAGGGACGATGGACTTCGCTGAAGTGCCACTTCCAGTGGAAAGGACCCATGGAAAGGACAAAAACTTGGATCATGCGACAAACCTTCCCTCGTAGGTCATGCGACAAGAGGGATGATCCCTGTCTATTTGTCATCGGGATCCCGCTTCGAGGCAGTCCGAAAAACAAATCTGAGTCTGATTCAGTCCGACATGGTCCGAAAAAAAATTGAATAGGGGGGAAAAGAAGAAGAAAGTAGGAAAGAAAGAAGAAAAAAACACATAGTGAGCCATCGCCATGCCAATAATCTGCATCGAAAAAAGAAATGTCGCACCAAGGTTTTCCCCAAAAAAACCTTGCCGCGGCGGCAAACCTTGCTCCTCCTTATGTCATGTGGTCTCAAGTGGGATGGGAGTGTGGTTCTTTCTTCAGGTGGCTGACCTTTCCTTGATAAGAAAACCAGAACATCAGAAACTGTTATGAGTTGTCAAACAGAGTTGCGCGGAATAACGAATAACGAGGCTGTGACTCAATGAAACTGACGATACAATGAAAGACATGCGATTATATAGCGAGGCAACCTAACTAGGCGGGAACCTCGGGAACACGAGGTTGAGTGCAGGTTGGGCAAAGGAAAGCCGAAGGCGACGCGAGGTTGCTTCGGCAGCAAGCAAAGCGGCCGAACGTGCACTTCCGAAAGTTGGGGTTGTACGCGGTTGAGTAAACCCCAGTAAGGAAAAAGGGTTTTTCCTTACACTACCCCCCCCTTAAGAAAGGTGGTCAACATCCACAGCTCGCTTGCGGGCGAGGTAATCACCAAGAAGCGGGGAAGCTTCAAGCGAGGCGGATGGCACCCATGTGTCGTCCTCACTGGTGCGGTCAGTCCAACGGATAAGAAAGTCCACGTGACGCCCCGAAGCGTCGAGCCGAACACGATGCGCCAAAATCATGGATGGGTCGAGTGTCGGTTCCGGGACAGGTCGAGCTGTCGGGACGGCGTTCTGGCGCGCGATGTCTGTTGTGGCAGGCACGAACTTGCGTAATAAGCTGACGTGGAAGGCGTCGTGAATACGCCAGTCGTCGGGTAGTAGCAGCTTCGCGGTGACAGGTGTCACCATCTTGAGGATCCTGAAAGGCCCACAGAATCGTGGCCGTAACTTCGATGGGCCGGGCAGGTGCAGGTTCTTCGTGTCCAGTAGTACTAGTTGCCCAGCTGCCAAGACGAGTTCCCGTCGTAAAAGGTCGGTGTATTTGCGGGAAGTGGTATTCGCCTTGCGAATTGCGTCCGCAGCCTTCTCGCGAATTTCTTGGAGTTCTGTCACAAATGTTTGTGACCTCGGGACCGGGTTGTCAAGTGTAGTCGTTGTAGGTACCACCGGGTCCATCCCGTAATTCAAGAAGAACGGGGAGTGATTAGTCGTGCTGGACGGAGCGTTGTTGAACGCGAATTCCAGCATGGCGAGCGAATGTTCCCAGCGAGCGGGGTCGGGGCAGTTTGTCCTGATCAGCTGCTCCATCGTCTGATTGGTCCGCTCGGTCTGGCCGTCGGTTTGCGGGTGGTATGCCGACGAGAACTGTAGCTTCGTTCCGTACTGCGCCCACGTCTCCCTCCAAAATTTCGATGTGAACTTTGGGTCCCGGTCGCTGATGATCGCCGATGGGACGTCGTGTAGTCGCACAACGGTGGAGATGAAGAGGCGTGCAGTTTCTTCGGCGGTGATTGTCGTGCGACAAGGTGCGAAATGCGCCATTTTTGTGAGGCGATCGACGACGACGAGTACAGCGTCGTTGCCGGACGGCCCAGCTGGCAGCCCCGTGACAAAGTCCATCGTCACCTGTTGCCATGGTCGTTCGGGTGGCTCGAGAGGTTGCAGCAACCCAGCTGGCCGCTGACGTGTCGATTTCATGGCTTGGCACACCCTGCATGAGGACACATATCGCTGCACGTCGTTAGCAGAATCAGGCCAATAATACTGACGGTGCAACAACTTCTGGGTTTTATCAACCCCGAAATGTCCGGAGAGGTTGGAATCATGGACCTCCTGAATAAGGAGTTCGCGCAGCAGCCGGTAAGCGGGAACCCAAATCCGGTCAGTTCCGGCCTTTAGGTAATAATTCCCTTTCTGCGTCGTCGCCTGCTGGTGATTTCCAGTCGTGAAGAACGGGTCCGTAGTGTAGCCGTGGGTGAATAGCCCCGAAAGAAGCGGGTTCGAATGGGTGATCAGCACAGCAGCGGATTGGACTGTCGGTCGGGTCAGGGCGTCGGCAATGTTGTTCGCGCCCTTCTTGTAGGTGATCCTGTAGTGGAAGTGTGACTCCATGTAATCGAGCCACCGGATTTGTCGTGGGTTGAGGTTGGGTTGCGCTCGAAGGTACTGTAGGGATTTATGATCGGTGCGAACAGTGACGTCGGCGCCAGTCAGGTAGCATCTCCACAGTTTAAACGCGTGAATGATGGCGAGCATCTCCTTGTCGTGAATCGGGTAGTTGCGCTCGGCTGCCTGCAACTTGCGTGACTCGTAGGCGATCGGTTGTAAGCCGTTGCCAAAATCCTGGAGCAGCACTGCGCCGATGGCGAAATCTGAAGCGTCGGTGACGACTTCGAACGGCTTGGATGGGTCGGCGATGCGAAGAACCGGAGGGGACACCAGTAACTGCTTCAACTCCTGAAAAGCCGCCTCAGCCTCTTCCCCCCACACGAAATTTTTATCCTTGTGCAACAGGTCGGTCAGCGGGCCGGTTATCCCCGCCATATTCGGGATAAACCGCCGGACATAATTCACAAACCCCAGAAAACTCTGAAGTTCTGTGACATTAGTCGGGGCCTTCCATTCCTGGATGGTCTTGATTTTCTTCGGGTCGATTTTGATGCCGTCGCGTGAGATGACGTGCCCCAAAAACTCCAACTCTTGCTTAAAGAACTCATACTTAGAGCCTTTGGTGATGAGCCGGTTCTCCTGTAGCCGCTTAAACACTGCGTCGAGGTCGCGGAGGTGCTGCTCGCGTGTCCTGCTAAAAATCAGAATATCGTCCAAGTAGACGATAACACACTTGTCCAGCAGGTCGCGAAATACCCTGTTCATGGTGCGTTGAAATGTTGATGGCGCGTTCGTGAGGCCGAAAGGCATCACTGTGAACTCGTAACTGCCGTAGCGGGTTCGGAAGGCGGTCTTGTGACAATCGTCAGCGAATACTCTGATTTGATGGTAACCGCCGCGTAGGTCAATCTTCGAGAAGTAGCGAGCGCCGCGAAGTTGGTCGAGGAGGTCGTCGGTGCGTGGGATGGGATAGCGAGATTTTATGGTAACCCGGTTGAGCGCGCGATAGTCGATGCACATGCGAATGCCGCCGTCCTTCTTCGGTGTGAACAGGATCGGCGCGGCAAAGGGCGAAGTACTGGGTCGGATGAAGTTCTTCTCCAACAGTGACTCAAGTTGACTTCGAAGCTCCGCGAGTTCGGGCTGAGTCAACCGCCACTGAGTGCGAACAGTCGGCTGCGCGCCAGGCTCCAGCTGGATTTTGTGGTCTTCGGGTCTCTCGGGTGGCAGGCCAGGTGGCAAATCGTCGGGGAAGATATCGGAGTACTGTCGAATCAGCTCCGCTAAATCAGGTGGTACAGCTGCGCACAGCTTCTCGATGTCGTTTCCGTCGGTGTCGGCTGCCAACTCGCGCAAGCATACGGCGAACAGTTGCGCACCCCTGTTGACGTGGCGTGTAATAGTGATGGCTTTGACGCATGTAGACTCGATGCAGTCCGGAGTCCACGCGGGCAGAGTAATCAGCTTCCCGTCCTTGCTGATGCTGCACGATCCCGTCGTCCAATCGATTACCGGGTTGTGCCGTCGCAGCCAATCGCGTCCCAGGAGCACGTCGCATCCGTCCAACGTCGTCGCGAGAAACTTCATGCTGAAGCCGAAATTGTCGCCGCACTCAATCCGCACCGTCCGTGTTTCTTCCAAAATCGCCAGAGGCGTCCCATCCACGAGGCGGGCGTCAATTTCGGGCAGACACCTGTCCAGCTGCAACTTGCATTTTTTTGCTGTCGCCAGATTGAAGAGGCTATGGCTAGCCCCGCCATCGACGAACATTTTAATTTTTTTCTCAACTACCGTGCCAACAACCAGCACAGGGTGATCCACATGTTCACCCCCGTTATTCGTCCGAGTGCGATCGATTGCATGAATCGGAACCACGACTCGGTGGGGATGGTGGGGTTCGGGCGACAGAGCACAGTCAGTAAGGGGCCCGTCTGTTACTGACTCTTCCCATTTCCCGGCTCCTTCCCACCGTTCCTCTTTCCCTGCGTCCTGTCGGGGCAGTCTTTATACATGTGGCCCGGCTTCCCGCACTTAAAACACAACCCTGTAAAAGGGCGGTCTGGCGCATGGACTCCGTTAATCGTGGCCCGCTGGGTCTGTCCACGAAATCGGTTTCCCTCCCGAGAACTCGATCTCGCCCACTGCATCAGCGCGTCTGTGCTCTCGGCCAATCGGACGGCTTCGTTGAATGTTGCTGGACGGCTGCGGCGCACCTCGTACTGTATCTCATACTTCAAGCCGCTGATGTATTTATCCAACCGTTCAGCTTCCGCCATGTCGTCCACTTGATCCGCGAGCGCCATAAACGACGCTGTGTAGTCTTGAACAGAAGCCAACTGTGACCAGGTACGCAGCTTCATGCGAGCGTGTTCCGAGGCGGATACATGCTCGAAACGCTCTCGTAAGGCTGCGCCCCACTGCTTCCACGTGCGAATTGTGGCCACACCGAATATCGATGATGCCCTCCCAATAGCAGAGTCCGAAGTCCCGTCTGCCGCATGTGTCACACCTGTCGGGGTCCCCGTGTCCAAGGTTCGTCGCCACCACTCAAGCGCCGGGCCTCGCAGAAGCGATACCGCGTAATTAATACGCGTGGCGTCGTCGTTGACGTTCGCTGCAGTGAAGAACACCTCCACGCCGAACAACCACCCCTTAACAGTAGTGTTCTTGTCGGTAGGGTTGAACGGGGGCGGGCTCGTAGGCTTTATCTTGATTGTTGTCACTGCAACTGTTGTCGCTGCCGCCGCTCGCTGCCTATCTTCTTCTTCGAAGCCGCGTGTGAGCTCCTCCAACGGATTGCCGCTCACCGCTTGACCAGTGCTCTCGCCTTCTTCAGCGGGCGACTCCTGGCGCGCTTCACCTCGCGCCTGGCGTAGCTCGTTGTTTTCTTCACGTAGTCTCTCCACCTCTGTCGTTAACGCCTTCATGCCTGCCGACATCTCCGCCACTTGCTGCATCAACGCGTCAAACGCTGCCTGATCCATGAGTCGCAAGCTACGTCTAGTAGGCAAGTGGGTATCCGTGACTATCCGGCAACAGTGCAAGCGCAAAAGCTATCGGGGTCGGGCAAGTTTCATCTAATAAACTTTGCAACCAACCGCTTTGCAGCCCACCGTACCAATCACACCCGTTATCGAGATAGTAGTGCGAAAGATAGAACAGAGAAGAGGGTTTGTACTAGCAGCATGCAAGGTACATATAGGAAACCCTAATTTGGGTTGTACTTCCTATAGAGTACCCCACTGCAGGCTAGACAATTACAACATTCTGACACACCCCCATAGCCAAAGTGGGGTGTAATCAGCACAAATAACCAGTCATAGATCAAGTCCACAAATGCAAGTAAAGCTAGAGGCAGTCACAGAGGGCAAGTGAGGAGGAGGAGAGACTGTGAGGGGCGATCTGCTGCAGACACAACGGGCAACAGGAGCGGCGTGCACAGTGGCTACCGAGCGCACGAGGGCACCGGACTACGGGAGTATCTGGCTCCGCGGCTACGACGAGCACACACAGGAGCAACTGACCCACAGGCGACTGGCGAAGCAGGCTCGCTGGGCTACCGAAACGCGCGAGGGCATCCGGACTACTGGCGCTGCTGGCGTCACGACGGCTACCTCCACGCAACCTCCCCCGACCGTCCCACGCCCCTCTCACACACCCCCTGCTGACACCCTAGCTCCACTTCCACGGCACCCCCCTTAAACCCTAAACCCTCGGCTCCCACACATCCACCCCCCTCAGCGGCAGCTGCAGCAGTGGGAGACGGAGGAGGAGGAGGAGCAGGGGACGGCGCACACACACGGCACCCCCAGAGCTGCCACCCCCACACTCCGCACCCCCAAACCCTAAAAACGGGCGGAACGGGGGAAGGAGCGCGGGGGACGGCGAGGGGGACGGCGCTCGGCCCCCAGAACGCGACCACGGGGCAGCGAGGGGCCGCGCGCGGCTCCCCAGGGCGGCGCGACGGGAAATCGGGGCCGCGGGGGGTCGCGCGCGGCTCCCCAGGGCGGCACGACGGGAAATCGGGGCCGCGGGGGGTCGCGCGCGGCTCCCCAGGGCGGCACGACGGGAAATCGGGGCCGCGGGGGGTCGCGCGCGGCTCCCCAGGGCGGCACGACGGGAAATCGGGGCCGCGGGGGGTCGCGCGCGGCTCCCCAGGGCGGCACGACGGGAAAACGGGGCCGCGGGGGGTCGCGTGCGGCTCCCCAGGGCGACGGGATCGCGGGGCCGCGGGCGACGGGATCGGGGGGCCGCGGGCGACGGGATCGGGGGGCCGCGGGCGTCCCCCACGGTAGGAAACCGCCGCGCGCCTCGGGGCGCACGGCGGGGAGAAAACCGCCGCACGCCCCGAGCGCGCGGCGGGATGAAAATGTGAAGGTCGCGCGCCACGGGGCGCGCGACACAGAGTAGGGCAGCGGAAGCAGCAGTGGGGCCCACAGGCCAGGAGCGTGAACGCTCTGATACCATATCGAGATACTAGTGCGAAAGGTAGAACAGAGAAGAGGGTTTGTACTAGCAGCATGCAAGGTACATATAGGAAACCCTAATTTGGGTTGTACTCGCTATAGAGTACCCCACTGCAGGCTAGACAATTACAACATTCTGACACCCGTGCCTCTAAACTACCCTGGAAAAGCGGGGTGAACTAGGAAAGTAGCTCTGATACCAGGTGTTATGAGTTGTCAAACAGAGTTGCGCGGAATAACGAATAACGAGGCTGTGACTCAATGAAACTGACGATACAATGAAAGACATGCGATTATATAGCGAGGCAACCTAACTAGGCGGGAACCTCGGGAACACGAGGTTGAGTGCAGGTTGGGCAAAGGAAAGCCGAAGGCGACGCGAGGTTGCTTCGGCAGCAAGCAAAGCGGCCGAACGTGCACTTCCGAAAGTTGGGGTTGTACGCGGTTGAGTAAACCCCAGTAAGGAAAAAGGGTTTTTCCTTACAGAAACGATGTTGAGAGGTTATGGGAGCTTTGCAATGCCTTGTTATATTGAAGGGAAAATATGTCAATGGTAACTTACATGGGGCACTAAAACGCGTACGGTAACGATTTCAACGCGTTTGGTAACTCGCTTAACGCGTTTGGTAACCTGCTTAACACGTTTGGTAACTCGTTTAACACATTTGGTAACTCTACACTAGCAGCCCATCACGCGAATGGTAACTACATGAAATTCCCACCGAAATTGAGCCTGATTCTGGTTTTTCCCGCTCGCGTCAGAATAAATTGACAAATCCTGAAGCAGAAAATTATGTCACACTCTCCGAAATTCTGACACAAAGTTCCGAAATTCTGACACACTTTCCGAAATCCTGACACACTTTCCGATTTTCAGGCAAATTATAAAAACGTAAGTTTTGTGAAAACAGCTTTTCTTACATAAATGTTTCTGGCGCACTTTCCGCAAACTGTTTGTACTTTATTCTATCGTGCAGCCGGGGCAAACAAATCTATATCCCTTTCAGATGGCAAATAAATTTGAGAGCAACAACCTTAAACTTCTTGCGACCAGGCGTTTATGGATCTTTATTTAAAAAAAAAATGAAAGATGTAATTTTAAAAATGTTTTTTTTTTCACATGAAAAAATCTTCCAACGTTGCAGTATTAAAAAAAAAAAGTAAACTTCCCTATGTCCTTTCGGGAATAGTTTTTTATATCGTTTTGCAAGTTCGCAATCATGCTATCAAAATATGATGTTATCCATTTTTGTACGAGCTACATAATTATATATAAATTCTGAACTTTTCGGTCCGTGGTAATAGAACAAACGGGGTCCTTAATTTTCGTGGCGGGACGCGTTCAAGAAAGATAATGATGTGCGTAAAAGCTCTCAAACTCGATAAATTCCTTATTTTCAGGAAGATTTCGGCGGGAATTTCATGTAGTTACCATTCGCGTGATGGGCTGCTAGTGTAGAGTTACCAAATGTGTTAAGCGAGTTACCAAACGTGTTAAGCGAGTTACCAAACGCGTTAAGCGAGTTACCAAACGCGTTGAAATCGTTACCGTACGCGTTAATGTGCCCCATGTAAGTTACCAGTGACATATTTTCCCTATATTGAACACAGAATGTTCAAGGCCGGTTTTCCCAAGTAGGGCCAAGGTATGGAGGAGTTCCACATGAGCAAAGTTCATCTCAATCTCCTATTCTTGTTTTGATTGGTGTGGCGATTGCGTGTTCCACGCGTGGGTCCTTGGTTGGCGCATGTACGTGTTTCGCCACATGCCGTGAGTTGCTTGGGTTGGGTTGGTGGACTTCAAATTCAGATCGCGGTCCTGGGGTGTCCAGGACACCCGAACTCAAGACACTCCGCACGTTGGTACCACGTGCTGGCAACATGCCCACCCACACGCACGTCGCAGGGCTGCCACTGTACACTCCTGCGACATTTTTGACGACCCTATTTCCGAAGTGTAGTCGGGACAACGTGGACCCGTTCTATCGCGCGCGAATTACATCGGTACACGAGTACAGGTTTACAGAACACGTGGCATCCCCCAGCGACGAGGGGCACGCGCTGCCTACCTCAAAAGGGTCACTTTTCAGGTCCATGTCCCAGGACACCCCAGGACCGTGACCAATTGGTTTCACACTGTACACGTACTCCAAATGCTGTACCAGCGGTTGAACATCCATTGGTGATTTTTGGTCCGGCTGGCTCCGTCATCAGCGATCATGCTCGATTTGTCATGAAATAGAAAATAACTGTGTCCACGTTCGTCACGGCGTTCCAAGCTCGGTTCGGAACAGTTATTCCGCTACATCCAACTAGGTTGTTCGGTTTCTCGCCCCTCTCCTATGCACCCGGAAATGTTTAGGATCAGAGACTTTGACCAATCGTCCCCCTCAAATCTGGAGCAACCCAGAAAACACGCCATACTGCAGTCCCCATCCACAGAAGGTAGCTGTGCAGAACCAAGTGGTTCTGGAAACTTCACGTTTTTCGGTGTAAGATGGATGTAGTGCTCTTTTCATGTGAATTGTGTCCAGCGGTATCGAGAATTTTCTTGTTTTGTGTTGCAGGGACCTCACATAAAAAAACGACAACGACGTCACCTACGGGCTTGAAAGAACAAGCCTCACAAATCCGGCAGAAATTAATGCTGGCATCATTACTGTAGGGGGAATCAGATGGAACAACACCTTGTTCTCGATAATTGCACACCCCCTACTCCTTTTTTCCTGGGTACCCTTCTCGATCTTTGACTTGATGCGACGGACGCCCAGAAATTGAGGGACTATTAGTAAACAACGAAATTGACGGAATCCTAGAAAGAAGCTCGCACTTAATGGTTGTGTGCAGGCCTACAGTTCGCGAGTACGTCGGATCCTCTTCCGCGGTTTTCAACTTCTGTTGGAAACACCCTACGAAAATGATGGACATAGGGTAAATACCCCAGGATGTGCAATTAACCCCTGTGAAATAATCGAGAACAGGATGAAATGGCACAGGTGGAACAAATGGTTCCAAAATGCCACACCGTTCAAAACAAAAGGAAAACCCATTCAGATCATATACCTCTGCATAGTTATGAACTTAAGGTTTACATTTCCAGAATATACTAGAGGTGATAGACACCCCTTATGACTTATGCAACTATAGGTGTCTTTATCTGCAGGCTCAAAGTATCTGATGTTATAAACGCAAATGCCATGTATCATAAAGTCAAATACCTTAAAATATAAAAAGAACTATATATAATACACATCTCAATGGACGTGAAATACATTAGCTTAATTCTGCAACTTCTTGCACATATCAGAAAAATAAGTCCTCGTTTTTTCCATTTCAACCCCTCTTCCACCGCACTCCCCTCCCCAACATACACTTATTGACAAACAAGAAGAGAAGAAAATGCCTCATAAAAGGCAAGAAATATAATACAAGCTAGTTACCCCTGGCGCTTATTCCCTATGCTCCCCATTATCCATAAAAAACCTCTCTAGCTCATCAATTGTGTAGGTTCCAGCACCTGGGATGATTGCCCCCACATGCCCCAACTCCCCATCCCCTGAATACAACAACCCCCCTGCATTTATAGCCTGCCCCCCAACCTCCATACCCAAACCTATTGCACCTGCATCATTAGCCATGAACGGGGCAGTAGGGGCATGATTCTCGAAACTATGATAAGGCACTCCTTCGATGTTAGGAGATAGGGAGGTGACGCTCCAGGGAGAAAACGCAGAGTGTCCAGCATCTCTTAGGAGCGCCAACTGATCCGCTGAGATCTGGGGCAGAGGAAGAGTCAAGTCTGCCATGATATGATGCTGCAAATCCAGCTGGTCAGCACTAGGCTGAGCAGCATGCAGCTGGTCAGCACTAGGATGGGCAGTAGCACCAGCATCATACGCAGGCGTGAGGCCCTCTGTTGCAGACTCCTGTATTACAACGTCTCCTCCACTGCTGCGAGCACCACCTGTCCCATAGCCATTAATGTTCTTAGAGGCATCATGCTCTAAGGAATCAACACCGCGCTTCTCTGTGTTGCTGTGTCCATGCAAGCTGGCGGTACGATCGAAATTTGAGGGTGGATACACAGGGGGGAGAAGGGCACTGTGCGAGTGGGAGACTGCAACCTCAACACCAGCTCTGCGAGCAGCAACAGGAGCAGCGCCAACAGCAGTGGTGACACCAGCTACACCAGCAACAGGTGCAATACCAGCAGCGCCACCAGCAACACCGGCAGCAGGCTTAATGGTAAAATCCACGCCATTCCCACTACCCACATTGCCAGCTGCAGCAGCTACACCATCCATAGGACCAACAGCACCCATACCACCAGCAACACCAGCACCAATTGCACCACTCACACCACCCACTCCACCAATGTTGCCCACACCGAGCTGGGAACCAGGGGTTGAAGAACGGATGACTGGTGGTTCCAGTGGGGAAGAGACACTGTGGCTTCGGAATAAAAGAGACGCAGGTTCGGAACGAGGGTTGGAATGAATCTGGGGTGGAGGCTCGGACCAAGGGGGGCCGGAAATCATGGAATCCATGTCGTCACTTTCCGGGTACGCAGTGTGGCTTGTAAACACCTGTTGCTCCCTCCACTCTTCCACGGGAAGAGCTTCACGTATGATGCCTGCAGAAGCACACCGTGTGGGTGCCTTGCCGCTCCTGCGAGCCTTCAAGTTGAGGGAGTTGCGCCGTCGGAAGCTTGATGAACTGAGCTGCTGCTGCTGCTGCTGCTGCTGCTGCTGCTGCTGCTGCTGCTGCTGCTGCTGCTGCTGCTGGCTCTCATGATGCCGTGGCACGTGCGGATTCATAACAACTGAAGATCTGCGGGACATGGTAAATGCGTACCGCATGCCAGGATCATGCCTCCGAAGCGACCCAAACGGGGACGTCATGGCAAACGCATGTTGCATCAAGTCATCATGCCAACGTGGAGACATGCTTGGAGCTGGGAGTGCCTCCATACCTCCACTGCCACCTCCATGCTTCCATACCTCTACTGCCTCCTCTGCTTGTTGGAGAGAGCCACCATGCTCGCCATGCGTCATCACACCCCCAGCCACTTCCACACTGAACCCCCATGCGACCGCTGGTGGTTCGCTTGATGCCGGTGCAATGAAGCGTCCCGGGACTGGCATTCCTGCTGTTTGCTCCCAAGCTAGCACACGTTGCCCTGCTGCCAATGTTTGTTCACCTATCGCTGCATGTTGCCCTGCTCTTTGCTGCCTGGACAACGCATTCTGCCCTGCCTGTCCCCCTGTCAGTGCGTGCTGCGCTGCTGCTAAAGCCTGCTGCCCGGCTGCCAGTACTGGGAGCCCCACTGTATGACCGGAAGGACCCCCTGTTGCTGCACCTACCACCAAGCCTTCCCCTCGGCCCACTCGACCCTGTTGACCCTGTTGACTCGATTGTGCCTGTTGTCCCTGCTGGCCCTGTGGACCCCATTGACCCCATTGACCCCGTTGACCCTGTTGACCCTGTTGAACCTGTTGACCTAGGTAGTGCAATTGGGAAAAGGATGGACCCAATGCTGCAGACATGGCTCCTTGTACTGGCATGGTCTGTTGGCTTGGCTGCGGCGTTGCCATCATGTTCATACCAGGACCATTTTCGGGCTCAGAGATAGTGTGGCCTCCCTGCTGCCCCTCCATCCCTCCGCCTCTCTGCTCCGGCAACCCTTGATTCAGGCAGCTGCTTTCGTGAGCTTGATCCCTGGTGAGAGGCAGCTGGTAGTGCTGATGATAAGATGCCAACTGTTGAGGCGCCTCAAAGGTAGACAAACGGCTGCTTTCGTGAGCTGCTTCCTTGGTGCTAGGCAGTTGGTAGTAGTGCTGATCAGATGCGATACCTATCGGGATGGCCCCCGTTCCCACCATCATTTTCACCCCATTGTCATGGGAAACCGTTTTCACAAGGCCAGCCAAATGCTCACCCATTCCCGTCTTCGTCTCCATCGCACCCTCCTCCTCCTCCACCGCCCCCTCCTCCTCCTCCATCGCCCCTTCCCCGTCGCTAGTTTCTCTGCTTCCACTGCTTTCTTCCCCTGGAGACGCCTCCCATTCTTCCACTGCCTCCTTGCCTTTCGCAGGACCAACCCCATTCCCTCCATCCCCTTTGGTTTCTTCCACCCCCCCAGCTGCTGAGCAAACTTCGCTGCTAGTTCAGAGAACAACTCCCTCTCTCCTTCCGTCAAGCCCTCAAGTCCCACCTCCTCCAGTCCCAACCCTCCATCCCTTTCCGGATCTGATCCCAACGCATTGAATCCCAGCAACCCCTGGCCAGCTACCATGGCACTTGGCAGGTTCTCCGGTTGATCCAAGTGCCGATTCATTGCGCCACTAGTAGTAAACAGTTGGTTGCCCTCCTGAAGATGACCGCTGGTGGGTGCAGCTTCAGAGGCTGACATGTCAACAAAGGTGGATGGGAGGGCAGCGACAGAGGCAGAGGAAGCAGTGGCAGAATTTGCAGAGGTGGAAGGGGCGGAGGAGGAGGAAGGGGCAGCTAAGCTTGAGCTACTACCGCTTACGGTGGAGCTTCTTTCGGGAATGTATACTCCTGCTTTGCTCCTGCTATCACTGCCTGCTGATGTTTCTGCTGCGAATCCAACTACTCCTTCTCTTCCTGTTCTTCCTCCAGCTCCTGCACCTCCCCTTCCTCCCCCTCTCCCTCCTCCTCCTCCCCGTCCCATACCTGCAGCTGGTACCAGCGATGTTCCAGCTGCCCCACTTGTTCCCACTTCAGACAACCTTTGTGGCGCCGAGAGGTTTCTTGCTACCAACCTACTCGTTCCCTCCCCAAACGGCCTTTGAGGTGTCGCAAATGTCACTGCTCCGTCTCTAATCATTCTCTCTGCCTGCCGTGGATTCTGACCCGCCGCCTCTCCCATCAATCTCCCTTCCGCAAAATCTTCACTATATCCTACCTCCTTCCCATTCCCTTCCCCGCTCCTGTTACTCCTGCCCTCCCTAACCTGCCTTACTGCCCCATGTGTCAGCTCTCCCACACCCATTCCTCCACCATCCACCCCTGCATCCCTTCCTGCTGCTTCCATCCTAGCCGCTGCTCCTCCTACTAGCGCTACAGGATCCGAACCTACTACCCCTCCTCTTTTCTGTATATGCCTCCTTGGGAAGTTAAGCTTCGCCTTTGACCCTCTGATACTCAAAGCGGCTTCGTCAAATGCACGAGCGGCCTCCTCAGCAGAAGGGAATGTGCCCAGCCACCTGCGGAACCCACCCTTGGTGTCTTTAATCTCTGCAATGTAACGAGAATCCCCGCGCTTCCTTACTCCCCGGTACTGGCCTGGCTGGTTGTAGTTGCGGCTGCTGCGTGCCATTATAGTGCGCCTGGTTAAACTCCCTGGTGGTCCTGATGGATTTGACGGCCCTGATGGCCCTGATGGCCCTGATTTCTCTGATGGCCCTGATTGCCCTGCATCAGCAGCAGCTTCACCTTGTTCCAGTGCTTGCGACAAGTGCGGCTGTAGCAGCGGCTGTAGCTGCAAGGAGAGCTGCTGGATCCGGTGTGGTGGTAGCTGCTCTGACTCAGCCTGTAGCTCTGACTGTGACTGTAGCTGTGGCTGTGACTGTAGCTCTGGCTGAGCCTGTAGCTGTGGCTGTAGCTGAGCCTGTAGCCGAGCTTGTAGCTGAGCCTCAGGCTGTAGCGGTGGCTGTGGCTGTGGCTGTTGTGGTGCCGTTGTATAGGCCCGTGCTGCAAGCTGCAGCATCTGTTGTTGCATCTGCTGTTGTTCCGTGTGGTGTTGTTGCATCTGCTGTTGTTCCGTGTGCTGTTGTTGCATCTGCTGTTGTTGGTGTTGTTGCATCCGCTGTTGTTGCTGTGGTTGCATCTGCTGATCTTGCATCTGCTGCTGTGGCATCTGCTGCTGTGGAATCTGCCGCTGTGACATCTGTTGCTCTCGTACCTGTTGTTGCATCTGCTGCTGTTGCATCCTCTATTTTGGAATCTGCTGTTCTGGAATGGCATCTGCTGCTGTGTCACCTATTGGATCATCCAAGGTATGCTACCTCTGCATGCTAATCGAGGACCAAAAATATGGAGAATGAGGCGACTACTAAAATTTCAGAAGGTTCCCCAAGAGGGGTAGTTTTGATGCGCCAGAAGAGAAAAGTGCTTAACTTTTCATCGGAGGAGGCAGATGAAGCTGCTGCTGAGTCCGTGCAACACAGGCTGTCAATAAATCAGGGCATGGCAATTGCAAGTTTGAAGCAATTGCAAGTTTTAGGCAGTCTACTGGTAATGGCGCCAGTGAGCGAGCCTAGTGGTAATGGCGCCAGTTTGAAACTGTTCAACTGGCAAGTTGCCAACCCCGGCAACCCGCACGAGGAGCTATTTTCTACTAGATAGCGTGCTTTGTGGTGAGATGGCTTCTGTATAGTATCATGAGAAGCCAACTTCTGAGTAAGAAGTTCTGACAGCAGTTTTGCACAACTGGTTGCATTGCCAGAGTGAAATGGGTTGCTGCACATTCTGGCCTCTGGTTTTGTGGGCTTCTGGTCTGGGTTGGGAGGAGAGATCTGGGGAAATATCTGCTGTTTTCCCATTGGTTCGAAATTGAACTGTACTTTTCCCTTCCCCGTCACGGGCACGGTTCAGGGTTTCAGATGCACAGTGCTTGTCACTCCCACTCATTCAGTACCCGTCACGCCGACGGCTTAGGGTTTCAGATTAGAGCGGACTGTACAGTACAAGCGAAAAAGAAACATTTTGATCAGCACATTCTCTTTTATTCGAAGTGTGCAGAACACATCTTGCATGGATGTGATTACTACGAAGGGCTTCGTGGGACTCCCCTCTCGTGTATTCTATTGGTTGGCCTTCGCGACGGGCTTGATTTGGCCGCGTGTATCGCGCGTTCCACTTGGTTTGGCGATACCGCATACGTGGCAGGATTTCAATGGAGCTCGGAAAGTCGTTCACTTGTTTGAAACCGCGGAGGTTGGAGAATTTGAGGAAGTTGAGGAGCAAATGAAGCATCGTGTCGTGACGTGGAAGGAAACATTTTCACACGACAAATGTCGATCTAGCCCGATTCGAACTGGCATTGTCACATCTTACAAGACTTTCGTTTTTTACCTAAAACACAATAAACCATTTGATGAACATAACCATTCATACAGTACTTCTAATAAATACTAAGCAAAGAACCATGACGAATAATATCTCGATTACAGGACAAGGCAAGACATATTTCTTCATTGCCAATTCAAATAACCGAGAATATGTCCATACGCAACGCATAATCATCTATGGCATGGCTATCACGTTAGGATGGGCCATGACGACTCACCTCCCGCTCTACTGTGCTCCTCTGCCCCTCCACCTCTGCTCCTTCTCCTCTTTCGCCCCTCCTTTGCCCCTCAGTGTCATCCTTAACTTTTTTTTCTTTTTTTTTTTTTTTTTTTACAAATGGGGTGTGTGGTATGATGGGATGATAATACATTAGTTGGATATGGCCATGGTTATACGATGAAATAAGCATGGGTCATGGTGGCATGATGGCATGGTGTTACGATGCATGATAACATGAAATTTTTGCTTCATCACATACATCGACATGCCGAGATATTGCCGATATGCAGGCAACAAGTGTTGGAGCAACATGGCAGGGACGAATCATTGTATTAGTCTGTGCCACCAGATGCAATCCCATTCACCCACTCCACTTACCAAAAACAGCAGTTATTAACTTCATGCATTCTCGCGTGGCCATCATTCCTTCCCTGTTATCACACACACATACAATCACACTCACTCACACAGACACACACGCACACACACACACACACACACACACATACACACATACATACAGACACATACATACACGCACACACACATGCACACACACGCGCGTGAACGCGCACACGCACACACATACACACACACACAGACACACACACACATCACACTAGCGAGCGCGCGCGCTCGCGCGCGCGCACACACAAACGCACGCACGCACGCACACACACACACACACACACACACACACACACACACACACACACATGCATGCATAAGCATAGACTCTTTTTTAAAATCAACAATAAAAGAAGTAATGAATATAAATATGAACTAAATACATGAGAAGCACCCATTTCTATTCCATATGCTCCCCATTATCCATCAAGAACCTCTCAAGCGCATCAATGGTGTAGGTTCCTACACCAGGGGCAGGTGATGTTTCATTCCCAAACCCCCCTGTATGCGACACATCTCCTGCATAAATCCCCTCTCCTTCAACCTCCAATCCTACTCCGGTGACTCCCAACTGCTCCATCAAAGGGGCCGCACTGATATGATTCTCGAAGCTGCGATAGGCTGCCCCCTGGATGCGAGAAGATGGGGAGGTGATACCCCAGGCACCAAGTGCAGAGTGTTCCGTGTCCCTTAGAAGCAACAGGTTGGCTGAGGGCTGAGTAAGAGAATTGAGATCAGCAGTAGGCTGGTCAGTAGCACCAGCATTGTATGCAGGCATGAAGCCCTCTTTTGCAGGTTCTTGCATTTCGACATCTCCTCCACTGCTGCCAGCACCGCCATTTTCGGAGATGTTGATGTTCTGAGGGCCACCATGCTCCAAGGTATCATGCTGTGATGCATCAGCCCCACAATTCTCTGTGTTGCAGCGTTCATGCAAGCTGGGTGTTCCGTTGAAGTTGGTTGGTGAAGTGGCGGGGGAAGGAGGGCGGTGCGAGTGGGAGAGTGCAGCTTCAGCCCCAGCGTTCCTAGCAGCGATAGAAGCAACATCATTAGCAACACCGGGACAGGATGTCAAAGCAGAGGTGAGAGTGGTAGGTGTTATGGGGGGAGTGGACTGACTGCGGAAAGGCAGATGACACTGGAAGGGAGTGAGCTGCTCGTGATGCTGAAGCAGCAGTTGCAGCTCTGCTGTTGCTGCTGCTGCTGCTGCTGCTGCTGCTGCTGCTGCTGCTGCTGCTGCTGCTGCTGCTGCTGCTGCTGCTGCTTCTGCTGCGCCATCTGTCTTCTATCCATCAACAACCTCTGCTGCCCCCCTTCTCCAGACCTCCTGGAGCGCATCGAAGGCTGCTTCTCCAGTCGTTTGTGCAGCTCTTGAGCATACTTGCTGGCTGGGATTATTGGCTGGAATAGTGAAGCACGCAGCAGTTGCCTGTCCAGCTGTCCAGCTCCCATTGGTCTCTGTTCATGGGACTGGGATCGCCTCACCCTGTGCAGACGGATGGTTGACTTCGGTTCGAAAGAGATGGGTGGGGAGGATGCCAACGCAGACACATCAACCCCAGCAGCAATACCAGAGAAACCTGCATCACCAGCAGCAATACCAGAGACACCCGCATCACCAGCAGCAATACCAGAGACACCCGCATCACCAGCAGCAATACCAGAGACACCCTCATCACCGGCCACACCAGGCACACCCCCAACAGGTGCAACACCATCAGCGTCACCAGCATCACCGGCAGCAGCCTTCACGGAAAAATCCTTGCCTTTCTCTCTACCCATGTTGAAATCTGCAGCAGCTACACCATACATTGGACCAACAACACCCATACCACCAGCAACACCAGCACCACTTGTACCACTCACACCACCTGTGTTTCCCACACAGGGCTGGGACTCTGGGGTTGAAGAACTGACTACCGGTGGCGCCAGCGGGAAAGATACAGTGTGCCTACGGAGCACCGGAGGTACAGGTTTGGAAGGAGGTTTGGAATCAGGCTTGGGTTGAGGCTCGGTCCAAGGGCTGTAAAGATGAGAATCAATGTTGTCTTTTTCAAAGTCTGGGGTGTCGCTTGTAAACATCTGCTGCTCCCTCCACCCTTCCACGGGTAATGCTTCATGTACTATGTCTGGAGACGCACTCCGTGCAGCTGCCTTTCCCCTCCTGCCAGTGTTGAGATTGAGAGACTTGCGTCTCGGGAAGCTCGATGCACGCCGCTGCAGCTGCTGCTGCTGCTGCTGCTGTTGCTCCCCATGTTGCTGCTCATGCCGCTGCCCCTGCAGTTCCTCCTGTCCCATCTGCTGCGGCTGCCACTGTTGCTGCTGGCTCTGGTCATGCTGATGCGGAATCACAACAACTGAAGACCTGCGGGACATGGTAAAACCATACCTTGCGCTCATATCAGGCCCTGGAAACGGCCCAAAAGGAGACATCATGGCATGTGCATAGTGCATCGTCTCAGCATGCCAACTAGAAGGCAGGCCTGAAGCTGATCCTGCTATCATGTTGGGTACCTTTATCTCCTCTCTTGCTCCTTGCAGGGAACCATCCTCACCAGGCGTGACAAATCCCCCGGACACTTCGACACTGAAACCCCATGAAACGGCTTGTCGTGCGCTTGGGACTGGCAGCCCTGCTGTTTGCGGCCTAGCCAACGCTTGCTGCACTGCCAACACCTGCTCCCCTGTTACTGCATCCTGCCCTGCCGCTAGTGCTGAGATTCCTACTGAAGTATGAATTGGCTCCACACCTAGACGACCGGACGGACCGGCTACAGCCACATCTGCCGCCACACTGTCATCGTCACCCTGCTTGCCCCATCGTCCCTGTTGCTTTCCTTGGCTCAGACGACTACTTTCGCGAGCCGAATCCTTGGCGCCATGCAGCTGGTAGTGCTGACCAGATGCCCCCATTCCCGTCATCATTGATGCCCTAATTTCACGAGAAGCATGACCTACCAAGCACTCGTCTATTCCCATCCCCGTCTCCATCGCACCCTCCTCCATCGCACCCTCCTCCACCATCGCACTGCCCTCCTCCATTGCCCGTTCCCCGTCTGAAGTCTCTCTGCTTCCACTGCTTTCTTCCTCTGATCTCATCTCTCTTACTTGCACTCCCTCCGTGCCTTTTGAAGCACCAACCCCACTCTCTCCAGCCCCATCCGTCTCATCAATTGCCCCCAGCTGCTGAGCAAGCTGCTCTGCAAGTAAAGAGCTCCACTCCTCCTCACCGTCTTCCAAACCCTCAAAATCCATCTCCTCAAATTTCATATCCTCAAGCCCGTTCAGGTCTGCTCCCAGTGCGTCCAATCCCAACATCCCCAGTCCAGTTATCATCCCACTAGGCATCTCCTCCGGTGGGACTGAGTGGCAATTCAGGGTGGCACCAGTATACATTGGGTTGCGGCATTCTGAGGTGTGAGTGGGGAGAGTGGCATGGATATGAATGCTGCTGGTGAGTGCAGCTTCCGGGATTGAAACATCAACAAAGGTGGATGGGACGGCAGAGACGGAGGAGGAGGAGGCAGAGGCAGAATAGGCAGAGGTGGAAGGGGCGGAGGAGGAGGAAGGAGCAGCTAAGCTCGAGCTACTACCGCTTACAGTGGAACTTCTTTTGGGGATGTGTGCTCCTCCTTCTTTGCTCCTACTATCACTGCCTGCTGATGCTTCTGCTGCTAGTAATACGTCTCCTCCTCCTCCTCCTCCTCCTCCTCCTCCTCCTCCTCCTCCTCCTCCTCCTCCTCCTCCTCCTCCTCCTCCTCCTCCTCCTCCTCCTCCCCCCCCTCCTCCTCCGCGTCCTCTTCCTCCTCTTCCTCCCCCTCCCCTCCCACGTCCTCTTCCTCGTACTCTTCCTCTTCCTCTTCCGCCTTCTCCTCCTCCGCCTTCCCCTCCTACCAGTGCAGATGAATATCGCCCCAGAGCCACTGATCCTGCACCTGCATCGTCTATTGACTCTGTCACAGCCCTACTTGTTCCCTCTCCAAACAGCCTCCGAGGCACCGCAAAGCTCGCCGCCGCTTCACTACTTGATCCCTCTCCAAACGGCCTGTGACGCACCGCAAAGGCCCCTTTTAATTCTCCAGGTCTTCCCTCTCTCTGCATTGTCTGACCCACACCTTCTCCCACCAGTCCCCCTGCTGCAGTATCTTCAGCATATCCTAGTACCTCCTTCCCTTTCCCTCCGCAGCTCCTGACACTACTGCCCTCCCTAACCTGCGTTACCACCCCACCTGTTTGCACTCCCATGCCAGTCTCTCCGCCAACCTGCCCTGCAACCTCTCCTTCTGTTTCCATTTTGATCGCTGCACCCAATGAGGCTGCAGAATCCGAGCCCAGTACTATTACCCCTCCCTCTTTCTGAAAATACCGTCCAGGGAAGTTAAGCTTCGCCTTTGCTCCTCGGATGTTCATAGCAGCTTCATCAAACGCCCTAGCAGCGTCCTCTGCAGAACGGAACGTGCCCAACCACCTGCGGACCCCGCTAGAGGTGTCTTTAATCTCTGCAATGTACCGAAATTCCCCTCGCTTCCTCACTCCCCGGTACCGGCCTGGCTGGTTGTAGTTTTTGCTGCGTGTCATTCTGGTGCGCCTGGCTTCACGCCTTGATGTCCCTGCACCAGTGGCAGCCTCACCTTGTTCCAGTGCTTGCGACAAGTGCGGCTGTAGCAGCGGCTGTAGCTGTGAAGAGAGCTGCTGTATCCGTTGTCGTGGTAGCTGCTCTGACTGAGCCTGTAGCTCTGACTGTGACAGCTGTGGCTGTGACTGTGGTTGTGGTTGTAGCTGTTGTGGCTGTTGCAACAGCGATGCATGGGACCGTGATGCAAGCTGTTGTGGCATCTGCTGCTGTGCCATCTGTTGCTGTGGCATCTGCTGCTGTGGAGTCTGATGCTGTGACATCTGCTGCTGTGGCGTCTGTTGCTGTGACATCTGCTGCTGTGACATCTGCTGCTGTGGCATCTGCTGTTGCTGTTGAACCTGCTGCTGTGGTCTCTGCTGCAGCATCATCTGTTGTTGTGGCATCTGCTGCTGTGCCATCTGTTGCTGTGGCATCTGCTGCTGTGGAGTCTGCTGCTGTGACATCTGCTGCTGTGGCATCTGCTGCTGTGGCATCTGCTGCTGTGGCATCTGCTGCTGTGGCATCTGCTGCTTTTGAACCTGCTGTGGTCTCTGCTGCAGCATCATCTGTTGTTGTAACATCTGCTGCCGTGATATCTGCTGCTCTGGAATCTGCTCTGGTTGCATCTGCTGTTGCTGCATCTACAACTATTGCATCTGTTAGGAGTCCCTGGTTATCCAACCTATATTTTCAGGAGGTCTCCCGGAAAACGGAGGCTTCAACTAAGTCAGAACTGAAGAAATACTGATGCGACTTCTACTAGTAATACTGCTACTAATATTAATGAAAGTATTCTTGAATTTTAGCATTTAAAATTGGGTGGGATCTAGGAATGAAGCTTGCAAGTTGAAGCAATGCAGTCTCCGTTTTGGCGCCATTGGTTAATCGCCGGACTGTCGCCACCACAGGGAGCGGCTCGCAGTCACGGTGTGCCCTGTGCTCGAGCTGGATATCGTAATAACTATGAGTCGCCTACTACTGCTACTATCGGACTTTTGTGCAGCTGGCTGCTGACAAGTTAGAAAGAAAAATTGGGTTGCTGCATACACAATTTCAACTTCATCTATTGCTCAACTCAAAATGAGCTGGTTTTGTGCTTCTGGTTCACAGTGCCTCACTTTGTTGGGGGGAGGTGTGGTGGAACGACTGGCGGTGGACAAGCGCAAGTTGTCAGCCAATCCTGTCGGTTGAATCCGTTCTTTGTCTTCTCCGTCACGCGCACGCTTCAGGGTTTAAAGCCGGGGTGCAACTATCTTAGGAACAGTGACAAACCGTTTTTTGTCTGTTCCGTACTGGTCGTCAATTGGCTAGCGAATGTGTAAGTTCTGTTGCGATGAAAACAACTAAGGCGAATGTCGCGAACCTCAAAAGGAAAAGTGGGGGGAAGGGGTGGGGGGAAGGAAAGGGGGGAGGGGAACACATACGAAACGAGAAATGGAACCACGTCAACACACCCATACCCCCTTTTGCTGATTGTTCTAGTCTGCCAATAACACCTACACATTGCAAAATGTGAAACCTTATCTGTCAAAAAAGCTGAGCAGAATACTATTTTCACTTACGAGGTTTATTTCTCCGTACACTTGCAAGAGTAATTTTTTTAGTGGGGAGAAAATTCATCAACTGTTTATATATGCAATCCTTGGAATGTCATCCTGAAGGAGATACTATGCAAAGCATAGCAGGCAAACAACATGGCATCATCCAAAGAGAGCCAATTTTTACACTCCGATCCACTATTGGTGCAGCTGTCCATTTACAGGAAGGAGGGGGGAGGGGTAGGAAAGAAGGGGGGGGAGGGGAGGGGGGGACAGAGGAGGAGGGAAGGACACGTTGCGTATAATTGAAGAATGTTAGGTAGGGAAAGTGAAGGGAGCATGGACATTGAGATATGAAAGACATGGGGCAGTGGCCAAGCAAAGCTGGTGCTGTCGGCTGGGCTGGACGAGAGAACGTAGTGGACAGGGAAGGGACGAGAGGCGAGGGACAGGGGACGGGGGAAAGGGATGGCTGAGAGAAGGGTGAATGTGGGAGGGGACAATAGGAAAGGGAAGGGATGTAAGAGAGGGGGAGGAAGAGTGGGAGGGGACAGTAGGAGAGGGAAGGGATGAGAGAGAGGGGGAGGAATGGTGGGAGGGAAGGACAGGGGGAAACGGAGAGAAGGACAGGGGGAAAGAGAGAGAAGGGCAGGGGGAAAGGAAGAGAAGGACAGGGGGAAAGAGAGAGGACAGGGGGAAAGGGGGAGAAGAGAAGGGGGGAAAGGAAGGGAAGGACAGGGTGAAACGGGGAGAAGGGAAGGGAGCGAAAGACAGGGGGGAAAGGAGAGAAGGACGGTTGGGAGGGAAGGGGAGAGACTGAAAGGGAAGGCACAGGAGGGGGAAAGGGAATGGGGAATCGGGACGGCGAGAGTGGGATGAGAAAGAATGACGACCTTCATTCAATCAGGGCCTGGAGCACGACGCTGCGCGCTCCCGCCTTGCTCGCACTCGCTGCTGCTCGCCACCGTCGCGCGCGCAACTAGCCGTCGCATCTACGAGGTTTCAACCTCGTACTTGCCTTAGCCAATGCAACCCGGGCAGTGGGAGAGGGAGAGGGTGGAGCGCTGTTTAGGGGGAGAATGGAGCAGCATTGGGAAAGGGGGAGGGATGAGAAGGGAAGAGGGATCGGAAAGGGAACAGAGGGACACGATGCGTTTTAGGGAAGATTATTTGATAGGGAAATTGAAGGGAGGGTGACGGGGAAGCAGGATGGAAACTGAGGTAGCGAAGCCGGTGCTGTGGGCTGGGATGGACGCGGGGATGTAGTGGAAAGGGAAGGGACGGGAGTGGGGAAAGGGGTGGGACAGGAGAGGGGGGAAAGGGATGCCGAGAGAAGTAACAATGGTGGGACGGGATGGTAGGAAAGGGAAGGGATGGGAGAGAGGGGATGGGATGCTGGGGAGGGAAGGACAGGGGGAAAGGGAGAGGAGGACAGAGAAAAGGGAGAGATGGATAGGGGGAATGAGAGAGAAGGACAGGGGGAAAGGTGGAGAAGGATAGGGGGAAAGGAAAAGAAGGACAGGAGAAAAGGAAGAGAAGGACAGGGGGAAAGAGAGAGAAGGAGAGGAGGAAAGGAAAAGAAGGACAGGGGGAAAGGAAGAGAAGGATAGGGGGAAAGAGAGAGAAGAACAGGGGGAAAGAAAAAGAAGGATAGGGGGAAAGGGGGAGAAGGACAGGGGGACAACGAGAGAATGATAGGGGCAAGGGAGAGAAACAGCAGTGGGGTTGGAGAGTTGCAAAGTGGAGTGACGATGAAAAGGGGAGAGACTGGAGTGGCGGAAAGGGAAGGCATGGGAGTGGGGAAGGGGAGGGAGAATTGGGAGGATCGACGAGAGAGAGAGGGGAAGAGAGACAGAGAGAGAGAGAGAGAGAGAGAGAGAGAGAGAGAGAGAGAGAGAGAGAGAGAGAGAGAGAGAGAGAGAGAGAGAGAGAGACGAAATAGAAGGGTGGGTACCCTAAATTCCTTGTGACGGTGGGGTGGGAATATGAGGGAAGAAAGGGCGTAACGGGGACGAGAATGAAGGAAAGGAGGGACGGCTGGAGGGGGGACAGGCCGACGACGGGGCGGGGGCTGGTCCATGATGCTGCTCGCTCCCATTTCGTCGGCCACTTGCCACCGCTCGCCACTGTCGAACCGATGCGTCGCCCCGCTGCTCGCAACAGTCTCCCCGCAGCTCGCTACCGTCGCCTCGCTGCTAGCTACCGTCGCCTCGCTGCTAGCTACCGTCGCCTCGCTGCTAGCTACCGTCGCCTCGCTGCTAGCTACCGTCGCCTCGCTGCTAGCTACCGTCGCCTCGCTGCTAGCTACCGTCGCCTCGCTGCTAGCTACCGTCGCCTCGCTGCTAGCAGCCGTCGCCTCGCTGCTACCTTCGCGCCTTCGCTACCGCAGATACGTGAGGAATGGAGGGACGGGAGAGGGAAAACAGAAGGACGGCAGCGGAAGAAAACGAGAGCAATGCGCTTCGGGTACGAAAAAAAAAGGTGTTTACGAGGTACGATATAGCACAGAATTTCGATTGCACATCAAGAGAAGATGCAGGGCGATTAATCTGAGCCAAATGGCTTTGCGGAGCTCTAAAAACGCACTTCAAGTACTACTTAGTAGCTAGGAACCTAGTTCAAGCGTGAGAGTTTGAGCTGTTTTGAGTTCAAGTTTGAATTTTCAAGTTTGCTGCCTGCGCTCCCCCTCATCCCGTTGTGCGCAGCTTTTTCCCAAGCCCTCCGCCGCTTTCCCCCAACACATCATACTGCGAAGCACTTTTCCGCACGCCCTTCCCCCACTGGCAGAAGCCTCTGCCTGCTCGCTTTCCAGTGTATACTGGGTTACGCGGGTTTCAAGCTATAATACTTTGAACTGGAGCGCCGATATCTGCACCCCGGCTTTAAGATGTGCGGTGGATACACCGGTTCAATTCTATTACAGTACTGTGCTTTGCCTTCCCGTCCCAGGCACGGTTCAAGGTTTCGGTAAATTTGAAAATTTTGGTGATGCCATCTGTACATTTCTTTGTGTAAGTGTACAGTACCAGCTCCCCACCCACACGACTTCTTTCTCCCTATCTGCAAGCTGTATGATCTAATCACATTGGATGCCAGATGTGATTATGGCGAAGGGCATGATGCTCATCTCTCTCCACCTGCCTTTGTCTCCGTGTAGGGCTGACTTGTCTTGGCAGCTAGCGTCGTGTAAAACGGTTACTTCCCAAGTTACGACAACAGTCCTCGATCCCCCCAAGTCTCCATTCTCGGGGGTTTCAAACAAGGTTGCTGGAGGAGCACCGTCCACGTGTAACAAGGTTACTGTGCTGAGCCTAAAATCAAAACCAGGTGCAACCCGCGAAGCACGCAAAGGCCAAGCCAAGGCCCAATGCGCGAAACACGCAAAGCTAAGCCAATCATAAAGATCCTTGCCTCTTATACATACCACGTGTGATCCACTAAAATCAAGCTCATCAATATCAAATCGCATCTATGGCAATGCAAGTGTACTCCGTTTACGCTTATTACGGACTAGAATATATGAAAAACCCGATTAAAGTGCACTCGAATATCAACTACAATTCGAAACCAGTCATTCAATAGAGAGCATGTTTCGGCAACTCCAAGCCCAAGGCACTCACATCGAGGCTGTGAACCTGCGATGGAAGATCCAAGAGGTGAGAGATCCCAGATTCCCAGGCAGTTCAAGCTCACTACGTCAGACAGTCGCTTTAGTGTGACCCGTGACAAACTCTTCCCGCCGAGCGCTTTCGCACTTAGTAGCCGTCATCATGATCCCATGTTCTGCTCGTTGCGCTTCGCCGCGGTTCTTGCAACGCGCTGGCATGAGAATCGCCGCGTTCTTTGTTGATTCCAGCCCCACTACCACTAGCCACCAATCTCCTCCCGTAGCGCGTTGCGCGCACATTCAACCTCCGCCGTCGCCGGGTCCTTTTTTTCTGGAAAAATCGGCGAGCTCCTTCGTATTCGACGGTTCTCCTGGAATCGGCCAGCGGGAATCGCTATTGTGCAGTTACGACCTTGACGCTAGGAGGAGTCGCCGTAACGGCCCGTGTGCTGCTGGGGACAGCGACAATAGTAGCGACGCCGTTGCGAATTGGCGAAGGCGTTACGGTCACGATGCGAAACGGAGTTACAGTAGTAGTAGCGACGTCGCGAAGAGGAGTCGCGACACGGAAGCGGCAACAGACGAACAAAGACGGACGTCGGCAGGGGTTGCAGATTCTCCGGAAACCGACGCGTCGCCCGCGACTACCAGGCGATGCGGAGATATCAACCCTGGCGACAACCCTGTGAAGTGGAGACTCTGCGACGTTCCTGCTGTGCGACGGACGTCGTACGGGCGAGTGGACGACGAATTCCTGCGTCGCTTGCGATCCATCGTGGGCGACTCAAACGTGACGACGAACCGAACGGTGGGATTGGGTTGGGAGCATTCGGAGTATGCTTGATTGATGAGAATTTATGTGGAATTCTTGAATAATGGGAAACGTGGGATGCAATGCGAATATACGTGGGGTGCTTGATTAGCGGGAAAATACGTGGGATGCTTGAATCATGGGAACATACGTGGGATTGCTCGGAATACACGCACCTAAAATGCTTAAATAGTGGAATTTACACGGGGAACGTATGTGGGTTACTTGGATGGTGGCATGACGGTATGGTGGCTTGGCATGGTGAGATGATGGCATGACATTATGGCATCATCATGACATATGTTGTTGACATGCTGGGACACTGACACGCTGGCATGTGAACAGGTGTTGGAGCAGCACGGCAGGGACGAGTCATATCACGAGGCAGTGCCACCAGACGCGGTCGCATTCCCCCACTCCACTCACCAAGTGCAACAGCTGGTAACCGCGTGCGCTGCCGCCCGCGTGCCCGTCATTCCCTATGGCGCCGGCACCTCTCTGGAAGGCCATGTAGCGGCGCTCTGTGGGGGCGTCTCCATTGACCTGTCGCAGATGAACGAGGTATGATGGGGTTACCACGTAACAGCTGGTAACCGCGTGCGCTGCCGTCCGCGTCCCCGTCATTCCCTATGGCGCCGGCACCTCTCTGGAAGGCCATGTAGCGGCGCTCTGTGGGGGCGTCTCCATTGACCTGTCGCAGATGAACGAGGTATGATGGGGTTACCATGTAACAGCTGGTAACCGCGTGTGCTGCCGCCCGCATGCCCGTCATTCCCTATGGCGCCGGCACGTCTCTGGAAGGCCATGTAGCGGCGCATTGTGGGGGCGTCTCCATTGACCTGTCGCAGATGAACGAGCATGTAGCGGCGCTCTGTGGGGGCGTCTCCATTGACCTGTCGCAGATGAACGAGGTATGATGGGGTTACCACGTAACAGCTGGTAACCGCGTGTGCTGCCGCCCGCATGCCCGTCATTCCCTATGGCGCTGGCACGTCTCTGGAAGGCCATGTAGCGGCGCTCTGTGGGGGCGTCTCCATTGACCTGTCGCAGATGAACGAGGTATGATGGGGTTACCACATAACAGCTGGTAACCGCGTGCGCTGCCGCCCGCGTGCCCGTCATTCCCTATGGCGCCGGCACGTCTCTGGAAGGTCACGTGGCGGCGCTCTGTGGGGGCGTCTCCATTGACCTGTCGCAGATGAACGAGGTACGATAGGGTTACCAGGTAACTTGTAAGGCGCATGCAGAGGAGATGGACTGGACTCCAGTGCGCAGGGAAGGTTGACACACCGGTCCTGTCCATTTCTCAGGCAGGGATGACATCCCAGTCAAATCTTCAGGCATTTGAGGTCATGCGCCTTGGGAATTGCGTGTGATTCTCTTCTTTTGTTCCCGTGCCTTTTTTTCTTCAGGTGGTGGAGGTGCATGCAGAGGACATGGACTGCAGGGTGCAGGCAGGGGTGACACGTCAGCAGCTCAACCACCATCTGCATGACTCGGGCCTCTTCTTCCCCGTTGACCCAGGCTCGGAATGCACCATAGGTGCGTGGCAGGCTCGGAATGCACCATAGGTGCGTGGTAGGCTCGGAATGCACCATAGGCGCATGGTAGGCTCGGAATGCACCATAGGTGAGTGTTAGGCTCGGATTGTACTGAAGGTGGGTGGCAGGCTCGGAATGCACCATGTCACAAACAATAATCAATGGAACTCCGAAATTGAATCCGACCGTATGCTGCGCATGGCAGCATGCCACGCAGCCACAGCACGTCAGCTTTTGAGGCGCCTCGAAAATCGCAGCCACAGCACGTCTGCTCCACTCCCCGTGTGTCCCTCTCTCCCCACCATGCGTGCCTTACCATGTGTGTGAGTGCGCACAACTACAGGGGGGATGACAGCAACAAGAGCCTCAGGCACCAATGCTGTTCGGTATGCTCTGCCACCATTCCATGCCATACCATTCCATGCCTTCTGTCCTTGTTATGTTTCGCATCCCTCTATTTCCGTACCCACCTTCCCCCTCCCTTTCCCCCTTTCCCGTTCCCCCTCTTTTCCCCTTCCTCCTCTTTTTCCCTTTCCCCCCCCCCTATTTCCCCCCATAAAATGTCTACTGACCACCACACCTCACCATGTCCCACCATGCCCCACCACGCCCCACCACGCCCCACCATGCCCCACCATGCCCCACCGCATACCAGGTACGGCACGATGCGAGAGGCGGTGCTGGGAGTCACTGCAGTGCTGCCCAACGGGCAGATTATAAAAACGGGTAGCCGGGCACGAAAGTCCTCCTCAGGGTGAGCTGCCCGCGTGCCTATGAAAGGGAATGTCGGCAGGGATGCTCCTCAGGGATGCTTCTACCTTGAGCGAATGTCGGCAGCCACCACCACAAGTCTAACCGAGTCACCCTTTTGAATATATTTGAAACCGGTTCATCGACCCCCCTCTCCCTCCCACCCCGTCTTCCCTCTCGCCCCGCTCGCCTTACTCACCACGTGCGCCCTACTTATACCAATCCTTGCCATTAACCCTCCCCCCGCTCTCTGCTCCCTCATCCCTCTTCCCCCTCCTCTCCCCTCGCCCAACCCCATGTGTTCCCCTCCTTTCCCACTCCACCTCCCTGCCCTTCCCCGCCCTCCCTTCCACGCGCCCCTGCTGCCTTGCCCCCCTTTGGCTTGTGTTGCTGGCATCAGGTATGACTTGACTCGCCTGATCGTGGGCAGTGAGGGCACACTGGCTGTTGTCACAGAGGTAAGAATGCGTGTTGTGAGGTGCCTACGTACATCTTACTCTGTCACTACATCATTACCTTGGTAATGGTGGCATTGAGCGAGGTAATGATGGCATTGACCAAGGTAACGATGTCTGTTGCAGCATGCAGGTGCCTTTGCTGCAAGATAAGGTACGTACCAACACGCATATCAGGGCAGGTTGGGGTTTCTTACTCTTTTCACGGGTTTTCCCCGATTAAGAACATTGAGCAACATGCCCTGTTCCGTTTTCACCTCTCTGCACCGTGCATGCAGGTGGCTCTGAGGCTGTACCCCCAACCCGAGGCTGTCTCTGCTGCTGTCTGTCCGTTCAACTCCATTGCTGGTGCTGTGAGTTCATTCACCTGACCACGCTCCCTCCACCTCCAACTTCCTCCCTCCGCATTCCCGCTCTTTGCTCCTTTTCGTCAGAGCACACAGTCACACTCTCCTTTCCTCTCCGTTACTGTCTGCCCATTCAACCCCATTGCCGGTGCTGTATGTTCGTTGTGCACCCTGAGGAGGTCGTGGTAATCGAGACAGTTTCTGCACACTTACACAACAACCACCGTATCCTCCATATCCCCATCACCTCACCCATCTCTCACTTGTGATGTCACCACCACTCACCCGCCACTCATCCACACACACACACACACACACACACACACACACACACACACACCACTCTCCCATCGTCTCATCCAAAAATGAACCACCTCACCCCCCATGCATCCTCACCCTCAGGTGGACACGGTGATAGAGACGATTCAAACCGCCATCCCTGTCGCGCGCATAGAGCTCCTAGACGAGGTTCAGGTGAGCTTACTCGTGAAATCAGTCAGCCTGAATGTGATAAAGACCATCCAAACCACCATCTCGGTCGCGCGCATGGAGCTCCTGGACGAGGTTCAGGTGGGATGACTTTTTCCTTGGACTTCCCAAACAGCATTCTCTCTTGTCACGTATTGATCTCTTCTTGGAACACCTGAACGCATCTCTGGTGAACGCAGGTGGACTCCAGAATGCATCTCTGGTGATGATGCGCTTTCTCGTCTCTTGTCATGAACTCCCAGGTAGACGCAGGGAATCACTACGCCAAGACGCATTTGCACCCGAGCCCCACGCCCTTCTATCAATAGCAGGGAAGAGGCACGCATACTTCCTATCCCCCACCCCTCTTTGAATCCCCCTTGTTGAATCCCCCCAGGTAGAAGCAGTGAATCGCTATTCCAATACGCACCTGCAACCCTGCCCGACACTCTTCTTTGAGTTTCACGGCACTGCTGCTGCTGTGGAGGAGCAAGCAAAGCAGGTGTCAGAGATTGCGTCTGGCAATGGCGGGGGCTCGTTTGAGTGGTCGGCGGCTCCTGAGGAGCGATCCAAGCTCTGGGCTGCCCGCCACTCCGCCTATTACGCTGCCTTGGCCCTCAGACCCAACAGCAAAGGGTGGGTACTACATCTCACTGCACCGCACTGCACCTCACTGCACGCAGGTTGCAGCTCGTTTGAGTGGTCGGCGGCTCCTGAGGAGCGATCCAAGCTGTGGGCTGCCCGCCATTCCGCCTATTATGCTGCGCTCGCCCTGCGGCCCAACAGCAAAGGGTGGGTACTACATCTCACAGCATGCAGGTTTCGGCTCGTTTGAGTGGTCAACGGCTCCTGAGGAGCGGTCCAAGCTGTGGGCTGCCCAGCACTCCGCCTATTATCCTGCCCTCGCGCTCCGACCCAACAGCAAAGGGTGGGTGCCTACCAACAGCAAAGGGTGGGTGATGTCTCCTCTGCATCTCACTGCACCGCACTGCACCACTCCGCACTGCAAGAGAGGAGCGATCCAAGCTGTGGGCTGCCCGTCACTCTGCCTACTATACTATACCCTTCTATCCACCCTCCCACCCCCCTCCCCCAGCCTCCTAGCGGACGTGTGTGTGCCTATATCGCGACTCACAGAGCTGGTGCTGCTGGCGAAGCAGCAGATAGAGCAGGCTCAGCTGGTAAGCTGGTCAAGCTGAGGCTGCTGGCCAAGCTGGTAGTGCCACCTTCACTTGTCTCACGCCCTTCCGAACCTCCCTCTCCCCGTCTTCTTGTATTCTCATCCCTCCCACCCCCCTACCCCAGCCTCCTAGCAGACGTGTGTGTACCTATATCGCGCCTCACAGAATTAGTGCTGCTGGCGAAGCAGCAGATAGAGCAGGCTCAGCTGGTAACTCGTCTTCCACTATCACACGCCCTTCCCCATCCACCCTCCCACCCCCCAGCCTCCTGGCAGACGTGTGTGTACCTATCTCTCGACCCACAGAGCTGGTGCTGCTGGCGAAGCAGCAGCCTTCCCATCCAACCCCTCCCCCTCCCCCTCCTTCCCCTGCTCCCCCCTCCCCCGCTCCCTCCTCCCCACCCTACCCCAGTCTCCTAGCGGACGTGTGTGTACCTATATCGCGAATCACAGAGCTGGTACTCCTAGCGAAGCAGCAGATAGCGCAGGCTCAGCTGGTGGCGCCAATTGTGGGCCACGTGGGGGATGGCAACTTTCACGTGCTCTTCATTGTGAGTCGAGTGTGGGTGGGGCAGGGGGGGCCATGTGTGCGTTGTCCGTAGGCCATGTGTGCACTAATGACGGGCCATGTTGGCCATGTGGGGCATGTGGGGGACATGGGCCACGGCACTTCACATGCTCTGTATAGAAAGCTAGTCGCTGCACAGTCCCACGTATTCGCTTCGCTATGCTGCTTGTTATCAGAATCAGATCATGAGCTGCTATCAGGTGGGTTCCACGCATCTCTTTTTGAGACGCCTCACAACTCAGATGGTTCCAATTGATCTATGCTTTCGAGTTTCGAGGCGTCTAAAAAGCATCTGTTGTTGATCAATACTTTATCCCACGTGTCTGCTTCTTGCAACAGGTGGATCCGGACAATCAGGATGAGCTGGCAGCGGTCAAGCGAGTCAACGACAGTCTTGTGGCGCGTGCCATTGCTGTGGGCGGCACATGCAGTGGGGAGCATGGCGTGGGGTGAGTGGGCATGGCATGAGCTGGCAGCAGTCAAACAAGTCAACTGTGGCTCGTGCCATTGCTGTGGGCGGCACATGCACCGTCGAGCGTAGGGTTGGGTGAGTGGCGTGGGGTGGGGCTAGTGGCATGGCATGGGATGCAGTGAGGTATTCTGAGTTGACTTTTGGGTCGACTCAAAAGTCAAAAGTCATTTTGGGTCGACTCAAAAGTCAAAAGTCATTTTGAGTCGACTCATAAGTCCGCTAGTGGCATGGCATGGGATGCAGTGAGGTAGTCTGCATTCTGGTGAGGAGGCATTGTCATATGCTCTCCACTTTCCCATCTCCCCCTTCTCCCCGCCTTTTCCATCTCCCCCTTCCTTCTCCCCTCCCCCTTCCTTCTCCCCTCCCATTCATCTCCTTGCACATACAACGAGCAGCTATGGCAAGTTGCCATTCTTGGAGTTGGAGCATGGCAGCGCAGCACTGGATGCCATGGCAGCACTCAAGGCCGCATGGGACCCGCTCAATCTATTCAACCCGGGCAAGCTAGGCCAGTTCCGCCTGCCCTGATGGGGCGGTTTCACCTGCCCTGATGGGGCAGTTCCGCCTGCCCTGATGGCCGGTTCCACCTGCTTTAGTTCTTTCAGTTACATTCTCAGCTCTTTCAGTTACATTCAGTTTTTTCAAAGCTTTTCTGCACCTCCAAGGCTTTGGCTGGCTATAGCTTGTTGATGCCTTTGTACCCTCCTGGTGCAATCATCAGCTGTACAAACATCAGCTGTACATTCACAATACACAATACATCATATGTATTAAAAAGAAACGTTATCTAATTACACGTGAGCAGCTATCACCAAAATGCTTATTTAGTCACCATGTCTAGCCGCCCTGCCATAGCGAGCATCTGCCGTAGTGCAAGAACCTTGGCCTTCACACACAGATTCACCCCCACCACCAGCCCAACCCCTCCACCCACTCCCATGCCTGCAGTTGCCCCTGTAACAGCAGCAGCGCCACCCATCCCTATCCCTGCAACCGGGCCAGGTGGTGGTGGTGGGTTCCCTGTTACTCCTCCTGGCGCTACTGCGGGTAGTGTTGCACTTGCTGCTGCTACAGCTGCAACTCCTGCCGCTACAGGTGGTGCACCCAAAGCTGCTGCACCCACACCCCACGCCGCTGCACGGGCAGTCATGTTGACAGGTGGAAATAACGCCCCGCCTGTAGCACCACCATCGTTCGCAGCACCAGCAGCACCACCAGGCATAGCAGCAGGCACAGCAGCAGGCGGAACAGCGGCGCTGGCAAGCACAGGCATTCCAAACAAGCCCCCTGCAGTGCCACCAATTGCAGCTGCTACTCCCATGCGCCCAGTCACTCTCCTGGGGTCCGTACCAGAAGAGTTTCCGCTCATCCCCCCCACTCGCCCTAGCCCTGCCCCTGCTGCTCCTGCTCCCCCTGCTCCTCCTGCTCCTCCTACTGCCCCTGCAGCTGCTACTGTGGCCATCGCGGTTCCACCTGTCGGGAAGCCCATCAAACTCCCTGCTGCCCCTGCGGCTGCTACCGCGCCCACTGCTGCTGCAGCAGCAACCATCCCCGCCCCTGCTGCTCCTGCTACAGGTGCCCCCACCGCTGGGGCTGCTACAGCCGCCCCCAGCGCTGGCGCTGCTGCTACAGCTGCCCCTAACGCTGGCGCTGCTGCTACAGCCGGCACTGCTACGCCTACCCTTCCCGCTGCAGCAGCTGCCGACCCAGCAGCAGCGCACATGGCGCAACATAGGCCCTTAATCACGATGCGCCTTAAGTTGGGGCACCGGAGCGCGATAGTAGCCACTACCGCCGCATCAAAGTCAACGTCAGTCAGAATCAGCACTTCCAGCTCCGGGTGAAACGAGTCCGGCGCCGCCGAACCTGTACCCGAACCTGTTCCCGAGCCTGCAGCGAGCCGGGTCGTGCCGAGCCAGGGGAAAGCGGACGCAGGCGCGGGGGTTGACGAGGGAAGAGCGCCGAGAGCGGCGGGTAGGGTGTGGATAGAGCCTCCTACTAATTCCAGGACTCTTAAAGACGTGCACTTGCGCAGCGCCAATAGGTCTTCGACCTCTAAAGCCCCCATGTGGATTCGCAGACACGACAGGTTTCGCCAGCCGATCACCATGAGGTACACGGCCTGGCGAGTAACACTATTTCGCACGAGGCACGAAAACTGTCGCATGGAGCGGAAGCCCGAGGTCAGGTACCACATGGAACGCGCCTCGAGCAGCCCGAAGGACGTCTCTACGCCGTGCGATGTGAGCTCGACGGATTCGACGTTCTTGCAGTAGAGAGATATGATCCATAGGATGCTGCAGATGGCCGCCTCGTTGCGACTCGTCGCGTCGCGGTCGCAGTCGATGACGATGCGTCGCAGCGAGTCGCTGCATGCGACGATGATGGGGTGCAGGATGTGCAGCTCGCAGCGCGGGTCGTCCACGTAGAGGTCCGTTAGGTTCGCGCAGCGCGCCGCGAGCAGCTCCACGCCTGAGACAACACAGAGCGAGCGCGCGAGCGGAGGAAAGGAAGAAAGGAAGGAAAGAAGGAAGGGGGCCAAATCAGTGACACTTCTAAGTCGACGCGCAGCGCGGCGCGAGAATTTCCACGAAGCGCGCGGCGGGCGAGGAAAGGAATGAAGGAAGGGGGAGACATCAGTGTCGCTCCCCACTTCTAATATATGGTGCTTTCGACGAGTTACGTGAGGAATTCGCGCTTGAAGACGTGGTTAGAAATAAAATCATATCGCATGACAGGGGCGCAAGGACCCTTGGAGACGCGTGAAAACGCCTCGAACTGATTCGTGCTCTACGTGGAGGAACTTCGCTTTAACTTTCTGTGGTTTCAATCGAACGTACTGTACGTGTCGCATAGTGTTTCCAGAAGTTGAAGCTGTGACAGGCGCGTCGGCGAAAGGCGCGCCGGAAAGAAGCGGCTCGGAGAAGGGCGACTCGGAGAGAGACGGGTCGTACCTGGATGCATGCTGCCCGGGCCGATGCGGAGCTTGGTCCAGAACACGCGGCTGTAGCATAGTTGCTTCCACTGCCGGCTCACGCACGAGAACCGGCACAAGTCCCACGCTGTCGGATGCCCCGATTGAAGCACCTTCAATAAAAGGTCCTCGCTCAAATCCGACAGGGACGCCGGCCTCCTTTGCTGCTGCGGCTGGGGTGGCTGTAGTTCCGGCTGTAGCGTCTCTTGCGTTGCGTGCTCTGCGGCTGAAGTGCTGACGTCAGAGCTGCAGTCCGCTTCCAGGTCCGGAAGCATCAAAGAAGGCCCTTCGAGGCGGCGCCGCTTTGAGAAAGGCTCGGTGTCAGGTTCGGGCTTGTCGGACGAGCTCTGAGCGGGCACGCTACCGTGGTGCGTCGGTGCGGGGACGTGATGCCGTAAGTTCCACGCTACGAGGTCTGAGAGGCCTAAATCCATGGCTGTCGCTTTAAACTGCTTAGATGGACGAATTCCAAAGGCTCAAGTTCTGAGTCCAACGGTTTGCTGTGTCGCGGTCGCGAAAGGAGAGAGGGATGAAAATATGAAATACTACGACGAGAAAACACCACCAGCTCTTCTATATCAAGTTCGAAGTGCGAGGACGAGAGGTTAGCTGTTAGGACGAGAGGTTAACAAGGATCTTCAAGTCGACAAGCAAGATAACAACTGAAAGCCTGACGTTGGGCTTGAGGGAACTGAGGTCAAATACAAGCTGCGATTGCGCTGTAAAACCAGCATATCGAGGGAACAAGGGGCAAGTGTGGGAGAGAAGGAAAGCTGATGGAGTGGGCTGTCAAGCTCTCGATGGACGGGGAGAGGGGCTGGAGAGCGCATGTGATGTGTATGTCTCGTGGACGGGTGGACCAGATGCAAGACGAACAGGTGATCGACGGTCACGTGCACAGCTGGAAAGGCTGCCATCGAGATTGCCCTCAGATGACGCGTCTCGGGATTGATGCGCGTTGCGCGAACCCCAAGCCCCAGATTTCTTCGTACGTTTTCCGCTTTCTGCCTTCATTTCCCCTGGGTTGCCCGCATGGATGCAAGCAAGCAACCCCAAGGGCGTGCTGTTTCCTGCCGGACCGTGTTGTGTTGCTGCTGCCGCGCGCTGCTCTCTGCTTGCAATGCTCTCCCCGCGGTCTTGATGTCCCTGGCGGTGACGAATCAAATTTCCATCATCACATGATGGCAGGTGAAACACACACAAAAACCGGTGCTGAGGTGGTGGCTGCTTCTGTGCCATGTGGGTTTGCTTGAAAGTTGAAACGGGGGCACGGTGTCGGGCGGTCGGGGCATGCGTGACGCATCCGCCCGGAGGGACTCATTGGAAAGTTGAAACGGGGCGGGGCGTGATGTGTGACGGGAGCTGAACCGCGCCGCATTTGCATTGTCAGCGAGACAAATGCGAATCTGAACTCAGCATTGCGGCGCGCGAGTTGCTGAATGAACTCGTAAAACACCGCCGCTATAACTGAATTCACAAGTTAGCCCAACCTGGAGGAAATGCTTCCGTCCTCCGTTTACTGTACCGTTCCGTTCCGTCAGCCTCAGCGGTTGCATCTGATTTCAGAAAGCAGTTCCATCCCGCCCCTGCTTTCTGCCTTCCGTCAGTACGTGACGCTGGCGTTGACGTGGATTTTTTGTGGTTGGTGGAGCCTAGGGACCAAAGGCATCGCAAGACAAGGTTCGTCCAGTCGCCTAAAGTCGTGGCCTCGTCGCACGCAAGGACTCCATGGAAGCTGTAATCCGATAACCTCGTAACGTGTTTCGCCAACCTGAGGCCCGTCGCCTCAGTCTGGTAAAACAATACTACGAAGCCATTGCGAGCTGTCGAGGGGCAAACGAAGCAACCCCGAACCGTGGTTACTAGATGACGTCAGGCAGCCACGTTACAACTCTATTGTAGGACCGACAAAGAAGAATTCCAACGAAGTAAGGACGTGGTGCAGAACGCCTTGGCACGCCCCGATGCACCGCTGTGCACCAGGTTTTGAAGCTTCCTCGCACACGGGAACCCAGTGCATCGCCTCGTCCTGGCACGCCCCGGGGCGTCCCGGGACGAGGCGATGCACCGACGCGTTCCGGCACGCCCCGGGGCGTGCCCTGGGGCGCCCCAGCGAGCTCGAAAAACATGCGAATTCTCGAAATTGTGGTGACATGATCAATTGTCGCGCAAGAATCTCGACAAGGTTGTTTGTTGATTGCGAGTTGTTCTTGGAGGTATCAGTCGCGAGATTTTTTTTGGCGAGCAGTTTTCCGAAGGTCAACCGTGTACACATTTTTTAGCACGTTTCGCTTCTGAGTCTTTCGCCTTCGCCCATTGCTGGTCGAAGGTTCGGAGTCAGCACTTGGAAGGATACCTGAAATTCATGAGCAGTGACGCGTGCCACCCGGCACGCCCCGGGACGCCTCGGTGCACCGGGTCTGGACCCGTTCCGCACCACGTCCTAACAATTCACTGTCCAGTTGGTCAGTTGGACGATATCATCCCTCGGGTGCCGTGCATCAGCATCAGCCGTCCAAGCCGAGGAAGAAACCCGCTCGGTTGTTGGTTTCGTCCATCGCGGCGCGCTGCTAGGGGCGAAGGACCTCAGAAGCAACTACCGAAGCTTCAGTTGCTTCTTTTGAAGCCGCCGCGGGATTGTTTCAAATGAGGCATCCCGAGGCTAAATATTTTGCTGCAACCACCCTGAGAACCCAGAATCGGAATTGAAACCTACATTTCGCTTGTTTCAACATTGTTGTCGGAAACCGCAAATCTGGTGTGAATCCAAATGATCACGCGAGGTGCCCCAAAATTATTCCGAGATGATAATTTGCGATCTGGGTCACCTGAGCTACAGCGTTGGAAACTCGAACCTGCCTTTCGTCTTCAAGTACATCAAGATTTTCCATCGGGTGTATCTGCAGCAGTCATCATTACAGCAGACGGCCAACAGAAAAGGTCAGGAATTGCCCCCACGAAAGGCAAGTCACTGGGTGGGCTTTGGTTGCAATGCCTTCTTTTTTAATAACGAGATCTAAGAATACACGCTTTTCTATTAGCAGTCACCTACAAATCTGTTCATAATATTCAGATAAGAGCAGCACTACCATAGAAATAGCACAATGCTAGTCTCATTGATGCCCAGTTTAGTTCTATCCAGAAGCAGGTTGTGTGAAACGATGAACCACCAACATATCACAATCCCATACGGTATGTTGTTGAGCACACACTCTAGGAGGGGGTGGGAGGACAAGAGTCCTCCTCGGCTGACCTGCTACAAAGGCATGGCTTAGATAGGTAGTAATTCACACATGCTATGCAGTCGTGATTGAGTCGGTTAAAAACACGGGATAGGCAAAGCAAGGTCAGGGTTGTACGGAAGCGAGGGGTGAGTTGGGGCCAGCCTTTTGGCCTGCAGCCACAAGGTCCCGAAAGAGATTGCCACTGGTCCAGCTGCCGCCCAGACTCTTCCTGCCAATCCCTCCGTTCCCTTGCCTCATCATGGCAACAAACTCGTTATAGTCAATGATGCCATCCTGCAGCAGAACAAGGCACGAATATTCATCAAACAGAAACATTTGAGGCAGCCCAAGCCGGAGAGAATGGAGACAGGAAGACACTGGGACTGCTCTATTCCTCGTCAACGCCGTTCCTATCACGTTCCAGCCTCATACAATCCATCTCAAACCGTCCTACTCACATTGTTAGTGTCAACATCGCGCATTGTCTCAACGATGCACTCCTCGTCGACGCCATGCTTGCGGCACACGTCCTGCAGCTAGTTATGACATACCTCAGGAATCTCAGAAGCAAGCCGCTGCACTCACATTGTTAGTGTCAACGTCGCGCATGGTCTCAACGATGCACTCCTCGTCCACCCCATACTCGCGGCACGCGTCCTGCAGCTCATCGGTGGAGATGAAGCCCGAGGAGTCCTTGTCAAAGTAGGAGAAGGCCGCAAACAGCGTCTCCTCGCGCTCTATCTTGTTCAGCTGCACTGTCGCTGCCAGGAACTCGCCGTAGTCGATCGTGCCGTTGCCGTCAATGTCAGCCTGAATTAGGGGGATTCGAAGTGAGTGGGGGACATGAAGGGGTAACAATATAAGAATCGGCTGCAGGGTGCGTCCTGCAGGTGCGAGCTCCTTCATCTCCATGTCATTGGGAGTGGACCCGACCCTCTTGAGCCCCAACAGACCAGTGTGTACCCCAGCACCACGCCCACCACCATTCACACACAGCCAAGCCCCAAGCCTAAGCATGCACTGCATACATGAGTTCCTTCATCTCCATGGCATAAAGGGTCGATCCGATCCTCTTGAGCCCCAACAGACCAGCGCGTACCCCGGCAAGCCTCAGACTTGTAAACACAGAACACCCACTCACCGCATCCATGAGCTCCTTAATCTCCATGTCATTGAGAGTAGACCCGATCCGCTTGAGCCCGGCGCGCAGCTCCTCGTACGTGATGGTGCGCGCTGCCATCGGTGTCCATCATCTTGAACGTCTCCTTGAGCCCCGAGAGACTCGAACCTACTCCAGCACGCTGCAAGCTGGTACACACAGCTCAATCCCCACCATTCACACACAGCCGAGCTCCAAGCCCACGCCCACACCCACACACCCACTCACCGCATCCATAAGCTCTTTAATCTCCATGTCGTTGAGAGTAGACCCGATCCGCTTGAGCCCGGCGCGCAGCTCCTCATACGTGATGGTGCCGCTGCCATCCGTGTCCATCATCTTGAACGTCTCCTTGAGCCCCGAGATCTCCTCCTCCGACATGCTCTCTGCAATCACCCGCAGCGCCATCTTCTTCAGCTTGTTCATTGCTGTGAATTGCTTCAGGCGGGACAGCACGGCGGAACCCAGTGGCTTGTCGGGTGCCACGCCGTCCTTGGCCACCCACGGATGGCCTGCAGGCAGAGAGAGGGAGGGGGGAGCGGGAATGAGGGAGAAGGCGGGGGGAGGCGGGGAATGGGGGGAGGCAGGGAATGGGGGGAGGTGGGGAAGTGGGGAGAGGAGGGGACGGAATGGGAGAAGGGGGAGGGCGCAGGCTCAACGACTGGCAGTGAGCGAGTGCAGTGCAGTGCAATGGAATGCAGTGCACTCACAGAGAACATCGTAAGCAGAGTAGCGCTTCTTGGGGTCGAGGCAGCACATGTGGCGGATGAGGTCCTTGGCGTCCTCACTGATGGACGGCCACATGGCACACCCCTTCCTCTTCCTACTCTCATATCACACACACAGCAACTGACAGCGCAGCTGACAGCACAACAGACAGTACAGCTGACAGTGCAGCAGACAGAGAAGCTGGCAGCGCAAGTGTCAGAGAGAGCGGTGCACTCACAGAGCACATCATAAGCAGAGTAGCGCTTCTTGGGGTCGAGGCAGCACATGTGGCGGATGAGGTCCTTGGCGTCCTCACTGATGGACGGCCACGGGTCCGACTCAAAGTCCAGCTCGCCCCGCAGCACCGCCTCAAAGATACCCTGCTCCGTCTCTGCGTGATTGAAACGGGAACGCGGAAAGCGAAGGAGCATGGGGGAATGCAGCATGCTTGCACATGAGAATCGGCATTGCAGCGGGTCCGACTCAAAGTCCAGCTCGCCCCGCAGCACCGCTTCAAAGATACCCTGCTCCGTCTCTGCAGGAGGAGAGAGAAGTGAAGGGGCAGGAGGGCATTTGAGCATCGTCATTGCAGCAGTTCAGTGCACGAGTCCAGCTCGCCCCGCACCACCGCCTCGAATATTCCCTGCTCCGTCTCTGGAGTTTGGTGTGTGGGGTGTGGGGCGTGGTGTGGGGTGTGGTGTGGGGCGTGGTGTGGGGTGTGGTGTGGGGTGTAGTGTGGGGTGTGGTGTGGGGTGTGGTGTGGGGCGTGGTGTGGGGCGTGGTGTGGGGCGTGGTGTGGGGCGTGGTGTGGGGCGTGGTGTGGGGCGTGGTGTGGGGCGTGGTGTGGGGCGTGGTGTGGGGCGTGGTGTGGGGCGTGGTGTGGGGCGTGGTGTGGGGCGTGGTGTGGGGCGTGGTGTGGGGCGTGGTGTGGGGCGTGGTGTGGGGCGTGGTGTGGGGTGTGGTGTGGGGTGTGGTGTGGGGCGTGGTGTGGGGCGTGGTGTGGGGCGTGGTGTGGGGCGTGGTGTGGGGCGTGGTGTGGGGCGTGGTGTGGGGCGTGGTGTGGGGCGTGGTGTGGGGCGTGGTGTGGGGCGTGGTGTGGGGCGTGGTGTGGGGAGTGGTGTGGGGCGTGGTGTGGGGCGTGGTGTGGGGAGTGGTGTGGGGCGTGGTGTGGTGTGGGGTGTGGTGTGGGGTGTGGTGTGGGGTGTGGTGTGGGGTGTGGTGTGGGGTGTGGTGTGGGGTGTGGTGTGGGTGTGGTGTGGGGTGTGGTGTGGGGTGTGGTGTGGGGTGTGGTGTGGGGTGTGGTGTGGGGTGTGGTGTGGGGTGTGGTGTGGGGTGTGGTGTGGGGTGTGGTGTGGGGTGTGGTGTGGGGTGTGGTGTGGGGTGTGGTGTGGGGTGTGGTGTGGGGTGTGGTGTGGGGTGTGGTGTGGGGTGTGTGTGTGGTGTGGGGTGTGGTGTGGGGTGTGGTGTGGGGAAGTGAGGGAGCAGAGAGTATGGACAAGGAGGGACGGGGGGGAAGGGGGGTAGGGGTTGCGGGTGGGGGAAGGAAGGGGGGTAGGGGTTGCGGGTGGGGGAAGGAAGGGGGGTAGGGGTTGCGGGTGGGGGAAGGAAGGGGGGTAGGGGTTGCGGGTGGGGGAAGGAAGGGGGGTAGGGGTTGCGGGTGGGGGAAGGAAGGGGGGTAGGGGTTGCGGGTGGGGGAAGGAAGGGGGGTAGGGGTTGCGGGTGGGGGAAGGAAGGGGGGTAGGGGTTGCGGGTGGGGGAAGGAAGGGGGGTAGCACTAAAAGTTGCAAGCAGGCTTACTTTGGACGAAAGCTCCTAAGGTCCAGGTGAATGATGATGCTGCGCATGCTCCACCAACCTCCTTGCAACTGATCATTTCCCAGCTGCCAACCACCCTTACAACACTCATGCCCACGGATCCGCCTTATGACCGCCCTTCACCTAAAACTATGCTGATTGCTCCTAAAGCGGGGACGCACCTGCCCAGAAGGGGGGCACGCCCGAGAGTAGGTTGTAGATGATGACGCCTGTGCTCCACCCCACACGTCCGCCCTCTTGCAACCCTTCACCTTTGTGGCAAACGAGGCCTCTTCTAACAGATACAAACCCGCCTATCTATTCACGTACCTGCCCATAATGGCAGCACGCCGGAGAGCAGGATGTAGATGATGACGCCCATGATCCACACATCCGCCTTACAGTGCTTTTGTGGCAAATGAATGCTCTTTTAACGCGTACATACCTGCCCAGAAGGGCGGCACGCCGGAGAGCAGGATGTAGATAATGACGCCATGCTCCACCCGTCCGCCTTCCGGTACTTTTGTGGCAAACAAAAGCTCTTTTAACGCGTACATACCTGCCCAGAAGGGCGGGACACCGCTGAGCAGGATGTAGATGATAACGCCCATGCTCCAAACGTCTGCCTTCTCACTGTACCGCCGCCGCAGCACCTCTGGCGCCACGTAGTAGGGGCTGCCCACCACGTCCGACAGGTACTCGCCTGGCGGGGGAGAGGGTGGGGATGATGGGGGGCAGAAGGGATGGTGGGGGAAGAGGTGGGGGAGGAAGGGGGGAATGGGGATGGAAGACATAAGCCATAAGGTGAATCGATCCAGGAAGGCACCTCCGGCGCCATGTAGAACGGGCTGCCCACCACGTCCGACAGATACTCGCCTGGTGACGGGGGAGATGGTGGGGAGACGGGGAGGGGGAAGGGGAGGGGGAAGGGGAGGGGGAAGGGGAGGGGGAAGGGGAGGGGGAAGGGGAGGGGGATGGGGGAGCACGAGGCGAACCAATCAAGGAAGGCACCTCTGGCGCCACGTAGTATGGGCTGCCCACCACGTCCGACAGGTCCTCGCCTGGTGTGAACAAGAGGGGGTGGGTTGGGGTGGGGAGGGGGGTTCGAGGGGAGGCGAGGGGGAGGAGTTGCGAGAGGTGAGAAAGCGGGGAAAGGGAGAAATGACGAATTATTAAACGAGGACCTGGTGAGGCACGTAGTACGCACGACACCATCACTGCACCACAACGCACCTGGCTTGATGAAGTAGGAGAGGCCAAAGTCGGTGGCCTTGAGGTCGGCAGTCTTGGACTTGCTGGCGAAGAGGGAGTTCTCCGGCTTGAGATCGCGGTGGATCACGCCCAGACTGAGCCCCCTAAACATTACACCGCACTGTACTGAATTGCACTGCACCACACAGTACAGCAACGCACTCCGCCGCACCGCACTGCACCGTGCCGCACTGCACCACACCCTCCTGCACCGAACAGCACGCACCTGGCTTGAAGAAGTAGGAGAGGCCGAAGTCGGTGGCCTTGAGATCAGCAGTCTCGGACTTGCTGGCGAAGAGAAAGTTCTCCGGCTTGAGGTCGCGGTGGATCACGCCCAGCGAGTGGCACGCCTCTATCACCTTCGCGATCGTCCGCGTTAGCTCCGCCGCCTGCCGCTCACTGCGCGGGGGAAAAGGGGGAGGAGGGGGGTAATGACGAGAAGGGGGTCATGGGGGAGACGGAGGGGAGGGTACAAGGGGAGGGGGAAAGGGGAGGGAGGAAAGGGGAGGAGGAGGGGGGGAGTGTGGTGGGGAGTGGAGAGAAGGGGGGAGGGTAGGGGGGGAAAAAGGGAGATGGAGGATCTTGAGGAGAAAGAAAGAAAGGAGGAAGCAACGAGGAAGCGGAGTGGTTAAACGGGATGGTGCATGTTAGCGCGTGTGAGTGGGCGCGTCTGCGTATGCGTGCCTGTGAGAGCGTGTGAGCGCGTGAGCACGTGCGTGTGCGCGCGCGTGTGCGTGCGTGTATGTGGGGTGTGATGATTTGTCCTTGAGCCAGACTTCAACGCTCAATGTATCTCACCTGAAAATTGATCATAACTATTATGATGAAAGATGCCGACTTCCATAGACGATGACATAGCGCACATCCCATACACTAAATTGAGACCATCTCGAAAATAGAAACACTTTTTCGCGAGGCGCATGCGCTGATTACACTTGTGCGACGAAATAGTCGACGGCTCCCCGGTGGAGCGAGAATGGATAATATATACGGCCCCTATACCAAGTTACCCAGCCACACCCCACCTACAGAGAGCATTTCCCATCTGTATGTTATGATTTCAGAATATAACTAGAAAAACGGAAAGTAACAAAACAAAACAGAAAGGCGACCCAACGAACACTTTCCTGTTATGGCGCTTTTTAATAAAGCGCTCAAAGTCCATACGATACCTAGGCCTAATGACTTGGGAGCAAACCCATCAGCAAACGTTTACAATGTGTAGCAACACTTAACAACCCCACCCCCCCCCCCCGACGAACAAAAAAAAAAAACGTTACAGCTCACGACTGATGCTTACCTGTAGTGACCCTTTTTAATGATGCGCTCGAAGAGCTCGCCTCCCGTGCAGAGCTCCATGACAATGTGCACATTTGCGTTATCCTCGTACGCGCCCTTAATGCAAACGATGTTGTTATGGCCCGACAGGTGATGCATGATCGCCACCTCGCGTTTCACGTCCTCCACGTCCTCCCTCGATATAAGCTTCTTCTTTGCGATGGTCTTGCACGCGTACTCCTTCCCCGTGGCTTTCTCCGTGCACAGGAACGTCACGCCGAACTGGCCCTGTCCAAGCTTCTTCCCCAGCTTGAATAGCGACTCCAGTTGCTCTGCGCGAAATGTCGCATTCGCGTGATTGTTAACAATGTCGAAAACCGTCGCTTGAATTTAGGTGAAAAGAAGTGACAATGTATGCGAATGTGTCAACGTATCAAAATTGCGACATGAAGATGGGAATTGAGCGTAAGGGATCTTTAAAACGAAATAAGAAAAAAAATATGGTGGTAGCAAAGGCTCGAGCTGCGCAACGGACACTAGGATTTAGGGAGATGGAGAGCAAGTAAATACCTGTTCTTCTACCCAAGACAGATCCATGAAGAGCGTGGCCGGGAGCCAACCGCTCGTCAGCAAACTTCACTCTCCGGTCACCCATTATATCCACCAGTTCCCGATAAAAAAAGCAGCAACAGAATATATAGTTCCAACAACAGCTACTTCCGGCTTCGCTTCGTGTGATGCGAACCTACCAACGAAAACCGATAGCTGGGAAACCTAGCGGAGCTGGAGGATAGGTGGTGTGGTGGGGGTGATGCGATTGTGAGAAAATGCCAAGTCAGGCAAGATATGTTCCCAAGGAAGCGGTCCAGGAGAAAGGCGGTTCTCTTGACGGTGTGAGTGACACACACCCCCCGAAAAACGCGAGAGCCGAAAACCAACCAATCACTAGCGAGTGCGAGAGGATATTCCACAGTAACTCCACACCACACAACCCCGATCCGTTTTTAGTCCAGTCCCAGAACTTCACCCAATTTGACCCACGGACCGTTCCCAAATCCTCTTCATCTGGCATCCTTCAGGGTGGAACTCCAGGTTGCGCGTTCAACACGGAAGCGGTTCTCACCTAGGTATATTTCATCAGCAAAAGGGGCACCGTAAAAGGCAGAAAATATTTGCCTGTTTTCGGCTCGTCGCCAATCAGGGGCTGCCGTGTACTTTTTGTGCAGTTCCCCTAGTCGGTCCGGCAGGGAGTTGGTTGGGAGCACAATGCCGGCACACAAGCGAAACATTTATTTGAATCCCCAGCCAATGACATTCTGCCCATTTCTTCTGTGCTTCACTGCAGAACACACTGACAGTCGGACGGTCTGGCTGCGCGTTATTAGCTCATCGAGTGATAAAAGAGATTCCGCCATTCGAAATGGATACTCTGCTATAATTTCAAACACACATCCTTGCTAAAATCTCATTCAAGTGAATTCCATTCATACCATCTTTACAGCCAACAGATCCCATCCTAAGAGGGAGTTCATCTCTATTTCAAAGAAGCATCCACCACCTTAAGAGGGTGGTACAACCACCACCCTTCCTAGTCAAGGAAACAAGGAAACCATAACCACTACTACAAGCATTGTAAAGATTCGTGGGTACCAAACCCCCACACCCATCCTTCCGGCAGCCTTAGAGGCTGCTTGATCTATACCCAATAAATACCTGCATTGATCCTGGGTAGGATTACTCTGCACCACCTCAGCAACTCCTTTAAAGTCGCACGCCCCACCCGACTGGTTATTCAGCTGGAAGTAGCTATTAAACGCATAGGTCGCAACCTTTGCAGTGCTACCATTGAAGTAACACGACCCACCAACCTGAGCAGGCGTGCAATCCGAAGGCTTCGTATCCCCACATGCGTACGTCACCGCATCGGCCAATTTCTGCGGGTCCGCACCCTCCTTGGCCACACACCATCGCCCAGGGTACAACACAATCCCCGTCGCACTTTTCAGAGTAACATTCTTCCCGCCGCCCGTCAAATCCAGGGGGTACTTCGGGGTCCCGTCCGCGCGGAAAATCCCCCAGTGCCTCTCAAACGGGCCGGCTAGAGTGAGCTTCCTGTCCTCGTCTGCAAGCGCGAAGAGGTACCCACTCAAGATTTGATTCGGGCGGGCCGGCGTGCCTCGTCCTGACAGCATGTGGGCTAGGATGGCCTGGTTGAAACGGTAGGCATTGTCCACCGTGGCGTAGCCCCTCGTGTCACCCTGACCGTCGGATGGCCACCCAATCTCACCGATCTCGATCGGCAGCTGCAGAGAGAACGGGGGAAAGGGGGGGAGGAGGGGGGGAGGAGGGGGAAAAGGTGGGGAGGAGGTGGAGGGTTGTGGGTGTGTGTGGGAAGGGAAAGTGGGGGGAGCGGGGGTGTGAAAGTGTGGTGAATGAGGGTGGAGTGGATAGTTAGAGGGACTTATGGAGCCGAATGTGTGGGCGGGCATGGGAAGAAAGGAGGAACAGGGCAAAGGGACGAGGAAGCCAAGGAGGGAGGGGGAGGAGAAGAACACAGTAGGGTAGAAAGCTGAAAGTGAAGTGAAAGGAAGAGTCTGTTGGGCATAGAAGAGTGTGTAAGTGAGGAGAAGCAGCCACAATGAACCCACACAATGAGGCCAAAGGAGGCCCCAGTGCGGCCACAATGAGGCCCCAGTAACATGGCGGCCACAACGAGGCCCCAGTAACATACAATGAGCACACAAATAGCAAACAACCAACGCCACACCCAGCCTCAGCTCCATTCACATCGCCACATCTGATCTTATCTGGAGTGGCTACCACCGCATCCAACGCCCACAATGATCCCACACAATGATCCCCACATTCAGCCCCAGCCCCGCATTCAGCCCTGCATCCAACATGAGTTTCCACTCACATCGCCGTATCCAATCTTCTGCAGAGCGGCCACCACAGCATCAAACGCCCCATCGAAAATGTTGTCGTATTTCAGCCCGCTCTTTGGATCCTTGAATTGCCACGCCTGCCCGCCAGGCTGCCCCAAGAAAACCTGGTTCAGCCCTATAGCCCCCGTCGTGTCCTGGTGCAGCGTCAGAAACGGGTAGATATTTATCGAGAACGTTCCACCCGACTGCTTCAAAATATCTGCTATTGCGGTAATATCCTCCAAAATATCTCCCCGAACCTCGCCCGAGGAGGGCGGGTACGAGCTCCCGAGAATATCCGCGTTAAGAGGCACGGTGAGCTTGATTTTGTCGTCTAGTTTGGCGTCCTGTAGCGCACTGTACATGTTGCGCATGGCTGGCACCACGGAGGACTCGTACATGCCCTGATAGCCCTGCAGGAACGGCTCGTTCCCCACGGCGATCTCCCTGCATTCGTGGGAAGAATGGGGGGAAGAGGGAGGGGAAGAGGGGGCAAGGGAAGAGATATAAGGTTGCTTAGGTGGCACGCACTGTTGATGTAACGCATCGCTGGCACCACGGCTGACTCGTTCATGCCCTGGTAGCCGTGCAGGAACGGCACGTTCCCTACCGCTATCTCCCTGCAATAAGGTGAGGACGGGGGAAAGAGGGAGGAGAAGAGGGTAGGGAAGAGTTCATTGCACAGGACGAGCCATCTCCCTGCAACCAGGGAAGAAGGGGAGTTTCCCACTGCTATCTCCCTGCAACCAGGGAAAAAGGGGAGTTTCCCACTGCTATCTCCCTGCAACCAGGGAAAAAGGGGAGTTCCCCACTGCTATCTCCCTGCAACCAGGGAAAAAGGAGAGTTTCCCACTACTATCTCCCAGCATCAGCCGTACCGGATGTTGACTCCTTGGGGAAAGACGAAGGGCGACACGTTGTTACTGAGCCACTTTGTCGCTTCCTTCTGCGAGCCGGCGAGGAGGCTGAGGTACTCGTTCTGCAGCATCACCGCCACCTCGATGTCCGTGCCCACCAGCGCGCGCAGAATGTCCACGTCAGCGCCGAACAGCTTCAGCCGCTTGATGCCGTTGTCCTGAAACGGGGGATTGCATTATGGGTTGATAGAAACGAGGGGTGATGGCAGTAAAAGGTGAGCTCGAAGTGTGTGGACTCCGCAAGGTGAGAACAGCTTCAACCGCTTGATGCCGTTGTCCTGACACGGGGTGATAGAAACGAGGGGTTATAAAAGCCGTGGGTGTGAGTGGATTCCTCATCAGTTGTGCCTCAAGATGCTATTGAATAGCTTCAGCCGCTTGCTGGCGTTGTCCCGAGAGGATCTGTGGGAGTTTTTTTCTGAGAATTTTCTAAAAATACCTGTAAAGTACTGTGTAGCAGTCTTCACCCTTCCGTTGACTTACTTGAAGCAGCTTCACGACGGCTTTAGGCGGCATCTGCTGCCACGAGTTGCGGCCCCAGCACACGCCGATGGGCTGGGAGAAGTCAGCGGCGGCAGGCTGTACGCCGATCGTGCTGCTCGCCGCGGCAAGAAGCAGAACCGCAGCGAAGCAGTGCCAGATTGCGTGACTTGCGAAAGGATATGTTGGCGGGTTACTGAAGAGAGTTCGCCAGAACATCTGTCGCAGAACCATGATGGGCTAAGCTATTCTAGACTAGAAATATGTGATTCTTCGATTTACAAGAGATCCTAAGTCCCTTGGGATGAATAATAATTCGCACTATTTAACTACGGCTCGTTACTGAATGCGCAATCAACACGAGTTCTGGATGCCTGAGCCCTAGGTATACAGAGGTAGCACGAGGCGTGCTACTAACACAACTCCTAATGCTCGCTTGGACAGGGGTCCACAGAAAGAATATAAGGAAACGGATGTATTAGGAAGACGGCGGACTGGGCTTGTTCGACAGCACCAAGGTCGGTCGGAAATCGAGGTGCTTTCCAGAAGTAAGGGCGCGTGTCTTTTGGTTTTTACATGCAAATCTCGAATTTTTTGTTGAACTGTAGTCATATGAACCTAGCTCGAGCTAGGCTCGAGTTTTCACCAACTGCAAACCGAGCCGCGGTTCCACCCCTCCCGAAAATCACGCGACAAACAAAAGTTCAACTATCGAAGTTGAACTTTTGCAGCCCAGCCGAGCCGCGACCTACGCTTGTAGGTTACCCGGTTTGGGCTCTTGACATCGCGCCACCGGGACTCGCGCTGACGAGCACCCTCGTGCGCACGATGCTAGCTGCGAGCGTCGCAGACTTCGCATCGTCGCTGTCAGTGATGAGGTGGACACACGCTCGCACATTCGTGCCAACCTGTTTGTTGATGAGGGTTCAACTTGGGGGCTCAACATTTTCCGATGCCGGAAGTGTACGTGGACACACGACGTCCTGGCGAATGTTTTGACGAAATTAACGAATAGGGTAACCAGCAAAAGTTCAACCAAAAATCCGAACGTCTACACCAAAAGACACGCGCCCTAAGAAAATCACCACCTCATTGATTGATTGTCATGAAATGTTCGTCGTGGTACAGTTGCTAGCACGCCCATCCCCTTCTTTCCGACCGTTTTCAGGGAGTCCCAAAATGCAAACCAACCTTGGGATTTCCTGAGGTGCGCCTGTCTGTTGCGAGTCATGCGACCTCGAGTTTCCCCAATTCCAAAGCAGAATGGAAGGTTCTGACATCGAACCGCGCATGTCTTTCCCCATCGATTCGGCTGCAGCACCTGCCGAGGCGCACAGTCTGAGCAGCTGGGGGTGGACTCGGCTCTGCGACGGTGGCTTGAGTCGTCTGACGACGGTTGGGTCGCTGACCGACATTTTTACTAGACACTAAGGGGCTAAAAGTGTACCATATTCTTCGAAACATTCAGTACAGTTCAATGATCGTTATTGTTTGTGCCGAAGTTTCAGTCAACATGGCACTATGACTAACCCCGTTTACAGGATGGAAGTTACATAAATCGCACATTACACTGTTCAAAGGTCCTCGCCTAGCAAGTTGATGACGGTATTGACGTCCTTGTCACCGCGGCCACTAAAGCACACAATGACCTTGGTGCCATCGGCCAGCTGCGGGCACAGGTATTCGAGGTATGCCAACGCATGGGACGTCTCAAGAGCCGGGATGATGCCTTCCAATCGCGACACACGCTTGAATGCTGCACAAGAGTAAGCACGGGAAAGGGACGGAAGAATGCCACCATGGTTGATGTCGAGACCATTCTCTCAGGAGCAGTATTTCAAAACATGTTGCACTTAACACCCCCATCTCCCTCATACATTGCAGGGATTCGTCATCCATGAAACTTAAGTACACTGCCTACCCAACGTCTTCAGGGAAGTGGTAACTGAGTACCTTTCCCCCCATTCCCTCCCTTACCTTGCAGCGCCTCATCGTCAGTGACACTGAAGTACTCTGCCAGCCCAATGTCCTTGAGGAAGCTGTGCTCACCATTGCCTGCTCATCTCCCCAATCATTCCCCGCCTACCTTGCAGGGCCTCATCGTCCGTCACACTGAAGTACTCCGCCCGCCCAATGTCCTTGAGGAAGCTGTGCTCGGGACCCACTCCAGGGTAGTCAAGGCTGTGGAAAGATAGGCAGAATGCAGGGAGGGTAGAGGAAGATGAAGAGATGAGGGAATAAAGGGTAGCACAGAAGTACTCTGCCCGGCCAATGTCCCTGAGGAAACTGTGCTCCGAGCCCACCCCGGGGTAGTCAAGGCTGCAAACGCAGGGCAGAAAGCGGAGAGGGCAGAGAGGAAGGTGAGAAGGGGGTGGGAGTTGGGAAAGTTGTGTTTGGGGCCCACTCCAAGGTTGTCAAGGCTGCAAGCAAAGGGCAAAAGACAGAGAGGGCAGAAAGTGGAAGGTGAGGGGAAAGTGGGACTCGGGGAAGCTGTGCTCGGCCCCACTCCAAGAAAATCAAGACTGCAAAGAGGAGAGGAGAGAGGAAGGTGAGAAGACAGTGGATATAGAAGAATCGGCATCCAAGGTGGACTCACACTCCTCCCACCCATCTCAACCCATACACCAATCAACTCACCCGGCGCTGATGCTGTGAGGCTTTATGATTTGCCCGTCGCTGTCCTGCAGCAGGTAGCTCATGGCGCCGTGCAGCACGCCCACCTCCCCCTCCTCCAACGCACACACACACACACTCTCTAACCCACCAGTCTCATCCCCTCTACAAGCTGACTCACCCAGCAACAATGCTAAGGGGTTCAATGATCTGCCCATCGCTGTCCTGCAGCAGGTAGCTCATGGCGCTGTGCAGCACGCCCACCTCTTCCTCCTCCAACGCACACACACACTCTATCCCACCAGTCTCATCCCCTCTACAAGCTGACTCACCCGGCGCTGATGCTGTGGGGTTTGATGATCTGCCCATCGCTGTCTTGCAGCAGGTAGCTCATGGCGCCGTGCAGCACACCCACCTCCCCGGCAGTGAGCGTGGCCGCATGCTTGTCCGTGTGCACGCCGTGCCCTGCGGCCTCCACGCCCACCATGCGCACGCCCTCGTCCTCCCCTTTCCTCCCTTCTCCTATAGACATGAACACACACTCGATCCCACCTACTCCTCCACTCACTCACCCGGCGCTGATGCTGTGGGGTTCAATAATCTGCCCATCGCTGTCTTGCAGCAGGTAGCTCATGGCGCCGTGCAGCACACCCACCTCCCTCCCCCTCCGATAACACAACCTCGCTCCCACCCAAACTCGTCCCACCTACAAACCCACTCACCCGGCGCTGATGCTGTGTGGTTCAATGATCTGCCCATCGCTGTCCTGCAGCAGGTAGCTCATGGCGCCGTGCATTCCCCCCCCCCCCTACCCTCGCCTCTAACCGCACACCTAAACCACACCCATCAAACAACCTACCCGGCACTGATGCTGTGTGGCTCGATGATCTGCCCATCCGAGTCCTGGAGCAAATAGCTCATGGCGCCGTGCAGCACGCCCACCTCCCCGGCAGTGAGAGTCGCCGCATGCTTGTCCGTGTGCACGCCGTGCCCTGCGGCCTCCACGCCCACCATGCGCACGCCCTCGTCCTCCACAAACTCGTGGAACAGCCCCATGGCGTTCGACCCACCCCCCACACACGCCACCAGCACGTCTGGGAGACGACCAAACTTCTCCAGGGATTGCTTCTTGGCCTCACGTCCAATGATGGCCTGACGATTTGCGCGGAAAAAAAAAAACACATAGGCAGAAGGGGGGCAGGCAGGGAGGGTGGGGCGACAGGCAGGGAGGGTGGTGTTTCCATGAGTGCCCCCCTGCCTCCACGCCCACCATGCGCACGCCCTCGTCCTCCACAAACTCGTGGAACAGCCCCATGGCGTTCGACCCGCCTCCTACGCACGCCACCAGCACATCGGGTAGGCGGCCGAACTTCTCCAGGGATTGCTTCTTGGCTTCCCTGCCAATGATGGCCTGACGGGCAGGACGGGAAGGGAAGGAGGAGAGCGGAATTCCAACTTCCAAGAGGGCAAGGAAGGGAGGGGGCATGGGTGGGGGTATGGAAGAGAGGATGACGGCGTTGGTCACCCAGTCGGGATTTTGAGAGGCGCGAAAGGAGGAGAGGCGTGGGGTAGTGTACATATAGGTAGGTATGAGAAGATGGGGGCGTTCCCATAAGGTGTGACTATACGCATAAGGTAGAGAAGGGAAGGTACCTGGAAGTCACGCACGATCATGGGGTAGGGATGGGGGCCGGCAGCAGAGCCGAGGATGTAGTGTGTGGTGTCCACGTTGGTCACCCAGTCGCGAATTTGAGAGGGGCGGAAGAAGACTTTCGAGTCGACTCAAAATGTAGTGAGTGGTGGCCAAGTTAGTTACCCAGTCAGGATTTTGAGAAGGGCGGAAGGAGGAGAGGCGTGGGGTGGGGGTGGGCAGGGGAAGCTGGGGGCGTTCCCATGTGGTGTGAGGGTATGCGTAAGGCTGAGAAGGGAAAGTACCTGGAAGTCGCGCACGATCATGGGGTAGGGGTGGGGCCCGGCAGCGGAGCCGAGGATGTAGTGTGTGGTGTCCACGTTGGTCACCCAGTCGCGGATCGCCTCTGACGTGGCGTCCTTGAGCGTGCGCGTGCCACTGTGCACCGCGCGCACCTGGACACGTGGAGTGAGGGGGAAAGCGTGAAGATGTCAAAAGGTGATGGTGGGTGATGGTGGGTGATGGCAGGAAACGGAGGTGCATGTGGAGGAACACCTTCAACGCCTGCCCTCTCCACACCACGCCCTCTCCACACCACGCCCTCTCCACACCACGCCCTCTCCGCTCCATGCCCTCTCCTCTCCATGCCCTTCGCCCTCTGCACTGCAGGGCGATGTCGCTACGCCCCTATCAACCCCCTTCGCCCCTTCCGCGCCTTCCCACTTCCGCCCTTTCTTACCCCCAGCCCCCCCCTCCCTTCCCCCCTTCCCCGCACCTCTGCGCCCAGCAGGCGCATGCGGAACACGTTGAGCGCCTGCCGCCGCATGTGCTCAGCGCCCATGTACACGATGCAGTTCAGCGCTCATACCCTCTATCCCTCCCCCAAGACCCACAATCTCCCCCCCCGCACCTCTGCGCCCAGCAGGCGCATGCGGAACACGTTGAGCGCCTGCCGCCGCATGTCCTCCGCGCCCATGTACACGATGCAGTTCAGCCCGAAGCGCGCGCACACCGTCGCCGTCGCCACGCCGTGCTGCCCCGCGCCCGTCTCCGCAATGATGCGCTTCTTGCCGATGCGCTTCGCCAGGAGCACCTGCGAGAGAGGGTGGGCAGAGGGAGGCGTGCTCGTCAACGTGCAATTAAATTACCGCAAGCCTTTAGTTACATGAGAATCAGCCGACCGCACATACCTGACCAATGGCGTTGTTGATCTTGTGCGCGCCCGTGTGGTTCAGATCCTCCCGCTTCAGGTACACGTGCGGGCCGACGCGGCGCGAGGGGTCGGCGGGGTCGGGCCGCGAGTAGTGCTCCGTGAGGCGCTCCGCGAAGTAGAGCGGCGACTCGCGGCCCACGTAGTCCTTGAGGATGGACTGGAACTCCTCCTGGAAAGGAACGTGAAGCAACGTTGAGAAAAAAGAGAGGGGATTAGAGTGGGGAGGAGGAGGAATGCGACCCACCTAGTCCTTGAGGATTGACTGGAACTCCTCCTGGGATCGAAGAAACGAAGCGGAATGGGGGGAGAGAGAGGGGCGGGGAGGGGGAGGGGAGGGAGGGGGGCTGGGGGGGTTGGGAGGGTGGAGTGGAGGAAGGGTTGGGGATGGAAATGGTGGGGGAAAGGGATGTTGAATAAAAAGGGAAATTTTGAACCACGTAGTCCTGAACTGGAACTTCGCCTGGAGAGGAGCGTTGAAACAGAGGAAGAAAGAAAGTTGGACCAACGTAGTACTAAAAGATAATTTGGATCTCCGTCTGTGAACGTAAAGGAATGCAGGGATGTTCCAACTGGCAAAAAAATGTCATCAACTTACGTTAATCTATTACAATTGCAATTCAGGGTTCACAGACAGACCCCAGTGGGATCGGTATCCGACGCGAATTGGCTTACCTGGAAAGCGGGATCCTTCACTGTCTCGTTATAAACCTTCTCGAGATTATCCAAAGCGGCCATGAGGGTCTCTGGAACGTACTTGCCGCCGAACTGGCCGTATCGGCCGAACGAATCCGGGCGCGCAAGATCCTTCATCTGGGGGGATTCAGGGGGGTTTATGAAGGAACGATTAGTGGCAGGTCAATGTTGAGGAGAATTCCGCCTTTTCTAACCTAGTGAAGCAGGTGAATGTTGAAGCAGGATGACCAATCATAGCCAGAAATAAGGGAGCGGTGACGATGCGCAGCAGGACAGCGGTAAACTGACTGACTTAAGGACTACAAAAGGTCTACCTTTGGTGAGTCAGCAGCCGCTGGCTTGATCTCCGCTACAGCCCTGACCTTCGCCGTCCCGCGAACGCTCTTCGCGAGCTTGTTAAAACTAGCAGAGTGGCTAACGGCTTGCCATCCAACGGTTCGCCGTGAGCTGGACGCGCACAAACCAGACTGACACGTGGACAATGCAGCAGCACGCACTGCAGGAGCTTCAAGGGTCGCCATAATAGTGTTCGTAAGATATCCTTGAAAACACTAAGAGGAGCGACGAGGCGAAGATCCCTGCGTGGATGTTACTCGAGCAAAGACGAAGCTGCAAGCGCTCCTAATTGCTGCCAACACTGCCAGCAACGCCTAGCGCTTTAGAGAACTGCGAAGAAATGGGAATGCAAAGAAATGGGAAGTAGCTTGGGAGGGGAAAGGAGAGGGGGAGAAGACTCCGTGCGGGTATGGGGGGGATACTCCGCAGGGCAATGAGGGTCAAGCGGTTTGGGGGAGTTTTGGGGGCGGTTTGCGGGCAGCTTCGGCGGAGAAATGGTTCAAGAGCAGCAAGCCACGTCGGAGCAACATCATCAATGATACGGTGCTGAGTGCCAATCGCCGAAATTTTTCTGACCAATCGGAGCAGCCTAGTTTTCGACAGTTCCCTTGGTTCCCCCACGTCTCCCTTGTAACTCATACCCTTCGCAACTGGGTCCAATTTGGTTCCGCTTGCTTTGCGAAAAGTTATCTGAAAGCTTCCACGGCTGCGACCAATCATTGGTGGGGATCCGTCTGACATCCCCAAGGCTGGTCGCCTGAAAGTCAGATTTGGTAATTTCTGGTTTCTCAGGGCGCGTCAGACCCCTCCACTTTTGGTTCGGTATCTGCGGTGGAGAAAGTTTCTGTGCATTTCAGAGCGGTGTTTTTTCTCCACCGCTTTGAACCGTCACCCACCAGTCTCAACAGTGATACATGGGCTGGCTGAAAACGAGCTCGTTGGACAGGAGAAGAGAATCGACGGTTCGTGTGTGCTCAGATTCATATTGCTGCACTCACTGAGACCGAACCACAGGAGGAAAAACTAGCGAATAGGCTGGATCCAGGACGGAATAACTAGCCAGCAGGATTTCCAGAAGTCTGATCCACTGAAATAACGCAAGCAGCATACTATCAGGCTTGCGCTTTCATAGGATCCCTTCAAACAGTACTTCTTTCTGTGCTCAGGCGATGATTCTAGTAGAATAAGCCACAATGGCTAGGCAACGGAAACCAATACGGAGTAACAGTGGAAAGAAAGGAGGACGGCTAGCGGCTTTCAAATGCTGCATGATATCGCTTGCACTGGTTGCGATCGTGTGCATTCCTCTGGGTTATTGGAGAATTCATAGACGAGGTGCGTTTTCACTGGACTGCCCTAAGTTTATCTGCATTTCAGATATAACTTAACTGGAACGATAATGCACTTCCATATTTTTGGTTTCCGATCACAGGTCAACTAGCAGCAGAAGCTCTATCGTCGAGACGCAACTTAAATGAGGTAATCAAGGCTTTCCGAATTTACTACGTTTTCTAAGCAGCTGTTTTCCTGCCTTAGAACCTCGTCAGCAGCTCATTTCTAGAAACTGATGTGGAGCCTCTCGTTTGCAGGAACCTGTTTTGAAGCTTACAGAATCATCCCAAGGTAAAGCGTCTTTCAAATTCGTGCTTGACGCTGTTTGACAGCATGTACTGCTATTCTGCTCCCACATGTCCACATTCCATAGCAGTGCTGTTGCGTTTACTTATTGGATCATTCTCATTCTCCTTGCAACTACGGGACTTTAATTTCGCAGCAGCTTCGCACGTTGACATTGGACGGCCTGAGGCTCATTCGAGCGATGCGTCCGGAGGCAAATCCGTCGTGCTGACAGAACTCCATGACTCAGATGTGACTGACAGACCCTCGTTTGAAAAAGCTTTGGCCGAAACAAATTCTGACAACAATGACGTCCAAAGGGAGGCCTCATCAGATTTTGGAAAAACGCTGACTCAAAGGTCTGAGTCGGGTGGTGTTGGTGGTGGTAGTGTTGGTGGTGGTAGTGTTGGCGGTGGTGTTGGTGGTGATGATGCTGATGGTGGTGCTGCTGCTGCTGATGGTGGCGGTGGTGAGGGTGGTGAGGGTGGTGATGGTGTTGATGCTGGTGGTGGAGATGGAGAGGACAGTAAATCAGATTCAGCCAGCAATGATGCTAAGCCGGATGACGATGACCAGGAGGAAGATGAGGATACCCAACGGAAAAAGCCGCAAGATTCGGGAATCCAGATGGTTCCAGACCGTGCGGAAGGTGCAGATGGTGATGGAGAGAAGAGCTTGGAGACGGATGGTGCGGAGAAGGAGAAGGAGGAGAGTGATGGGGAGGATGGAGACACGGACGAGGAGAGTGAGGATGGCGGGAAGAAGAAACGGAGGAGAAAGAAGAAGAAAAAGAAGAGACATTCCAAGAAGAGGACAGGAAACAGACGTAAGGATTCCAAATCTTCTTCTTCTGATTTCTCAACGGCTTCCTTTCCTCGTGCCTTTTCCTATTATTTTGCAAATAGTCATCAGTGGAGATTGCTTTGTTCCTTACTGGACATACTCGCCTGTTCGAGTCTACATGATGTTCTCAGGACCCACCTCCTCCGAGTCTCAAAAACTACTTCCCGTTCCGCTGATACCCTTTTCCACCCTCCATTCAGCATGTGAGGTTGACTACTTGGAGAGTGGAGACAACGTCCAAGTACCAGACCTGGAAGGACCCAACCCCACAACCCCTCACTATGTCACCATGGAGCATCCCCCTGCTGCCGACTCCTCCTCTTCCTCCTCCTCCGCGCTCAGCCTCCTTGGCCGCTCCTCCAACACGTGGGCCCCACGCTTTGCTGGCCACCAGACGTGGCGACAGCGCGCTGACTCATTCCGAGCTGGCAGAGCTGACTGGCCGCCAGAGGCGCAGGTTCACTGCGGCTTTGTGCAGTCGCCGCCCGGCTGGCCGGGAACAGGGTTTGATATCTCCAAGGGGGATCAGATGTACCTGGAGCAGTGCCGCATCGCTGTGGTTTCGGCTATCTTTGGCGACTGGGACCACCTCAGGCTGCCTCAGCGGTCCAAGGTGAGGCTACGGGAAGGCGTGCTTGATTTGTATGGTTGTGATGATCGCAAACGAGGTGTTAGTGAAGGGATTGGAAGGGGACAGGGTTTGACATCTCCAAGGAGGACCAGATGTACCTGGAGCAGTGCCGCATTGCTGTGGTTTCGGCTGTCTTTGGCGACTGGGACCATCTCAGGCTGCCTCAGCGATCTAAGGTGATACTTGTAAAAAGAGTGCTCTCTATATATGTATGTGCTTTTTGCAGACGCATCAGTGAAGGGGCTGGATGAGGATAATCTCTTCTCGTATGGCAAAAGGCAAGGTGGGGTTTTAGTGGCTTTCTCTAAGCGGTTCAATCAATTTCTCTCTCCCTATTCCCCTCCCCAGATTTCCGTTGCAGCAATGCGCAAGGCGTGCTTCGTGATTTTTGTGGACGAGCAGACAGTGAGGGGGCTCTACAGGGACAACCTCATTCCCTCCGGACACCAAGGCAAAGTGGGGCTGTGGCATATGAAATGAAGCGCCTCAATCCGTCATTCCCCTACTCTTCCCCTCCCCAGATCTCCGTGGCAGCGAAGCGGAGAGCATGCTTTGTGATATTCGTGGACGAGCAGAGAGTGAGGGGGCTGTACAGGGACAACCTCATTCCCGATGCCAACGGCAAAAGTGGGGCTGTGGCATATGAAATGAAACGCCTCAATCCGTCATCCCCCTATCTTCCCCTCTCCAGATATCTGTTGCAGCCAAGCGCAAGGCATGCTTTGTAATATTCGTGGACGAGCAGACAGTGAGGGGGCTGTACAGGGACAACCTCATTCCCGATGCCAACGGCAAGGTGGGCCTGTGGCGCGTGGTGGTGGTGGCCAATTTGCCCTACTCCGACGCACGGCGCACGGGGAAGATCCCCAAGCTGCTTTCGCACCGCCTCTTCCCCAACGCCAAGTGAGTGTGTGTGCGGTTTGAGTTGCAATGTGGTAAGGTAGGCCTCAGCAATCCGTGGTGGTGGTGCCGACCAAGCTGCCCGGTTTTCAGTTGACTCAGCAACCCGACCTACTCAGATGCTCGGCGCACGGGGATGATCCCCAAGCTGCTTTCGCACCGCCTCTTCCCCAACGCCAAGTGAGTGTGTGTAGGGCCGTGAAGCCGTGTGGTTGGGGTTTGAATGCAGCAAGGTGGGGCTGTGGCGCGTGGTGGTGGTGGCCAACCTGCCCTACTCGGACGCACGGCGCACAGGGAAGATCGCCAAGCTGCTCACACACCGTCTCTTTCCCCACGCCAAGTAGTGCAGCCATGTGCTGCCATTTGAGACGTCCCAAACCTTATTTGCTGATAATTTGCTGGTTAACGGTCGCCATTCATGGTGGTGCCATCCTTCCCCCTGTCACCTCCAGGTATTCCATGTGGATTGACAGCAAGCTGCGGCTCTTTGTGGATCCTCTGATTCTCCTCGAGCAGTTTCTATGGCGGGAAGGGTTTGAATATGCAATTTATTGTGCGGCCTCTTTTCCCCTCGTCGCCCCCAGGTATTCCATGTGGATTGACAGCAAGCTGCGGCTCTTTGTGGATCCGCTAACCATCCTGGAACGGTTTTTGTGGCGGGGAGGGTTTGAATATGCCATCTCCAACCACTACGACCGCCACTGCGTGTGGGAAGAGGTGAGAAATGCATGGAGGTGAGGCATGCGAGGAGATAAGGGAGCAGCTAGGTGAGGAATAGTAAGAAGTGCGCGTTGAGGAAGTCTGATTTGGGAGATGATGCATGGAGAGTGTGAGGTGCGGAGGGGAGATACTGAACCAGTGGGGAGCTGTGGAATTGTACTTTGTCATTCAACAGGAATGAGATATTAATGGTCATTGTGTACTGTGTACTGTGGCGTGCTGTTGCATTATGTGGCATGACATGGCATGGCATGGCATGGCATGGAATCAAACGAATGGTACTGCTTGGCGTGGCACACGTGGTGCATGGCATGTGTGGTGCATTGCACGACACGGCATGGGTGGTGCACGGCATGTGACCAGGTGGAGCGCAACAAGAAGCTGAACAAGTACAACGCGACGGTCATTGACAAGCAGTTTGAGGCGTACAAGGCCGATGGCCTCACCATGTTCAACCCAAACGATCCCAACAACCTTCTCATCAGCAGTGAGTGTGTGAAGAGCAGTGAGAGTGTAGGGCAGTGTGTGTGGAGCAATGTGAGATTGTAGAGTATAACAAGAAGCTGGGCAAGTACAACGCAACGGTCATTGACGAGCAGTTTGAGGCGTACAAGGCGGATGGCCTCACCATGTTCAACCCCACTGATCCCAACAACCTGCTCATCAGCAGTGAGTGTGTGGAGCAGTGAGTGCGTAGAGCAATGAGTGTGTAGAGCAATGAGTGTGTAGAGCAATGAGTGTGTAGAGCAATGAGTGTGTAGAGCAATGAGTGTGTGGGGCAGAGAGTGTGTAGTGTATCCCAAGAAATCGAACAAGTACAATGCGACGGTCATTGACGAGCAGTTTGAGGCGTACAAGGCGGATGGGCTCACCATGTTCAACCCCACCGACCCCAACAACCTCCTCATCAGCAGTGAGTGTGAAGACGTTCCATTTCAGTTTTATGCAAACAGGACAGATTGGAACTCACCAAGTTCAACCCCACTGATTCCAGCTACCTGCACATCAGCAGTGAGTGCCCAACAACCCACCCATCCCCTGCTCCCAATCCCCCTGCTCCCCACCCCCCTGCTCCTCATCCCCCTGCTCCCCACCCCCCTGCTCCTCATCCCCCTGCTCCCCACCCCCCTGCTCCTCATCCCCCTGCTCCCCACCCCCCTGCTCCTCATCCCCCTGCTCCCCACCCCCCTGCTCCTCATCCCCCTGCTCCCCACCCCCCTGCTCCTCATCCCCCTGCTCCCCACCCCCCTGCTCTACCATAGCTCTTTGCTCCCCCACGCTTCCCAGAAGTACCGGAGGGGTCGGTGATCATAACAGCACACACTGCTGCTTCCAATCTCGTCTGTGCTACCCAACCCCCTGTGCTACCATGCTCATATGTTCCCCACCCTTCCCAGATGTACCGGAGGGGTCAGTGATCATAAGAGCGCACACAGCCGCTTCCAATCTCGTCTGTGCTACCCAACCCCCTGTGCTACCATGCTCATATGTTCCCCACCCTTCCCAGATGTACCGGAGGGGTCATTGATCATAAGAGCGCACACAGCCGCTTCCAATCTCGTCTGTGCTACCCAACCCCCTGTGCTACCATGCTCACGTGCCCTTCACCTTCCCAGATGTACCGGAGGGGTCAGTGATCATAAGAGCGCACACAGCTGCCGCCAACCTGTTCTCGTGCCTCTGGTTCAACGAGGTGGACCGCTTCACCTCCCGCGACCAGCTCTCCTTCGCATACACCTACCTCAAGATGGCCCGCACCTCTCACCCACTGCGGTTGAACATGTTCAAGGTGAGTCAACGCAGTCAATGACGTCAGTGCAGTCAATGCAGCCAACATTGCGACCAGCTCTCCTTCGCCTACACCTACCTCAAGATGGCCCGCACCTCTCACCCACTGCGGTTGAACATGTTCAAGGTGAGTCAAAGCAGTCATTGTGAGTCAATGTGGGGTCCACAGACGCTAAGCGATCGCCATTGCTTTGCCAAGCTGCCGGATGTGTCGATTCCAGTTCAAGAAAGCCCGTGCGCCGAGTCCTAGTGATGTGCATACAATGAGAAAGCGTGTACGGTACCTGCTGTTGGCCTCCTAGAACTTGGGTTCCGCCATCACTGGGAACCTGATCTGTCCAATACCCGGTGCATGTGAGCAGGACTGTGAGCGGCGGTCGTTTGTGAAGCTCTTTCACCACAAGGCTGAGGAGGCGGCACTCAAGCTGGAGCGAGGCAGGGCTAGGTAGTAGTACATGTACCGTACCCGCTTCTAATGGTTATAACACACCAAGCTTTGCACAGCCTTACTTCTGAGTATTTGCAAGCTTCTACTGTACACCATTGCCCAATGTCTTGGTGAAGGACAAATCTCCATGCCAGGTGATTCGAGCAGAACTAAGGTTCCTTCCACGCTGGTGGAATGCTGGTGCTCAAGATTCATCCAGACTGGTAACTGCAGTCAGATAGTTTTTTAGAATAGCAGTAACAATGATGACGCCGACTAGCGTCACATTCCGTCGATGCCAACCTGGTGCCTAAATATGCAGCTCAACAATTGCAGGTACATAATATGTGAAGTTTAGGATACAGCCAGCAGGCCGCAGAGTAACAAACTCGACCTTCATAATGGCTCAGCTCCTACTTATCACAACTAACCACCTCTATTGCAGGCGTGCATTTATACAGCAAGTTCAATGTACCGAAATAGAAAGCCCGCGAAACAGAACTCCTCCGGGTCAACCTGTTGCCTTGTTGCAAATGACCTACAGCAGAGGTGACATCAGCAATAACCCTCCACCCTCCTTCCTCTTCCACTCCCCAGCCTCCTTGCCGTACGCCCTCCACTCTCAGCCTCCTTGCCGTACGCCCTCCACTCTCAGCCTCCTTGCCGCACGCCCTGTGAACGAGGCCCAACCAAGTGACCTGCAAGTTTCCTTCTTCACCCTGCTCCCTCCCTCATCTCCTCTTCATCTCCCTTCATATCCCTTCCTTGGAATACACCTTCTTGCGAATGACCTCCAGGCGGGTCCGCATGGTCTCATCCTTCACCCACCACTCCACAGCTTCCTTCATCAGTACACCCCCCCCCCCCCCCCCCCCACCACTTTCCAAGCATCCCCCATCTCTTCTCCTTGGAAAACACCTTGCGAATCACCTCCAGGCGGGTCTGTATGGTCCCATCCTTCACCCACCACTCCACAGCTTCCTTCATCAGTATCCCCCTCCCCCCCTCCCCCCCACCACTTCCAAGCATCCCTCATCTCTTCTCCTTGGAATAAACCTTCTTGCGAATCACCTCTAGACGGGTCTGCATGGTCCCATCCTTCACCCACCACTCAACAGTGTCCTTCTCCCCATACACCTCCGAGCACCAGTCCATGTCCGCGCCCCTCTTGTGAACATTCTCAAACCGCTCGTGCCGCACCGACTCAACCGACAGGTCCACACCTCCTGTTCTCGGATCAACCACTTCACTCTCCCCCATTAAAAACACCTGGCGCGCGGAGGGGAGCAGGAAAGGGGAGACAAAGAACGGCATTCTCTGCTTGTTCTGTCCGCGCCTCTCTTGTGAACATTCTCAAACCGCTCGTGCTGCACCGACTCCACTGACAGGTCAACTCCGCCTGTTCTTGGGTGCACCACCTCGCTCTCCCCCATCAGGAACACCTGCCAGGGTTCGGGGAGAGGTGAAGAGATGGGTCAAACGAGGTCATTTTGCCTTTTCCTCTCTTGTGAATGTTTTCAAACCAAATGTGCCGCACCAACTCCTCTGACAGGTCTACACCACCTGATCGTTGGTCCACCACCTCACTCTCCCTCCCCCGTCAGAAACACCCGAGATGATGGCACTCTCGAAACACTCTCCCGGGCCGAAGGTGGCATCCATGGGAGGGAACATACTGCTTTTGAGGCGGATCAAAAAACATACTGCTCCATAAGTCACCATGTCCCACTCTCCCTCTCGCTCTTCTCTCACCTTGCCCGCCCTCTTCTCTCACCTTGCCAGTATTAGCCATGATGTAGCGGTGCCCTCGGGTCCCTGGGCAGAAGTTAGCATCCACAGGAGGGTCGCCTCAGAGCACAGGAAGTGCGTCCTGCCTCTCTCCCTATTTATCCCTCACTCACATTACCAGCATTGGCCCTCTCTCATCTCACCTTGCCAGTATTGGCCATGATGTATCGGTGCCCTCGGGTCCCCGGGCAGAAGTTAGCATCCACAGGAGGAGAGATATTGTTCATATCCCACTACGTCTCCCTCCCCTCTCACCTTGCCGGTGTTGGCCATGATGTAGCGGTGCCCCCGAGTCCCCGGGCAGAAGTTAGCGTCCACGGGGGGGTCGCCCTCAGAGCACAGGAAGTGCGGCCAGTGCCACAGCATTCGCTCCTGGGGCATGAGCCCCTTGGTGCGACTGCTGACCTGCCAGGAGGGGAGGAAAGGGTCAGCATGAGACCAACAGAAAGTACAAGGAGAGAGGGGGGCACAGGGGCAGAGGGTCGCCCTCAGAGCACAGGAAGTGCGGCCAGTGCCACAGCATTTGCTCCTGGGGCATGAGGCCCTTGGTGCGACTGCTGACCTGCAGAGACATAACATTCACCAACGTACGGGCAGAAAGGGAGGGTGCATGGAGAGAGGGTCGCGTCAGATATCACACAACGTGCGGCCAGTGCCACAGCACGCGTTCCTGGGTGGGGCATCAGGCTCTTGCTGCGACTGCTCACCTGCCAGGGGGTGAGCGACAGGAGGGGGGGGGTGGAAAGGGAAAGGGTGAGCTTCAGATATCACAGGCAATAGGCACCGCCCCTTGGGCCAATGCCATTGCATTCTCTCCTGAGGCATCAGCCCCTTGGAGCGATTGCTCACCTGCCGGGGAATGTGTGGGAAAGAGGGGAGAGCGGTGGAGAGGGGTGAAGAGGGCATGGAGAGGGGATGAAGGGAAAAGTAGAAAATCAAGCTGCTGGCACGTTGGCATGTGGGATGATTCAGGCCGGCACGTTGGAGTGCAGGTTCGGACGTGGTACAGAGCGGTGCAGTGAGTTGTTAACCTCTATAAGACTCACCTTGGTCCCCATGCACAATCTTGTGCCCCAGACTTGAAATTCGTAGGAGAGCCAGGGCACGTTGCGATGCTGGGAGAGGAGCTCTGAGAGGAACGAAGGTTTGATAGAGTGTGGTGCAGTGCAATGCAGCGCTCACCTTGGTCCCCATGCACAATTTTGTGCCCCAGACTTGGCAACCATAGGACAGCCAGGGCACGTTGCGATGCTGGGAGAGGAGCTCCGAGAGGGAGGGTGGCGAGATGATGTGGAGAATGTCGTCCCAGTCGAGAAAGATGACCCATGAGGAGGTGAGTGTTGAGCGAAAGAGACAGTCCTGCATTGCCATGAGCTGGCAGGGAGGAGGGAATGGGGGGAAACAAGAGGAGGGAAGGCGGCGAGATGATGAGGAGAATGTCGCCGCAGTCAAGGAACACGACCAGGATGAGGTGAGGGTGGAGCGGTAGAGACAGTCGTGCATCGCCATGAGCTGCAACGGGAGAAGGCGAATTAGAGGCCTCTGCTCACCTTCCCCTGGGCCACGTCTCTCACCCTCTGTCTCTGCTCACCTTGCCTTGCGCCTGCACCCTGAAGTGCACCACATCCCGCATCGGCAGCACCTCCAGAAACTTCTCATCCAGAAACTCCCCTCCTTGCTCTTGAACACACATTCCAGGAACTCACCTTCCCCTGCGCCTGCACCCTGAAATGAAATGCACCACATCCCTCATCGGCAGCACTTCTAAAAACTTCTCATCCAGAAACCCCTTCTCTTGCGCTTGGACCCAGAAATGCACCAGAACTTACCTTCCTTTGGGCTTGCACTCACCTTGCCTTGCGCCTGCACCCTAAAGTGCACCACATCCCGCATCGGCAGCACCTCCAGAAACTTCTCATCCAGAAACTCCTTCACTTCACGCAGCGCCGCCCGGTCCACACCGCCTGCATCGTACCCAACCACATGCTCCGCTCCATACGTCTGGTGCACGTGCAGCCAATCCCGCAGCCTCGCCCCGTCCACAGGGTCGGCAATCGGGTACGTGCAGAACGAGGTTCGGTACGGGTGGGTCGTGGACAGCAGCGCGTGGGTCGGCGAGTCCCGATCCTCTCTATAGAGAATTATGTGCTCGTTGTCGATTCCGACGACGAGGTAACCGCCGAGGTTGGTAACCACCTTGCCGCGGAGATCGCAGCGAATGACGATGGTTTCGTACTGCTCGTGGGGTTCGTCCCGCGGGTAGTGCAGCGACGGGTCCCCCAGTATTGTCACCCCGTCCGCCCCGTGCCACGTGCACGACGTGATCTTAACGAAGGGGAGAGGGGGGGAGGGAGGGAGGGGGAAAGGATGGAGGAGAGGAGGTAGGGAAGAGGATAGGAAAGGAAGTGGGTAAGGTTTTGCAATGCTTGTGGGAAGGAGGGAGGAAGAGAGGGAGGTCGCAGCGAGTGACGATGGTTTCGTACTGCTCGTGTGGTTCATCGCGCGGGTAGTGCAGCGACGGGTCCCCCAGTATTGTCACCCCGTCCGCCCCGTGCCACGTGCACGACGTGATCTTAACGAGGGGGGGAGGAGAGGGAAAGGAAGAGGGGAGAGATGAGGGGGATAAGGGAGGATGATGCATTATACTGCTACTTGGAAGGAGGGACGGAGGGAGGGATGGAGGAAGGGAGGGAGGGAGGGAGGGAGGGGAATGGGGGATGGGGGATGGGGGATGGGATGGGCATAGTGAAGACGCAATGGAGAGGACGTGGGGAAACTCTGGGCGTCACACTGCATGCTGCTGTTGCCGTGCCGACAATCTCACTCTCCGGTGCACCCACTCACCTACCCACCAGCCCGCCCCTTCCTCCCTTGCAATGGCACCTTCCCCGCGTCCCACCAGTGACCCCACCTTCTCCCTGACTCATGTTTTCGAAGGGCTGCAGTAGTAGAGAGGAGGCTTCAAGGAGGCTTTTCGGAAGCTAAGGGTTTTTCAGATCTGCGTTTTTTCACAAGTTTTTACTGTTGTTCCTTTGCAATGGCACCTTCCCCGCGTCCCACCAGTGACCCCACCTTCTTGTATCCACCTTTTTGTGATGTTCATATCTCCTGTTATCACCTCCCCCTGTTACCACCTCTCCCTGTTTCCACATTCCCCTGCTACCACCTCCCCCCCTTCCCACCTCCACCGGTTCCACCTTACCTTCCTGTGAGGCCGCAGCAGCGTCGCGCCGAACCCTACCCCCGCCACCACCTTCCCCAGGTCCCACCTCCCCCTGCTCTTACCTTTCTGTGAGGCCGCAGCAGCGTCGCGCCAAACCCTACCCCGACCACCACGCCCTCTTGAATCCGATACGCGGACCACTGGACCAATCCGTACGTGCCACGTCCCACCATGCGGTGCTGCCGCCAATTCTCGTTGCGCACGCCCTCCATGTGCCCCCACGCCGTCAGATTCAGATCCGCCTGCAGCGACGCGCACTGTTCCTTCACGTCGGATTTGATTCGCCGCACGTTCAGGTAGATCGACAGGAGCAGGTACTGCACGGCGAACAGCAGCGTGATGATCAAGATCAACGGCCCAAATTTGCGGATGAATTTGACCACGTGCGGCGGGATGGGAGGCAATTGCCCGATCCCCGGGATCACGATCGCGGGGATGCCTCCGAGAGGTCCCGGGTTCGATCCTCGGTGTCGACCTCCTCCTCCGCGGTATTGACCGGGCCGTTGTGGGGGTCCGGCGCCTGGACCTGGGGGAGGTGGTATCCGGTGTAGGTCGTACTCGCCGACGGGCTGTATGGGCTGCATTTCGTTATGTGGCTCGGTGTGAAAACAACCCGAGTTGAAAGCTGACGTTTTACGCGGTCCGCGCGTCACATAGCCCGCACGTAGTGCCTCCTAAGCTTAGCGAAATTCCCGGAACAGGCTCGGTGATAGGATCGGTGCAAGGAGCAAGGGAGGGGAGGTTTGATGTGCAACCGACCTTTCCGAACGTTGGGTTTGTTGTGAGGGCGCGTTTGGAAAATGGGCGTTGCCTGGCGTGACAACGTTCCTAATCTAAGTTCGAAATGGCCAAACGCGTACTGTCACTAGTGACTAGTGTGCGGATAGCAGAAAGGACCGGTCCCAGTCAGCAGTACCAGCGTACAGCACACAACCACATCGTACTCTCTATAAAGCCTCGGTGGGTCCCGCACGAGGGGCTTCTTGTTCTAAGACCCCCTGATTCGAAGTCTTCGTTCATGTAACAAATGTTCTGTTAACGAGGATGTAATGGAAGTGATTTGACTGTAGCGAACATTCGCGACGAAGCCAATCACACCGTCGAACCGAATCACATTTTCCAATCCGTTCTGTCAATTCGCCGAGCCGCGAGATCCAAGCACTGAGCTGTCATGTCAGTCCAGGAGCACACGCAGTCGGCGAAATCACCTCTTTCTTCGTTTCTTCGCGAATCTGGCTCGCTCCTGCCAGACCTGTGCTCATTTGGCGTGGAAACCGAGGCCCACCCACCAGAACCCACCCCAACTGACAGACAGAAGCCAAGTCACCGCTGGCAGCCGAACCTAACCATGGAGACCACCGCCAATCCATGCCTGGTTTGGCTTGGTTTGGATGACTGGGGGGATTCACATCGCCGCTGCCGCCGTTCCCCTGCTTCATTTCCAGGTTCTGGGCCACGGTGCTTGTTGGTCGTCTTCATAGGTGACTGGACTTGTCCGGAGGCTTTCGGGGCGGGCCGTTGTCGACGGCTGTTTTCTGGGGTTTTTCTGCCTGGATGGCTGTTTGTGAAGCTTGTTGTAGATTCTCCGTCTGTTCCTTGTACCTTCGGTTATTTTCAGGCAGGCGATTATTCCCTGATTGTGAGATTCTAAAGAGCCATATTAAGAATGAAGCCACTTCCTCCTGATGACGTCGGCCTGGAAAAAATGCGGCTCGTCGTCCTCCCTAAATCCGAAGCCGATGCGCTAGACGAGCTAATCGACGAGGCGTTAGACGCGGCGGACCCGGAGGGAGAGAGCGAGAGAGCATGGCGACGCTACCAGGAGGACCTAGCCAGCGAGCTGTCAGCCATGGCCAAATCTTCCGATCACCTTTGGCATTTTCTGGACGGCCTTGGCCGGCGGTTGCTGGAGAAGAAGCAGGCTCAGGCGGAGGGCCAGCACAGGCCGCTGAAACGATCTCCAGGTTCCATTTCCCGAGGTAGGGAACTGAGTCTGCGTCAGGCGAAAGCACCTTTTCTGTAGAAGAATCTGCTTCTGAGATCTTATAATTTCTGGTGTCGCAGCAGCAAAGGGAACATTCCTTTTGGGTTCCTGTGCACCATGTCTCGGCGTTGATTCTTCTGAGGAGTCGCAATTGCGCTGATCATCCTCCTGTTGACGTGACGTATCTTGCATTTGTATCTCTTCTCCTTCTTATTAAAATTCTTCCCAATGCTTATTTGCGTATCCATGTATCTCCAGGTATTCTGCTTCTCCACGGGTTACTCCGATCCTGCTCCGCCAATCAGGAGTCGGACATCTGCAACATGCTGCTCTCCACGTCAACCCGTAAAGACCGACCTTCCCTCGACCTCCCGCGTCTGGCCCGTCGCCTTCACTACACCGTCCCCGCTCCTTCCGCTCCCTCCTCCTCTGCCTCCTCCACCGCTGCCACGTCAGCCTCCGCCGGTGACGTCAGCGATGACGCGGCGCTGGCCCGGTTCGCGCACGCGTACTGCGTGTATCTGCAGGAGCGGCTCCGCTGCGTGGACAGCATAGGCCTCCTGGTTTTCCGCACGGGAGCCGAATCTGCAACCGGAGCAGCCAAAAACGGAGATAAAACCGCAGGAAACGACCGCCAGCAGAACCCACAGCAGCCGCGCGAAGGATCGTGTAATTTAGAGAGGAATTTAGAGAGGAATCTAGAGAGTGATGCAGAGAGAGGACTGGGGGAGGCGTACTGGGTGCAGCTTCAGTCCGACGCCGTGCTCCACCAGGTGGCCGCTCTGCAGCAGCTGCAGCAACGGCTAGTCGACTGCGCCGCCGCTGCTCCCAGCGGGCTCGGCACCAGCTTCGCAGGGGGCAAACCCGCAGGGTCGGTCCCAGCAGGAACAGCGGGGGGAGCAGCGGGGGGAGCAGGCGGGGGAGCAGGCGGGGGTGGGAGGGTGGGGGAGGCGGAGAGGGAGAGGCGGCGGCGGGTGGTGCGGTATGTGCTGGAGGTGATGCTGGATGAGAGCTTCCGCGTGTATGGGTGGGTCAACTACGGGCTGATCGAGCTCATGGAACGACTGTGCCGCTTCCCCAAGGAGCAGGTGAGTCGCGAGAAAGTCAAGTAGCTGTGGGTCTTTCTCACATGTTCACTCTTTTGACCTGCCTCTGCCAACGCGGATTCCTCTCCCATGTTCCCCCATGCCCTCCCATGCTCATCCACTCTCCCCTGCTCCCGCACTCAGGCCATGCGCGCTCTTCAAGTCTGCCAGTTCTCGGTGCAGCAGGGGAAGGCGTTATCTGACATGTACACGCGCCTGGGAGCAGCGGGGGTGGGCGCAGGTGTGACCTTCCCCTCCGTGGCCGTGCTGGGGGACGGCGTCATTGGCAACCTCTCCGCCTCCGTTGCTGCTGGCCCGGATGCTGGAATGAGCGCCCCACCCTCTCCCATGCACTCTGCTGCTGGTAATGGTGGATTCGCCAGCAGATCTGGGAGTTTTGCTGAGGGCAGTGCTGCTGGTGGCGCGAGTTTCAGAGGTATGGGACCACAGCAGCAGCAGCAACAGCAGCAGCCGAATCTGGACAGGAGTGACTCTCACCGCTCTCTTGCTAACACCATGGTGCTCTTCACTCCTGTCCCAGGCCAGCAACATGGTCATCCTCAATTTCAGCAGCAGCAGCAGCACCAGCAGCACCAGCACCAGCACCAGCAGCAGCAGCAGCAGCAGCAGCAGCAGCAGCAGCAGATGGGTTATCAGCACCAGAACCCTCAAGGCACCAGTCCGTACTACTCCTACGGCGCCTCTCAACCACCACCGCCCCCCCAGCCCGCGAGTCCTGCGCTCTCCCCTGCCGCCCAGCAGCAGCAGTTTGACGAAACTGCCCGAGCGCTCTTTGGGTCGTATTCTTCGCAGCCCTCCAATGCAGCCGCGCAGATGAAGTACCTCACGAATGGTGCGCAGGGATGGGAGCGTGCTCTAGATGCTACAGCTGGTGCGGCAGGTGGTGCGGCAGGTGGTGCTTCAGGTGGTGCTTCAGGCGGTGTTTCGGGGTCGTACGTGCCTCCAAGCCAGCAAGGTCAAGGAGGACAACAGGCACCATATCTTTATCATCAGGAGCAGCAGCAGCAGCAGCAGCAGCAGCAGCAGCAGAATTGGGCTCTAGCCGCTTCCGGGCTAGATGGTGGAAGCGGTACAGCTGGCAGCAGCCCATTGGATCAGCCGCCCATGACCGCCTTTCCGGGCGGCTGGGATCAGCTGTTATTGGACAGCCTGTATGAGGCGGCACAGGCACAAAAACACGCCTCTGATGCCACAGCAGCCAGATTGGGAGGAGCAGGAGGTAGTGGTGTTGGTGCGGGTAATTTTGCTGGTGGTTTTGGGTATGGTGGTGTGGGCGGGGATCCTTTTGCGGCGTCTGCTGCGGTTCCGCCGCCGCCGTATGTGCAGATGGCGCTTAGAGCGCAGCAGCAGCTGGCTATGGAGCTTCAGAGGCGCATGCTGAGTCAGCACGCGAGGTTTTTTGCCGCGGCGAGGTCGGCGGGAGGCGCGGATGCGATGTTTGCGGCGAGGTGGATGGTGCAGCAGAAGCAGATGCAGGCGTATCAGCAGCAGCAGTATCAGGCGCGGCCGGGAGGGGTTGTTGTGGGGCCGTCGGGGCCGTACAACTGGAATGGAGTTGGTGTGCAGTATGGCAACGTGCTGATTCCATTCTGAAGAGTTTGGCTGAACTGTTAGAGGGTGACTCTATCCGCTCTTCCGTGTGTTACTGTTTCGTTGTAATGATGAAACGTTACTGAAATTTCGAACACCATCGTCTCAGGGGTACAAGGAGAAACAATAGCGGGTGTTGCGAGAAGTTTCGGAGAGACTGGGGTTACGCGTTTCGTTCGCCAGCTGTATTCCGACGTCCGAGGCCCACGTCATACATCTGCGAAAAAGGAGCGATTCGCGACGAATCAGAAATTTCGGGCCACCTCATGCAAAGCTGGATTCCGTTCCAATCTCGGAACATCGAACCGCGTAATGCGCTTCGCAATCCTCAAATTGGAATTCGGAATTTCCAAGGTGAACGACAACTTGCATTTTTGGGTTGAGCTGTTGCTTCTTGTTAGCTCCTTGTTCAACCTCTTCTGAAGCTCCTTCCCATCCGCTCTGCCTTTCTGTCCCATCCCGATTCCTTGCCTAGAATCGGCTCGCCTTCACATACACATTTTTTTCCGGCGCCTTTCTTTCTTTTTCTTGTTTTTACTTAGTAATAGTTTCTGAACCAGAGGCAGTCTCGCCTGATACGCTCATAATCACTTTCAGCCTAGCATCATGAGGTCACGTAGCGTCCCTGTCAGCCTGTGGACGAGGCTGTCGTGGCCCAACCACGCGCTAATCCCGCGCAGCACGCTCGCCCTCGCAATAGTCTCGCTATCCCTCACCTGCATCGCCCTCAGCGCCTCCCTCCTCGCCTCCTCCTTCATCCGCTCTGCTCCCCCCCCTGCCTCGCGTAGCAGCGCTCCGCATGCCCCCTTGCCGCGCTCACGCCACGTCACAGCTGCAGATTCAGTTACCCGCGGAGATAATCCGGGTACAACGGAGATTCTAAGAGGATTGGACGGGTCTGGGGTGGAGATACTCTCTGGCGACGCGGTGTCCCTGTCAGGTGGAAAGGAGGAGAGCAATCCTCCTGGAAAGCTGAAGGAAGATCGCTCTGGAGAAGAGATGACAAGCGGCTTCAGGTGGTATGAGTGGGTGCTGGCGGCTTTTGCAAGCCCCCTAGGAGCTTTCAGTGACTTGCGTGCACCGTACCGTGCAGAGCAGAGTGTCTTGCTATCTGGTCAAGGCTCGTCGGGCTCCTCGGGCTCGAGAAGAGAAGGACGGGTGATGGGTGCAACTGCTGACGGCTCAGATCCTACGAGGAATGGAGATGGTGGTGGTGACAGGGATGGGATAGAGGGGATTGTTGCAGGATCGCAGGAGGAGAAGGGGAAGACCTCTGAGGAGGTGGAGGAGGAGAAGGTGCAGGAGGAGAAGGGAGAGGGGGAGGAGGAGGAGGAGCAGGAGACGCAGCTGCGGCACGTCATGTTCAACATAGCCTCGTCCCGAGCCACCTTCCCGCACCGCCGAGCCTACCTGCGGTCCTGGTGGCGCCCGGGCGGGCAGGAGAAGATTGTTGAGTCGACGCAAACGTCACCGGGTGGACACGAGGAGGAGATCCGGGGCTACGTGTGGGTGGATGACGTGGCAGCGGTCCCGCATGACGTGGCAGTGGACCCACCTATCAGGGCGAGCAGCGACACGAGTCACCTGAGCTACCGCGGCACGGGGCTGAGAGAATATCTGCGCCTGGCAAGGATCGTAGTGGACGCTTACAGGCTGGGAGAGAAGGGCGTGCGATGGTGAGTGAGGGTGTATGGCATGCTGCTGCACGTTGCCTGTATGCACTGAGCAACCTGAGCTACAAGGGCACGGGGCTGAGGGAATATCCGCGCCTTGCGAGGCTTGTGGTGGACGCTTACAGGCTCGGATAGAAGGGCGTGCGATGGTGAGTTGGTATCGTAAACTTCGTGTGTTCAATGGTGGGCTGAGGGTTCTCTATTCCACATTGGCTGTGAAGCACTGAGCCACCTGAGCTACTGCTCAGGAGGCTCCTGGGCACAGCACGGGGCTGAGGGAGGTGACCTGAGCTACCGGGGCACGGCACAGGGCTGGGGGAGTGCCAGCGATTGGCACTACTCTTATTCGAGAACGCCAATGAAACACTGTAATCTCTTCCCGCTCCCTCCCCTCCCTCCTCTCTCGTTCTCCTCCACTCTTCTCGCTGTCATTTATTCCTCTACCAGGTACGTGATGGGAGACGATGACACCTTCTTCAGTCCCCATGCCATCACAGCCTTCCTGGGACAATACGACCACCATACTCCACTCTACCTGGGAGCCCCTTCGGAGACGCATTACCAGAATGTGGCCAACACGCACGGCATGGCGTTTGGCGGGGGCGGGTTCGCCATCTCGGCAGCGCTGGCACGCATGTTGAGTGACGGCGGGGCGATGGACGCTTGTTTGGAGAGGCACGCCGCTGTGTGGGGGAGCGATGAACGCGTTGCGAGCTGCGTTGGCGAGATTGGGGTGAGTTCTTGCATGGTAGAGGCAGGGAAAAATAGAGTACATAAGCGGCGGTTTCGCCATCTCGGCAGCACTGGCGCGCATGCTGAGTGACGGTGGGGCGATGGATGCTTGCTTGGAGTGACATGCCGCTGTGTGGGGGAGCGACGAGCGGGTCACCAGCTGCGTGGGCGAGTTGGGGGTGAGTGCTTGCATTGGATTCAGACCTCCCTCACACCCACGCCGGACGTCCACCAGGTCGACTCGACCTGGGCTGTAGTCTTTGTGAGCGATTTTTGGGAATTCTAAAAAACATTCGCTCACAAGGACCTCGGCGGCAGCTTTAAGAAGCCCTCCCACCCCATCACACCCTCCCCCTCCCCCGGGTCGGTTTTTGAGAATTCTCAAAAACCAGCTCACCTCCACCCCATCACACCCTCCCCCTCCCCCGGGTCTCCCTCACACCCACACCTGGGTTTCAACAGGTCGATCTGGGCGGCAGTCTCTTCGGCCTCCTCATGGTACACCCGCTGCAGCCGCTGCTCTCCCTGCACCACCTTGACTTCTGAGGCAAGGTGGCTACTGCTGCTGCTGCTGCTGCTAGCTGGCTAATGAGGCATGGCGCGCACAAGTCAACCAGCACAATCCGCAACCCTCTATTCTTCCCTCACGCCCTACCTTCTGCCAACCCCCCTCTTCACCCACCATCCCCACCTCCCCCAGGTCTCCCTCACTCCAACGCAGGCTTCCATTAGGTCGATCTGGGCGGCAGTCTCTTCGGCCTCCTCATGGCACACCCCCTCCAGCCGCTGCTCTCGCTTCACCACCTTGACTTCGTTGACCCGCTGCTGCTGCCAGCTGGCACTTGAGGCATGGCGCGCACAAGTCAACCGGCACTCTCAGCAACCCTCTAGTCTTCCCTCACGCCCTACCTCCTGCCAACCCCTCTCTCCCCCCACCATCCCCACCTCCCCCAGGTATCCCTAACACCAACGCCAGGCTTCCACCAGTTTGATCTCTTCGGCCTCCTCATGACGCACCCCACTCCCCTGCACCCGCTACCCTCTCACTGCACCCCCTCCCGTGTTTGAAGTAAGCGGGAAGGTAATTTCCACGCCAACAAAAATCTACAGGAACCAGAAGAATAGCCACGTGTTTGAAGAAGTGTTTTGAGACGTCTCAAACCACTCCCCTGCACCCGCTACCCTCTCACTGCAACCCCTCCCTGTCAACCCATCCCCCAGATTTCCCTAACACCCACACCAGGCTTCCACCAGGTAGATCTGGGCGGCAGTCTCTTTGGTCTCCTCATGGCACACCCGCTACAGCCGCTGCTGTCCCTCCACCACCTTGACTTCGTTGACCCGCTGCTGCTGCCAGCTGGCATCGCTGACCGGGCGGACGGGCTCGCCACGCTGGCGGAGCGGATCCGGCCGGACCCGGTCGGGTTTGCACAGCTGGCGGTGTGCGGCGATGGGTGAGTGAGAGGAAATGAGGGGGGGAGAGAGGGGACAGTAGGAGGGAGTGGGTGGGGGGGTGGGGAGCGGACCCTGTTGGGCTTGCAGAGCTGGCAGTGTGTGGGGATGGGTGAGTGAGGGGAGGAAACACTAGGAGTGCTAAGAAAACAAGTCGCGCCAGGAGTCTCAAGTGCTAAGAAAATGTGTTGTGTACACAACACATTTTCTGCCGATGATTTGGCATTGTCTGTCCCTCTGCCATCGGACAACGTTCAATGCACCAATATCCTTCTGTGTCGCTTCTGCTACAACCCTCCTCCTCCTGGTCCCTCTCCTCCCCACACCTCTTCACTCCTTGCTCCATGCACCTCCCTGCAGCGCCCAGTGGACAGCAGCCATCCCGTGGGGCTTTGCCATCAAGATCGCTCCTCCCCTCCCTGCTGTCCACAGGGAGCAACATGAATTATGTGGTAACGTCGTAACGGCACTGATTCGCCTCCCGATCCTTGCTCCATACACCTCCCTCCCATGCAGCTCCCAGTGGACAGCAGCCATCTCGTGGGGCTTTGCAATCAAGATCTACCCTGGAGTAAGTTCACCTGAATTTTGCCTAGTCTAAACCTCAGATGATACCATATTTGGGAGATCTGGGGATAGTCACGGTTATTACCCGGAGGGCAGGGTGAACCTGTCGTGAATGACGCAGCAGAAGAAAAAAAAAACAAACAAACAAACAAAATCAATTTATCAGAGTTGGTTAGGGCGGAGCTACTCCTTCGGAGGGGGACCCATTCTTGCTGCATTCTCCCATGTTCTTCCATTGTGCAATCCATGGGAGTGCTCCTTCCTCCCTGCAATCCATTTCCCCCTTGATCTTCCCTTCTTTCTACGCCAGGCGCGGCTGCTATCAGAGCTGGTGAGGGCGGAGAGAACGTTTTACTCCTTTGTGGGGAGCGCTGTGGGCCAGAATGCATTGTCACTGCATTGCCACACGTTCCCCTTGCATCACACCCCCCCCCCCCCCCCCCCCCTTCCACTCACTCTCCCCACACCAGGCGCGGCTGCTACCAGAGCTGGTGAGGGCGGAACGAACGTTCTATTCCTTTGTGGGGAGTGCTGATCCCACTGCGTTCACCCCTTATCACCACTTGTTCTCGTTCTGTACACCTGCACCCCCTCTCCCTCTGAATCTCCTTGTCTCAGGCGAGGCTGCTATCGGAGCTGGTGAGGGCGGAGAGGACGTTCTACTCCTTCGTGGGCAGTGCCGACCCCACCGCGTTCACCTTTGATACCAGGTCACCAGAGGTGTGTGTGTGGGTGTTTGGGAGGGGGGCATGTGTGTGTTTCTTCAGAGCCGCACGTTCTACTCCTTCGTGGGCAGTGCCGACCCCACCGCGTTCACCTTTGATACCAGGTCACCAGAGGTGTGTGTGTGGGTGTTTGGGAGGGGGGCATGTGTGTGTTTCTTCAGAGCCGCACGTTCTACTCCTTCGTGGGCAGTGCCGACCCCACCGCGTTCACCTTTGATACCAGGTCACCAGAGATGTGTGTGTGGGGTGGCAGGGGGATGTGTGTGAGGGAGGTGGGAGGGAGGGGAAGGGAAAGAGGGGGGGGGGGGAAGGGAGGAGGGGGGGTTGCGACATCTTAAAGAAACCTTCTTTGGGGCGGGGGGGTTGGGTGGGGAGCATGTGTGTTTTCTTTCAGAACCAAACGTTCTACTCCTTTCTGGGGGGTGCTGATCCCACTGCGTTCACCTTACATACCAGGTCACCAGAGGTGCATGCATGGGTGTTGGGGAGGGGGGTGGGGAGCTGCGTGTGTAGTGTGTATCAAGGGAATGAGGAGAATATATGCAAGCATGTTTGGTGCTCATTTCAGCTTTTTTCACCTCCACTTTGCCTTGGGGTACACTCCTTACACAAGTGTCTACACAAGAATGTACCCTTACTAGTCTTACCGGTATTTGATTTGCCTTGTCTGTGCAGGATGATGCTCCCCCGCACGAGTTATGTGCAATGCCCTTTACAATGTATGCAACACATGTGGGGCAAATGGACACCAAAGCGAACTCGACTACAAAGGATTCAAGTGCTGATGTAATCAGTGTCTACAATCGCACATCTTTCTTGCGCAAGCTTGACCGTTCCCACTGCCCCATTGCCATTTCGAAAGTGATGTATGCTCGCATCATAAGACTTCATGGTCCCATGCGAATGGGTAGGGGGCCTAATCATATGGGATGGCCAGGGCCAAACTTGAGGAGGCAAAGGTGTGCCAAGGTAGAGCTAGATGATAATAAGATGGATGATTTGACATTAACAGTCTGGCTAGAGGATGTATAATTCCTTAATATGGTGTATAAACTTGACCTTGTTCCGGCATTGTTTGACGTGAATAGCATGGCTTGTTCACACGTCAGGAGTGCCAGTCTGACACAGGGAGCGTTAAATTTGTCGTTTTCGCAGAGGCGTCGCCTCCACCTGAGTCTGTGCAAGTGGATAGACTTGGCGAATGCAGGGAGGGGCCCCTTCCCGGCGCGGAGATCCCGATTCTCGACGAAATTCAGTTCCCTCCTTGCGTCCCCTGCCCCCTCCTGCACCACAGCTCTCACGCGCTACCGCCTGCAAGCTGGACAGGGCAGCAAACAAAATGACGCGGACCAATCGTTGGGCAGCGACAAGATAAACAAGCCAAATCAGGTCAGGAGGAACGAACAAGGGACCTACCTGCTCTCAACAAAACAAATATCACCGCAAACATATTCAGGAAACCCCAGGAAATCTGTAGAAACCTTTAGTGATCGTTCCTAAAACTCCTGTTTCACAGCAGCACCGCACACCCTTCCCTCCGCACCTTCCCCTCCCCCTATCCCCCGCCCTTCCCCAACTTCCCAACTTTCCCCATTTGCTTCCCCCTTTCCATTCCTATCCCCTTCTTTCCTCTCGTCACTTCCCCCCCTCCATTCGATCGGGGAATTATGTTTCGGCCACCGCACTGAAAGCCCGCTTTTCACATACAAAGAGTACAGAACCTTAAAACACCGCGTTAGAAAACGATGCTGAGGCTGTCGATCAGTGTTACTGTCAGTGCACTTGCATGAATCTTGCTGTTCATCATCCACCTAGCCAGCAAAAGCGGGAAAAGCTGCAGCAACAGCAGCATCACCAGCAGCAAAAGCAGGAGCGACAGGACGAGATGAAAGCGAGAGCAGTGCAGTGTCCTGCCCGCGTCCCCGCCACAATGGTGCGCGCTGCCGTCATCCAGTTGTCGCGTCACGATCATCCTTCCAAACCACCTCGCAAGGCTCTCGTTCACTATGGTTACGCGATTAGGGTTTGACGATTTTTTCTAGCCTTCTCGTCGATCTTCCGAAAGGATTTAGGTGATATAATTGGACCTAGTCGGCTTGCCGCAGCCAAAAATGCCAACCACACAAAACATGCGGAACATTGCGAAAAGAATCGTCCGCCTGAAAGGCGCCGCGACTCTCTGACTAAGCCTGCTCCTTACTTCCTGCAGCGTGATCTTCCGTCCGCACTACCTCCCTGCCGATGGATTTTGATACGCTCGGGTCTTCGGGCGTTAGCGAATCTCAAGCCCCCGTTTATCGTAACCGCAAATATCGAGACTCCGAAGTTCACTGCACTGCCGCCGGTGCTTACGGCGGGACGACTCAACCAGATCGCCCGAATCGTGATAAGCACTTGTCGCCGCTGTCAAGTTCCGTTGTACCCAGACTCGATTTTCATCTGTATACGGCATTGCATCGACGGAACCTGATTGCGAGCGTTTTTTAGCGAGGCAATATGGGGACTCTGGACGATTACACCCATAGTTCGCGTCGCGTCGTTTCGAATAGCCTCCATTTGAGCAACGTGACAAGGACGGCCGATTCGGTGGAGCCATTCGCACGTGCACCTGCAGATTCAGATTTGTCCGCATGTGCAAACACAGAATCGGAATTTTCCGCACGTGCGCCGGCAGGCTCGATGCTGTCCGCTGACACGGTCTCCGCACGTGCACCGGCGCGAGGGGAGAATGGGGAGACGCTCGCGCGAGCGGGGGAATGTTTAGGGGAGCGGAATGCCGGGGGGATGCGCGACGCGCGGATAGCATTTCAGGTAGACGAGAGCGGCCGGCGCAGCACGGTGGGGGAGGAAGGAGAGGAAGGGCGGAAGCGCAGAGGAGACGCGGGCAGCGGAATCGATGCGAGTGAAAGAGGCGGAAGCGGAGAGTTTGGCGGAGGGGGTGGCGGAGGACGGGGAGGAGGGCGGAAGGGACGAGGGGGAAGAGGAATTAGAGGAGAGAGGGGAGGAAGAGGGGGGGGAGGAGGAGGGAAGGAGAGGAGAGACGGTGTGCAAGGTGGCGTGGTTGAGGGGGAGGGAGGGGTGGCGGGGAAACGCGACGCGGAAATGCGCGTCTGTAGGTCTACAAGCGGGAGTGACAGTAACGGGGGTGGTAGCAGCAGCAGCAGCGGCAGTGGCAGCAGTAGGTGGAGCAGCAAGCGAGGCGGCAACGCGAGTCGTGCAATGAGTGCCAGTGGTGCTGCTGGTGCCGTTACCAGTGGGGATGCTGGTGGTGCTAATGCTGCTCTTGTAGCGGCGGTGGGGAGTGCGGCAGGCAATGGGAGGGGCCATGGTTTCGGGAATGTCGCAAGCGTGGCGAGCGGTGTTGACGGGGCGAGAGGAGGGGCAGGAACGCGAGGTGCTTTGAGTATTTTAACCAAGGGAGCAGCGGGCGCGGGGGGTGCGGGTGGGGGAGCAGCGGGCGCGGGGGGTGCAGGCGCGGGGGGTGCGGGCGGGGGAGAGTGGTCGGAATGCTTCAATCGCAGCAGCAGCGCGGGCAGCGCTACGAGCATCACCAGCAACGGCATGGGCAGCAGCAGCTGCACCACCCGCAGCAGCACGAGCAGCAGCAGCAGCAGTAGTGGCAGCAGTGCTAGCAGCAGTAAAAGCAAGAGCAGGAGCAGCAGCAGCAGCACCACCACCACCACCGCCGCCATCACCATCACAAGTATCAGCACCAGGAGCACCGTTAGTACCGTCAGCACCAGCGGCAGTTGCAGCACTAGCGGCAGCACCAGCGGCGCAGCAAACAAATTTCAGGCTGCCCGAGTGTCTTGTTTGCCGCCCAAAAGTCCGCTATCTTTCCCCCTCTCCCTGCCCCTCTCCCTCCCCCTTTCCCCTTCTATGGGTTTCTCCCCCCACTCTCTCCCCTCCTCCTCCGCCTCCTCCCCCTTCTCCTTCTCTTCCGCCCCAACCTCCCCGTTCTCCGCCTCCTCCCCCTCCACCAACCCCTCCTCCCCTCGCTCCCCCTGCTCCTCCTCCCCCCCTGCTCTTTCTTCCACAAACAACGCTGCAACTGCGACTCATGCTGCTGCTGCCACTACTGCCGCTGCTTCCAGTGCTGCTGCTGCCCCTGCTTCCGTTGGTTCTGCCGCCGTCTCTTCTGCCGCTGTTCTCCCGCCTGCTCCGTCTCTTCCTCTTTTAACCGCTCCCCCTACTCCTCCTCCTGCTGCTCCTCCTGCTGTTTCTTCTGCTGCTCCTGCTTCTCCTGCTCCTGTTGCTGCTCCCATGCGCTCTCCTCTTCTCTCTCCCCGTTCCAATGCCGCACCCAACACCTTCCAAACCAGCCCGAACCAATCGCACACATCCCTCGCACTCCCGACCCAGCTCGTCACCTCTTCCGAGCCTCCCCCGTCCTCCCAAGCCGCCTCCTCTCCCCGAGCATCCTCTCCCCGAGCCTCCTCTACCCGAGCCTGTCCGTCAGGCTTGGCAGGGGTGCTGCAGGATTGCCAGGAGGTGGTGTTTCGAGCCTTGGAGAGCTTTGAGTCGCGTTTGGGTGGGATTGTTCTGGCGACGCACTCTCCCCCACACTCTCCCCCACACTCTCCCCCGCGCTCCCCTTCCCTCTCCCCCAAACGCGCTGCTCCTGCTGCCTCTGCTGCTTCCCTTCCTGCTGCCGCTCCTGCTTTTGCCAGCTCTACTGAAGCTGCTGCTTCAGACCGCGATGGTCTCTCTGCTGAAACGCGTGAAGCAGCAGCAGCAGCGGTGGCACAGGCATCAGGGGGGGTAGCAGGTGCAACAGCAACACTTGCTGCACCAGCAGCACCAGCAGCAGTACCGCCAGCAGCAGCACCATTGGATGTAGCAGCAGCAGCAGCAGCAGCAGCAGCAGCAGCATCACCTCCTTTCTCTTCTCCTCTCTCCTCTCCTCTCCCTTCTCCCCGCCCCTGTCATTCCGCCTCCCCCCTCCCCTCCCCGCGCCCCTCGCCCCCTAGCTATGCGCCGCCCCCCATAAGATCCCCCCGTTCCGCCAGCGCGCAGGCGTCCCCCAGAGGATGGGGGCGAGCGGACAGGGCGCAGTGGGATTACCCCAGGGGGAGCGCGGGCGCAATTTCCCCCCGGGTAGGGGGAGGAACGGGCGGGGCGCAGTGGGATTACCCCAGGGGGAGCGCGGGGAAGCAGGGCGCAATTTCCCCCCGGGTAGGGGGAGGAACGGGCGGGGCGCAGTGGGATTACCCCAGGGGGAGCGCGGGAGCAGGGGAGGCAAGCCCTCGCCCTTCCGCCAGGGTCAGGGCGGAAGCACCGGGGGCAAATTCCCCTTTCTCCGCCAGTGCGCAGGTAGCGCCCGCAGGAGGGGAAGGAGCGGGCAGGGCGCAGGGGGATTATCCCAGGGGGTGCGCGGAAGCAGGGGGGACGAGTTCTGCATACTCCGCCAGTGCGCGGGTAGCTCCCAGGGAAGGGGGAGGGGCAGATAGGGCGCAGGGGGAATGCGCCAGAGGCAGCGCGGAAGGACAGGGGGAAAGATCCCCGTGTTCCGCCAGTGCGCAGGTAGAGATTACTGGAGGCGGAGGGGCGGGCAGGGCACAGGGGGAATGGGGCAGAGGCAGCGCGCAAGCACAGGGGCCAATCTCCCCCCGTTTAGCCAATGCAAACTTCTCCCCCCGCTACGCTGCACAACACACCCATTTGCACCGCTCTCCACACCCTTCAACCACGTCCTCCCTGCCCCTCACCTCTGGCAACCGCTCCTCCTCTCCTCACGTTCGCTCTCCCCGCCCCTTGTCATCCCAACCGCCCTCTCCCCACCCGCCCGCCCCCCACCTCCCCTCTCCTCACCCCCCGTCTCCCCAGTCCTCCGCTCTCCCCCCTCTTTCCCCCCGCGCCACACATGAGGCGCCTCTGAAATCCCCCCGCGCCATATCCAAACCCGCCCGTTTCCCCCACACGTCTGTTCACTCCTCTCACACATCCTCCTCCCCCTCTCACATGTCCTCCTCCCCCTCTCACATGTCCTCCTCCCCCTCTCACATGTCCTCCTCCCCCTCTCACATGTCCTCCTCCTCTCAACCATCTGAGCCTCCTCAAACCCCCCCTTCTGCCCACATAGCCCTTCGCTCCCACTCCTCTTCTGCACTGCTTTCGCCCTCTCCCCGCAAACCCCTGTCCTCATCCCTCTCTCCCTCCCTCCCCTCCTCCCCGTTCCCCTCCTCCTCCTCGCTCCCCGTTACCCCTGCTTCTCTCTCTTGCTCTTCCCAACCCCCTTCTCCCTCAGCTTTTGAAGCTTCTCAAAAGTCGCTCCCTGCTCCCGCTGCTTCTCTCTCCCGCTCCTCTCAGTCTCTCTCTAAATCCCCTCTTCTCGCTACCACGCCGTCTCCCAAGCACAACTTAAAGCCCAGTTCAGGAACCGCTATTGCTGGTGTGAATGGTGAGAAGCAGGGCATGCAACAGCAGGTTAAACAGCAGGTGAACCCGCAGCAAGTGCCAATCCTGCAGCGTCAACAGCGTTTACAAGAGCAAAGCCAGCAGCAGCAGCAGCAGCAGCAGCAGCAGCAGCAGCAGCAGCAGCAGCAGCAGCAGCAGCGTTTCAACCCCAGGGGGCGTCGTCACTTGTCTCTGTCTCTGGACCTTAGAGAAACGATGTGGGCAACCGACCTGGAAGGAGCTGCTGGCGTCGACCGCACCGGACCGCACTCAACCGGACCCCACTCAACCTCACCACACTTGACCTCTCCGCACCGGTCCGCACAGCATCTGCCAACCCCGCAGCATCAACAGTACCGTCAGCAGCACCAACAGCAATGGCAGCAGCAACGACAGCAGCATCAGGTGCAGCAGCAGCAACAGAAACTGCAGCAGGGGCAACAGCAGCAGGGGAAGCAGCAACAGAGGCAGCAGCAGCAGCAGCAGCAGCGGCAGGAGCAGCAGCAGCAGCAGCAGCAGGGGCAGCAGCAGCAGCAGCAGCAGGGGCAGCAGCCGCAGCAGCAGCAGAGGGAGAGGGTGCGTCGGCGCATGTCCCTGTCTCTTGACCTCAGGGAAACAGTGTGGGCGTCTCAGGCTGATGAGAGTCCCGTGGGAACAGTGGGAACCCGCACTGCTGTCGGCACCCGCACTACTGCTCCTGCTGCTGCTGTTAACCCAAACGACACAGGGCAGAACGCTGCACCTGTCATATCTGCTACCCGTGCTGCCCCTGTCACCAGTTCCACACCTGCTACCCGTGCCACCCCCAGCACGTCTGCACCTGCTACCCCTGCCTCACCCTGGACGAGCGTGTCTCCTCACAAGGCTGCACGCACTATTAAGGGTATCTCTCCCTCTACCAGTACTCCTGCCCCTGCCACTGCTGTCACTGCCGCTGCTGGTGTCACTGTTGCTTCTAGTTCCACTGTTGGTGCAGCGGCTGCTGCTGCTCCCGTTGCCTCTGCCGGTGTAGCTGCTGCTGCTTCTGCAGCTGCTGCCGGTTCTTATCAGTCTTCTCCTCTTCCTCCTGTTCGCATGCCCGGCTATTCCTCCCCGTCTCCCAACCCCTCACTCTCCTCCTTCCATCGCGCTGCTTTGCACCACACTGCACCGCATGCTGCCCCTCACTCCTCCCCGCACAATTCCCCTCATGCTCACTCCTCTTCTCCTCACACCCTCTCCTCTTCCCCTCACTCTACCTCATCCTCTGCCCACTCTTCCCCCAACTCCTCCTCTCCCTCACTCCACCGATCCCCGTTTCGCCCCCCACACTACCCCTCGCCTCTCCAACGCTCCTTCTCTTCCACCCCCTCAGCACCTATACCCCTCCAACCGAGCAGCACCGCTCTGGAATCCCCTGGAACCATCACCAGGAGCCGCACAACCAACACTCGCAGCAGACCTCTCGCTTCAGGCAACAGCAACATCAGCAGAGGTAACAGCACCAGTAGCATCAGCATCAGCAGCACCAGCATCACCAGCACCAACAGAAGCGGTAACAACAGAAGCAGCAACAGCCCCACTAGCTGTAACACGGCAGCAGGGACTCTGTTTTCTGCTGGTGGTGCTGCCAGGATGGGAGGAGGGGCAGGAAGAGCAAACTTGCGAGCCCTTGAGACGTCTCCAAAACAGTCTGTGTCCGCTACAGGTGCATCTAGGACTATGCCTTTTAGAGCTGGGAGGGAATGTGGTGCTGGGGAATCTAGGGTTGGAGCTGTGGGTGGGAGAGAGGCGTGCGCGTCACGTGCTTTTGGTGGAATGGAGGGTGGAGCAGTAGTGGGAGCAGCAAGGAGCGGGGGAGCAGGGGGGGAAGTAGCATCAGGGCGCGGAGGGGCAGCAGGGAGGGGGAGAGCAGAAGGGAGGGCGCGTGTGGGTGGGCACAGGAAGAGCCCGTCAATGGGTGCACTGCCTTTGATGGAGTCTGGCGGTTATGGCTCTTGTTTCTGTAATTTGGCTGGTGCTGCTGCTGCTGGTGCTGCTGCTGATGCTGCTGCTGCTGCTGCTGCTGTTGCTGCTGATGTGCCCGGTGCTGCTGGTCCGGGTAGGATGGTGAAGAGTAAGAGCATAGGCGGCAGCAGCAGGAGCAGGGGGTTGGTAGGGATGGTGCAGACCAGTAACAGCAGTAACAATGCAAGCACCAGGTATGGCATCAGTGGCAGTGTTGCCAGCAGCAGCAGCATCGCCAGTAGCTTTGACAGCAGTCCCAACAGCAGCGCTAAGGAGCGAGCGGCCAGTGATGGGAATTTTCTCGTTACTGTCAACGGAAATATCAGCAGCAGCATCGCCAGTAGCTTTGGCAGCAGTCCCACCAGCAGCGCTAAGGAACGAGCTGTCGGTGATGGGAATTTCGAGGCGCCTCAACAGTTCGGCAGCAGCAGCCCCAGCGGCAGTGCTAAGGAACGAGCTGCGGGTGATGGGATTTGCAGCCCAAGGGTGGGCAGCATCAGACGGTGCGCCACTGCTGATGGCCAGCCTTTGGCGAATCCAGGAAAAGCTTATAATGGATCACCGAGTGTATGGCAACCTAAGCAGAGTGTAGAGCAAGGGAATGGGATGGGAGAGGGAGGAGTGTTGGGAGGGAGAGGGCTGGAAGGGAGAGGAGGGGGGAGGGGAGGGGCAAGGGGAGGGGGAGGAGATAAAGGGAACGGGTTAGGGACTGGCATGTCCCGAAAACGTGGCATGCCGTATGGAGTTAGCATGACGCATGCACATGGGCTATCCCAGAGCCATCTGCCCTTGGGTACCCAAACATATCGTGGAATACATCCGTCCTGAGCAGCTAGCCGATTACACTAAACCATAATTTGCTTTCCATGCTATATTTGGATGGCTGCAATAAAAAATGGTGCAATCAATTCCAGACTCGTGAGTAGATTGTTTAGCTAGATAAGCGATGCCTTTAGCCATGTAGTGAAGCCTACCTAGTCGGCAATGTTCCATACGCGTGGACTTGAATTGAAGTTGATATTTCTGTTGCCGTGCACCCCCCAACTTGAAGCCCAACATTAAATGGAAAATAAATTCTGCACTGTACAAGCTCCCACTTGGCTGCGTGTCATATCTTTCACCTCAGCAGTTGCTCCTGGAGCACTGTTCTTTGGAATCTGGATGCTTCTTCGGTTTTGTCGTTTGAATGGAGGGACAGCCAACACCCTGACGTGAGGTATCGCCGTACAAATCCACGAGGGAACTGTGATTTCGGACAACAGTCCGCCTCACTGTGGAGAATTCGGGCGTTTGAAAGCCCCTGACCGCGGAGAAGGGGCTACTGACCGTGTGTATTGTATTTACGAAGCGAGGTGGACAAAACGCTTGTGAAGGAGTATTGCGGGACTAGGAAAGCAATGCCGTATACGGGAGGGGGTGAAAATACCGTCACTTTGGGAGCCTCTGTTTTGTTTGTTCAGCGCGCAGTGTTGTACGGTCCAGTAGGGTTTGCGCCTAGACCCCAGGGTGTCTTTTTCAACCATATTTCTTGGGCTTGCGGCTGGGGCCAGGTGGGGTGGAACGGGACGGAACCCAGCAACACCCCACTATGGCCCAGAAAAACAGGGGAGGCCAGGTTGGTGGACCTTCGTGACACCGTAGCAGTCGCTTGTGGTGACGCAGCGTGACGCCGTAGCGTCCAGCGTGGCTGCCACGGCAGTGGCTGGGTGACCACGTCCGCCACTACCCCATCCCTTTCAACGAATAAAGGGAGAGATCACCTCAGCAAAAGATTCACTCACGAGAAAAAACTGTTCGTGGAGCTCCCGGAACGCCTTATCCACGCGATTGGAGGGCTCCTCTCTCATTCGTCAGATCCAATTTGCTGGAGATATTGCGGCAGCAATGCGTGAAAAAGGGCGATCCGCTTGAACTTTCTTCCTGGTCATCAGTCACGACGACTCACAGCTGGTGTGATCAGATGGCAAGGGTAGTAACACCAACACCCTCCCTCACATCACATCCCCACCCAAACATAGCTTCGAACAGCAAAAAGGCTCTATCGTCTTGTATATAATATTGACTCTTTCGCCTGCTATTTCACTCACACCTAATCGGGTTTGAGACATCCTCCTGTCTGATTTTAGTCGATGGATTTAGTTGTCGAAAAGGTCGTGCCTCCTAACCCGTGTCCCTCCCACAAAGAGGACTTCGGCACATACGTCCTTATGGTACGTTCGTCTCTATCAGATATAGGTCCTGAAGCAGTTTATGATGGCATCTCGATTTCCAGCCCTGACCAGCTGTCGTCTCTGAACTTTTCTTACAGATTCAGCACTTGATTGAGCGGTGTCTCGTTTTAGAATTGAGTCAAGCCGAATGCATTGTGAGTCTCGCCAGAAGTGCGAGGATTAAGCCCGCCATAACCCTTGCTGGTACGTACTTTCCAACAATCGTTTTTCGAGTTTGCGTATCGATGCGTACAATGGCTCACGATCTGGTCATATGTGCTTCTCTTGTACTTTGCAGTGTGGAATGCTCTCGAGAAAGAAAATCCTGTTTTTTTTCGAGAGTACAACAAGAAAAGCTTTTCTCCGGCAGCGAGAATGGCGAGCCGTCGGAGGAGAGTCGCCGCGGAAGAGGAGTACTCGGGCAAAATACTGCAATGTCTGGAGCTGTGGCGAATCTCTTGATTCGGTATAACGACCACGAAAGAAGCTGAAGGAGTGACTGACGCTTCGACCACATGACAGGAGCTAACGTAACAGCCGACACACATAGGTTGCGACTGTTGAACTTCAAACAGCAAGTGCTTCGCCGAACTCCGCCGTTGTACATACCATTCTTGGACGTCGGCGTAGCACGACCTCCTCAGCCAAAATTGAGGTGCTTTAGGGTGTAGACTAAGGTTTTGTTGGTTTGTCTGTGTGTTGTGCATAGGAAGTGTAGTGTGTGTTGTTTGCGTTCTAGACGTTTTGTGTGCCTAGTAGGTGTGCCCATTAGCCACGCTTGTCCATCATCATTTTTTGGTGTGCAGAATATTCATCATTTTCCGGGTTGCGTGCATAAAGTTGAGGTTGGGTTGGGTTCACATATACCATACAATCAAGCTGCCTGCAAATTTCAACAATACAAGATTATTGGTTTCTTGAACATGTACAAACCAACTGCACACAGGGATTGACACTCCCCATTTTCAACTACCATATTCCCTGGAGATCTTTAATAATAGTCGCCCAGCTTGCGGTGGTGAGAAGCGGTGCGACCCTCGGGCTTGGATACCTTCCCTGCAGTGACCTCAGCATACGTGATCCAGTGGTCGTTGGTCTCCATGCGGCTCACCACAGTGCACTCCAGGAAAGCCAGCGATCCTGCCAGCACAGGCGACCCGTTGCTGGCCGGGTCCCACTCAACGCCCTCAAAGCGGTCAGCTGGAGGAGGGGAAAGGGAGACATGGAAAGGGAGTGGAGAAAAGTAAAGTGGTTGTACCGGTAGGTCTCCATGCGGCTCACCACAGTGCACTCCAGGAACGCCAGCGATCCAGCCAGCACAGGTGATCCGTTGCTGGCCGGGTCCCAGTCAACGCCCTCAAAGCGGTCAGCTGGAGGAGGGGAAAGGGAGACATGGAAAGGAAGTAGAGAAAAGTAAAGTGGTTGTACCGGTAGGTCTCCATGCGGCTCACCACAGTGCACTCCAGGAACGCCAGCAATCCAGCCAGCACAGGTGATCCGTTGCTGGCCGGGTCCCAGTCAACGCCCTCAAAGCGGTCAGCTGGAGGAGGGGAAAGGGAGACATGGAAAGGGAGTAGAGGGGATCAGTTTCTAGCTGGGTCCCAGTCAACGCCCTCGAAGCGGTCAGCTGGAAGATCAGATAGGGATGACATGGAAAGAGAGTAGAGAAGAGAAATGGCAGGGGCAGATGGACAAGGACAAGCATGGTGAGCGTCCAGTGTTTACACTGATAACAATGACTTCCAAAGTGTGTATGACACTGACGACTCACACAAGAAACGCGCGTGATCACGGGGAAAGAGAGGGGGAAGGGTAGAGAAGGAAGAGAAGGTTTTTGGTGAAGAGCAGTGAGACTCACCGCCAGGGGGGAAGCGCTTGAGGAAGTGCTTCATGAGAGGAGCAAAGTTGCCCTCCTCGAGACAGTTGAGCACAAAAGAGTCTCCCACCTACGTGCAGATGGAAGGGGTAGAGAATGGTGCAAATGGGTGTTGAGACAGAATGGTGAAGCGGGAGGCGTTGAAGTAGGGATTGGCCAAGCATTCATTATACTTCATTGAGATTGAGGGTACATACGATGCAACTGGCATTTCCTGCTGCCTGCTTAGACAACCGCAGCCCAACCCATCCCTTCCCTGCCCAGTCCATCCCAGCCCAGCCCAGCCCAGCTCGACCCAGCCCAGTTCAGCCCAGCCCAGTCCAGCCCTCTCAACTGAGCCCCATGCAGCACACACCTGCATGAGCGACTCAATGGCTCTGTCCTTGGCCACAGCAACAGTGATACCCAGTGGCTTGAAGCTAGCCTGTGAACGGGAGAGAGAGAGGGCAGGGCGGAGTGGGGGCATTGGAGGTGGATAGGTGAGGTTGAGTGGGTGCACATGAAGACACACGCACACACAGCAGAGACACAGCCAACTCACCACACATGCACATCCCCCTTCCCCCTCACCCATTCCGCCAATTTCCTCTCTTCCCCCCACCCACACACACCCACCCACCCATTCACACCCACTCGTGCAAGAATGCACAAACAAAGCACGCACCTGAGACACCCAGGAGGCGATCATGGCACCCTTGGACGCGCCTTAGATAGCCGTCACCACGTACAGCCCTCCTGACACACACCCCCACACGTGTAACCCCACAGGCACACACATATCCACGCACTTACACACAGCACACCACGCACCTGCGACACCCAGGAGGCGGATCATGGCACCCTTGCACGCCCCCTTAAGGGCCGTCACCACGTACAGCCCCCCTGACACACACACACTCGCCCTCCCGCACGCACTCTCACACGCACTCCCACACATGCATGCAACCCCACATGTACACACATATCCACGCAGAGACACACAGCACGCACCTGAGACACCCAGGAGGCGATCATAGCACCCTTGGACGCGCCTTTGATGGCAGTCACCACGTACAGCCCGCCTGACACGCGGGCAATGGCCTTGGCCACCGCCAGAGGCATGCTGCGCCACCCACACAATCTCACCCTCACACGCCCCGTGATAGCAAACACACAGCACGCACCTGAGACACCCAGGAGGCGATCATAGCACCCTTGGACGCGCCTTTGATAGCCGTCACCACGTACAGCCCTCCTGACACGCGAGCAATGGCCTTGGCCACCGCCAGGGGCACTCAGCTGCCCCTCACACATGCATACACGAGGCACACGCGCATGCAGATGCACAACCACAAGCACGCACCTGGGACACCCAGGAGGCGATCATAGCACCCTTGGACGCCCCCTTGATAGCCGTCACCACGTACAGCCCTCCTGACACGCGCGCAATGGCCTTGGCCACCGCCAGGGGCATGCTGCGCCACCCACATGCAAACACGCTACACATATCCAAGCACACGCACATGCACGTGCACAAGAACGCACCTGGGACACCCAGGAGGCGATCATGGCACCCTTGGACGCGCCTTTGATAGCCGTCACCACGTACAGCCCGCCTGACACGCGTGCAATGGCCTTGGCCACTGCCAGAGGCATGCTGCGCCTCGTCTCATCCCTCACTGCCTTCTGCGTCAGCTGCTGGCCCAAGTCAGTGCCCGCCTCCTCAAACAGCTGGTAGCTGTGAACGGGGGGAGCCAAGGGGAATGAGAGGAAGGAAGGGGGTAGGGGAGGGAGGGACACGGACTTAAGAGACCACCAGGAGCATGCTGCGCCTCGTCTCATCCCTCACCGCCTTCTGCGTCAGCTGCTGCCCCAGGTCCGTGCCCGCCTACTCAAACAACTGGTAGCTGCGGTTGGCAGGAAAGAGAAAGAGAGAGAGCGATATGGAAAGGGGATGGAAGGGTTCGGTTGAGGAGGGGCCCGCCTCCTCAACCCATGAACACTAATACAGGCTCGCACTGCACTACAATCCTTCGCTCTCACCCACTCGGCTTCCAAGGGAGGCTAGTCTATGTGGAGGCTTTCACTCTCTCTCTCTCTCTCGCACTCCAAAGGCATCTTGACTCACCAGTCAGAGACCTTTGAAGCAGCTCAAAGGTCACTACAGCCCATCACTTTCTGCAGTCAATCACTACACAACACCTGCACTACTGTCCCTCGCCCTCACTCACACAGCTTCGGTGGGGGGCTCCTTGATGGGGAGGGGTTCAAGGGCATCTTGACTCCGCGGTCGTTGAACTTGTACATGAGCGTGTCGATCGGCTCATCGTCACACCACAGCCCCTCATAACACATCAACCCCTCACCACACAACCGTCCCTCACCACACAACAGTTGCTCACCACTACAAACCCCTCATATCACTCACACAGCTTCGGTGGGGGGCTCCTTGATGCGGAGGGGTTCAAGGGGCATCTTGACTCCGCGGTCGTTGAACTTGTACATGAGCGTGTCGATCGGCTCGTCGTCCCCTCCGTACGACTCACACAGCAGCACGGACTGGTGGAGGGGAGAACAAGGGGACACGGAGGCAGAGGTTCACACGGATCAGCGGCTGTATGGGCGAGCAGGGCAAGGGCTCGAGAGGCGTCTTGACTCCGCGGTCGTTGAACTTGTACATGAGCGTGTCGATCGGCTCATCGTCCCCTCCGTATGACTCACACAGCAGCACGGACTGCGTGGGGACGACAAGGGGACAAGGGGATTAGCAGGGCAAAATGAGCGAAAGAATTTACCTCACACAAACCTCACATTTCTCATGTGTTCTGGGAAATTTTGCACGCGCACTACTCTCACTCACCTCTACACGAGCCTTTATTTCAAACCCCCGCCCGCCTGCTCCCTCCCTCCCTCACACGGACCTTTGTATCAATGCGGGTGTTGGTACAAGCAGATTGAGCAATGGAGGACAAGGTCGGCTAGCATGCAGTTCTGACCCTATACATCCCTTTCCTTTCCCTAGTACCTACTTTCACTCCAAGGTGTGGAGGAGGTCCCCCAGCTGCAGGGCCCAAGGGTCCGCTGGAGCCTGCAGGTGAGCCGCCTCAATCCCTCTCTCTCCTCTCCCCCTCATACCCACCCGTCTGCTCTCTCCTCTTTCTGCCCCAGCCATCCGCCCACCCACCCACCCCCCTGCTTACCTGCTTGGTCTTAATGCCAGCAACCATGGGAGCAACAGCAGCAGCAGCAGCAGCAGCGGCCGGTGGTGGGGGGCATCATGAGCACCACAGCGGCGTTGCGGCCCCAGCCATCCCCCCGCCCACCCATCACCATGCACCCACCTGCTTTGTCTTTATCCCGGCCACCAGGGGGGCAACAGCAGCAGCAGCAGGGCCAGTGGTGGGGGGCATCATGAGCACCACAGCGGCGTTGCGGCCAATGCACTCCCCCCACTTCCACACCCCCCATTTCACACCTACCTGTTTGGTCTTGATCCCGGCCACCAAGGGAGCAATAGCGGCAGCAGCAGGGCCGGTGGTGGGGGGCATCATGAGCACCACAGCAGCATTGCGGCCGATGCACTCCCCCCACTTTCACCGCCCCCGCTTCACACGTACCTGTTTGGTCTTGATGCCAGCAACGAGTGGGGCGATGGCAGCAGCAGCAGGGCCGGTGGTTGGGGGCATCATGAGCACCACAGCAGCGTTGCGGCCGATGCACTCCACGAGCTCCTGAGTGTCGGCGGCCTTGAGGTCCATCATCTCCACGCCCGCCCCCGCCTTGGTGATGCCGCGCGCGATGCACTGGGAGAGGCGGTCGCTGTACCCGTAGTCGCTCACATACAGCACCGCTATGGAGGACTGCAGAGAGGGGAGGGGGAGGGGAAGAGGGGTGCAAAAGGCGGAATGGAAGGGGGGGAGTGGGATGGTGAGGGCGAAGGGGGTTAATTGCTTGAGGCACGGGCTTGCGTGGCCTGGCGTGGCCTGGCGTGGCTTGGCGTGGGCTTGCAGTGCAGCAGGGGGGAGGCGAGCTCCTGAGTGTCGGCGGCCTTGAGGTCCATCATCTCCACGCCCGCCCCCGCCTTGGTGATGCCGCGTGCGATACATTGGGAGAGGCGATCGCTGTACCCGTAGTCACTCACGTACAGCACCGTTATGGACGACTGAGAAGGGAGGGGGGGTGAGTGTGGGGAGAGAAGGGGTTGGGGGGGGGGGTGGGGGGAGGGGGTGAAGGGAAGGGAGCTGCAGATGCACTGCGAGAGGCGGTCGCTGTGCCCGTAGTCGCTCACGTACAGCACTGCTATGGACGACTGGGGGGGAAGGGGGGGGTTGAGTTGGGGGGGGAGAGGGGGTGAAGGGAGTTGCAGAGAGGGGAAACAGGTCATGCACTGCGACAGCCGGTCGCTGTAGTTGTAATCGCTCACGTACAGCACCGCTATGGACGACTGGGGGGGGGTTGGGGGGGAGAGACCGGGTTGCAGGGGGGACGAGAGGGGGTGAAGGGAGTTGCAGAGAGGGGAAACAAGTGATGCACTGCGAGAGGCGATCGCTGTACCCGTAGTCGCTCACGTGCAGCACCGCTATGGACGACTGGAAGGGGGAAAGGGAGGAGGGTTGGATGCCCAGGGATGGGTGTCAAGAGGGAAGGGACATGGCAAGTGGAAGGGAGAAAAGCGGGGGCAGGAGGGAGGGCGGGGAGAAAGGGTGGGGGGAGAGGGAGGGAGGAGGGGAAGGAGGGACAAGACCGCTCACGCACACTGGTTTCGTACCTTCTGCTTCTCGATGGCGGCCTTGCTCCACTGCTCGTACTTGAGCGTGAGCTCGGGCACGTTGTAGCGCAGCAGAGGACCGTGCCCCACTGCTATTTCCGAGAACTCCCACCCCGCAGTGGCGACCTGCCGCGATTGGAAAAGGATGAGGATGGGGATAAGGATTAACAAGGGTCCATAGAAAAGGAGGGGAAGGGAAAGGGTAAGAAAGTGGAGAGAGGGGTAAGGAAGAAAATAGTAAAGGGAAGGGGACGGGGAAGAAGATGGGGAAGGGGAAGGAGTAGGGAAAGCGGATGCGCATATGGGGCAGTTGGGACACGTTGTAAGGCTGTGCTATACTGGAAACCTAGTGCCTTAATGAGTGGGGAACGGGGAAAGTGGAGAGGGGGGTAAGGAAGAAAATAGTAAAGGGGAAGGGCACGGGGAAGAAGATGGGGAAGGGGAAGGAGTAGGGAAAGCGGATGCGCATATGGGGCAGTTGGGACACGTTGTAAGGCTGTGCTATACTGGAAACCTAGTGCCTTAATGAGTGGGGAATGGGGAAAGGAGGGTGGGAGAGAGGAGGGAGAGAGGCAGGGAAGTATGAAATCTTCAGAGCCAAGGAAAAAAAGCAACCGACGACGATGCAGAGCGGTGCGGAGCGGTGGTGGCACGGCACGCACCTTGCGCAGGGCGGTGAGGACGGATCGCGAGTTGGGCTTCATGAGGCAGTCGTAATAGAAGCGGTAGTGCGGCTCCAACTCGCTTAAATCCTCGTCGTACACCTGGCCATGGCGCGCATGGGCACACGCAGGGGGAGGGGGGTTGGGGGAGGGGGGAACGCGGCACATTGAAGCACTGCGGCTCCTGCTCGCTCAGAGCCTCATTGCGTCCATGCAGGCACGGGCGGACTAAGGGAAGGAAGGCGGGGGTATGGGGCGTGAGAGGAAGGTCGAGCAGGAGAGAAGGACGGGGAATTGTAGAAGCAGAAGTCTGACTGCTCCTCGCTCTGACCCTGGTCCCCTCTTCTCCCCACCTTCCCCCATGCTCCCCGCTTGATATTCCCCGTTTCCCTTTTTCCCCGCGGTTACCCTTCCCCTGACCCTGGGAATCCCCGCACACCTTCTCGGAGCAGTAGTGGCTGCCGAACGCGTCGCACGTGAACATGACGCCCATGCCTTTATCGAACGTGAACATGGTATCCGGCCAGTGCAGGTTCGGCGCCATAATAAAATCCAGCTCGTGCCCGCCTCCCTCCTTCCCCTCTTCTTCCGAACTTCCCCTCTTCCCAACTTCTCCGCTTCCCAGCTTTCCCCAGCTTCCCCGCTTGACCGTTACCCACCTCCCCACCAGTGCCCTCCACTCGTCCTAGGAATCTCCACGCACCTTCTCGGAGCAGTAGTGGCTGCCGAACGCGTCGCACGTGAACATAACGCCTGTGCCTTTATCGAACGTGAACATGGTGTCCGGCCAGTGCAGGTTCGGCGCCATGATAAAATCCAGCTCGTGCCCTCTTCCCCTCTTCCCACCTTCCCCGCTTTCCGCTCCTCCCTTTCCCACACCCTCACCCACCTTGCCCCATCTTCCCCACCATCCACGCTTGTCAACTTTCCCATTTTCCCTACCGCCGCCCCTCCCACGGAATCTCCACGCACCTTCTCGGAGCAGTAGTGGCTGCCGAACGCGTCGCACGTGAACATGACGCCCGTGCCTTTATCGAACGTGAACATGGTATCAGGCCAGTGCAGGTTCGGCGCCATGATAAAATCCAGCTCGTGCCCGCCGCCCAGGTCCAGCGTCTTTCCCGGCTGCGCCACGATGCTCTTAAACGGCTTTAAGACTAGGTTCTGCAAGAACTGGATGCAAACTTTCGACCCGACGACGGTGATGTTGGGGTTCAGTTCGATTAGGTCTCGGATCAGACCGCTGTGGTCCGGTTCTGTGTGGTTCGCGATGACGTAATCGATGTCTTTAATGTCGATCTCGGCTTTAAGCGCGGCGAGGTAGAGCTCGCGGAACTTCTCGTGCGACGCGTCGATTAAGGCGACCTTGTCGGCGCCGCGGATGATGTAGGAGTTGTAGGTGGTGCCCTTGAGAAGACCGAACTCGCTGCACGGAGGGAGAAGGCAAGTGATGGGAGTAGAGTGAAGTGAAAGTGCGGATTAAGAACGAAGTGAAAAGCGGTTATCGTGAAAAGGCCGAACTCGCTGCATGGGGAAAGGGGGGGATGGAGGGGTGGAGGAAGAGAAGGCAAAAAAGAGGAGAGAGGTGCATGGAAGTCAACTTGCTTTGGGTATGTCGTACATGAGTCAGCGAACATGTTCGGATTCTTGCCGTGCGCAGATATGTTGCAGATATGTTCGGATATGTCATACATGTCAACGGACGCAGTCGTACGAACAAACACTAGGAGACGTACATGTCGAAACGGTCGCGGTCCCAGTCGAGAGAGCGAATGGTGGTCGTATCCGCAGCGATGGTTGTCGTCTGGGTCTGGAATAGGGACAAGGTGGAATTCGCGGGTGTCGAACAGAGAGATTCGGTCGCACATGCATGAAGATTACAAGGAGCGGTAAAGGCGTTAGGACTGCAAGAACCAGTAAATACGTGACTACAAAGAACAGTACCTATGTGAGGACTACAAGGAACAGTATATAAGTGAGGACTGCAAGGACAACTGTATAAATTTAAATTAGTTATCTCTAGCCCTTACCTGCAGTCTCTTTCCCTGATCCCACTTCACGATTTTCGACATCTTCGTCGGAGCTTCCGTCGCCACTGCTCGGACCTCCAGCGACCGCGCGCGAACATTCTGCGAAGCTGCTTGCACGCATGACGTAGCGGAAAGCTGCGTTCCCAAAAGCTCGGATCTAAGCTTCTTAGGCACGGCAGAGCGAACCGAAACGCTGCTGCCCCTGCTGCTACTGGGCCCTGCCGATAGTTGCTTCACTGTAGGGACTTGCACTGGAGCCGCAACGGCAGCTGTTCCCACGAATGCCGCCATAGCGATTCTCAGATGGGAAAGCTGCGCTAGCGTGTGCACGAAGCGCACAGAACCTAGAAGTCGACGGCGACGGCGATATCGTGGACACGCTGATTCACGACTCCAGAAGATGTAGCTTATGAATGGAGCTGAGATTGTATTCCTACGTAGGGACACCATCCGAAGTAGGGACACCTGGTTGTTTTTTAATTTTTTTTATTTGCTTTCGAATGGAAGTCTACGTCAGATGTTACCCCGTAGTTTGAAAGGCTGGAAAACATCTCATGCCCAATCTTGCGTCTGAAGTAGCTAGTCTCGATGTGTCGGGTGACGAGCGGAGTATGCGAGTCAGATGAACTCACTCAGCCGCACTTACTCAACTGACTGACACTTGAGACGAGCGGTGTACTGACATTGCTAAGAAATTCGTGTGTTTATTTTATAATTGCAACTTTCAGAGCATCGTTTGTAGGTCACGTTGAACTAGGAGAAATAGCCATGCAACACGGAAATTGTCCCAACTTCGCATGGTGTCCCTGCGTTGGAATACAATCTGAGTTTATTGCTTCTGAAATGAAAAGTTCTCAAGGGAGGGTGTAAGCGGGAAAGCAGAAGCGGGAAAGCGCAAGCGGAAGCGGAAGGGGGAGAGGCAGCTTTGGGATTGCCTTGCCAAGAAATCAAGGGACAGGGGAATCCGGTAGGGGGAGAGTCGTGGAAATGAACGGTGGGCAGAAATGCAGGAGATACACATTGGGACTTCCCAGGTTCTGAAAATGAACGGTTGAAAACGATTATCACTGCGATCTCTGTGCGGTCTGAGCTGGTGCCTGCTGGATAGCAAGCTCATGCACGTGTCATGCTGCCACCTCGGATGGCAGACTGACCCCATAGACATAATTTTGGCGGGCCAACATCATAGACATGCAAATTAGTGTGGTAACCCTATCCAATGGTATGCAAAACCGTCTTACCTCTGTTTGCAAGTTATTGACATGCTGCCCTGAAAGCGCGTTCGTTTTTAATTCAAATTTGATCTTTACCGCGCTTGCCTTCGCGCTAAGACGTGATTTCTTCGGGCCAAGAAAAAAATAAAACCCGATCGGAAAGGGATGCGTCAGGGAGGCATCAACCCTAAAACTATGTCCTTTCCCGTGTTTAGGGTTGATCCCTCCCAGAAATGCGTCCAGGTCCCTAGGGGTTTTATTGTTTTTCTGCCCTGCCCCTACATTTCCCGGTAGCAATATATTGGTCCAAATTAATGTTATCGAAATGGACCCCGTAGCCTTTCATTCCAGTGGATTTTTCGTCACATTTAGCGGAAAATAGTAGCCGGCAGGAATATTTGTTAGGCGCCGAACAAGACGCGGTAAGAACCACGACGATACGAAATCGAAAACGCAACTGATTCAATCACATATTTTCTTCTTTTTCTGTGCTGCGTCAGCTGTTACACAGTGTTTTGAGTGGCGCTACCAGACAATTTTGCGCAGCAGAACTGGGGTATCGACGGTTTTGCATACCATCGAATAGGGTTACCAGACTAATTTGCATGTCTATGATGTTGGCCCTAATTTTGGCGGCAGGGCGAAACCACGTCACTGCAACAGCTGGAGGCTGCTGGTGTGACAATACCAGTGGGCGAATCCTAAACCGAACTGGAACGAATCATTCGCCTACGAGCCAAAGCTGAGCTCGCTGCAAGCGATATTGGGAGGTCCGAACCGCTGCCGCAATACCGTGGATCGATATCAATGTACTTCATTAGAAGGAACATGAACAGCTATATTCCACTAATCAACTAACATTCCCTATGAATCTCTCTGATGGCCTTACACCTGTCTTCCTAATGCTTGAGAAAGAAGTTCAGCCTTTTCAGCTTGAAGCACCTCAACCTTGGCCTTGAGTGCTTGGATGTAAGTCAGAGTCTCACATAGGAGGGCTTCAGTAGTCACCCGTGTGTTGCACTGGGGTATGGCCCTCTTCAGCTGCTCTAGCTTCAGGCTGCACGTTCACCGAAACAAGCACCACCAATAAAAGACAGATTTGAGACAAGGAACCACGAAAACTACAGCAAGCAGGCTGGATTTTTGCATGCAACAGACTAGGCAAGAGTAAAGTCCCACAACACGTACCTGATTCCATTTCGTCTCTTTCTCTCCGCAACCGTCCGTGGCCGGGAAGACTTCACTCCCGCTTCTTGCGCGTCCACACCCTCTACCTGCTCCCCGCCCGACCCTCCCGCGCTTCCAGTCCCGCTCAGCCCGCCCGCGCGTCCCTCCACAGGGGAACCCGCGCCGAACGGGACGCGACGATCCCCCGCGCCGTCGTCCGGGGAAGGAGTGGCGGGTAGCACTGCGACACCAGCATGGGGGGACTGGTGGGCGCGGGGCGCGGTTGCGCGCGCGGTATTGCCGGGAAGAGCCGTCGCCAACCAATGCGGGGAGGCGGAAGGAGCGCCACCAGGGGGAAACGCGAAGAGGGGCCGCGGCGCGGCGGAGGGCGGAGGCGGGGCCGCGGTGTCGAGATTGCTATTCTCTCCCGAGCTCTCGGGAGTTTGCGCGCGAGGAAACTGCGCGGGATAAAACGAAGGCAAATGACGAGATCAGGCGACGCTGGATGGGGCGACGCGAACGAAAGGAAAAATTCCGAACCGAAAAAGAGAGCGTTGATCGATAAAATATGACGTCGCAAGAGGTTCCAAACAGAACAAACGCTTGAAAACATATGAAAGACGAAGGACTCGCCCAACGTGAACAAAACGGCGACTCTAAAGGCATCAAACGCGAACCATTAGTAGATCACGTGCCGCGTGATTTATTGCAATATTAAAACCGCACCTCATCTGCTCTCTTCCGCTTCGCTGGCTTCTTAGCGCCGTCTTCGACCGCCGCCGCCCCGACGCCGCCGAGCGACAAGCCCACGCTGAGGCGCAGATCGGGCTCGGCGGCGCGCGCTGAAGCTCCGCCGCGCGGGAGTTCCGCGTCGTTCCCCTGAGATGCGGGCGGCACGGAAGGGAAGAGCTGTAGCGATACACCGACAGGCTGGGGGTCTTCAATCCCCGCAAGTTGCGGCGGCGCATGGGACTGCTGCTGCAGCTGAAGCTGTCGCAAGAGCTGTTGTTGCTGCTGCTGTAATTGCTGTTGTTGCATGTGCTGGATAAGCGCGGATGTCAACGCGTGCTGCTGCATGGTCGAAAGAGATCCGTTGTGATGACTTGCGGCGACGACGGACGCGGGATTAACAGGCTGCTGTGCGTCGTTCATCGCGAAAAACGACGTTACTAGTGGTCTTTCAGCCACCTCGCTTATGACCGAGTTGGTTGTCAAAAAAGCTTTCTCACTGGCCTGCTTTTGCCCGAGGAGATTTACGGTCGCTGGAGTTGTCACCCAAAATAACCCAACGTTCCGAAACCAAAATGGAATTCGACTGTTGTGCTTCGAGAACAAAATGTCTCTCGACGGAGCATGTGGGGAGGGGGGAAGTGTGTTGGGTTGGGATGGGTGGGAGGTGGTGATGGTGATGAGTGTGGCAAATGGCAGGCAGACACGCACACAGTGATGACAAAAGGGGCACGCACAGGGCTCAAGTGAACTGACTTTGTCGTTAGTCACTTGATGGAGGGACCATTCAGCATGTGGGACTTGAGGAGCTCACCCATTGGCTCACACCCAACGCAACGGAAACCACGGCAAGAAACGTCCGTCCGTCGTTTTGCTCCGTGGGTTCGATTCGAGCCGGGGTGGACCTCCCACTGGCATGCCACAGGATGTTCGTGTGTTTGTGGTGGGCTTGTTGGGTGGACTGGGCTCGGCACGGCAGACCCACCCAGCTACGCTTCGCTTTGGCAGGGCGGTTCCGGAGAGGCCTATGAGGGTGCCTCGCCTCCCCTGGTTCTGTTAACGAAGCTGTGACAAACCAGGGCTTGATTTGAATGTTGGGTAATACCGTATCCGTGCATGGAAAGAAGCGAAGTCCGAGCCTGGGGAAAGCAGTGTATGGGTGTTCGCCAGCGAAGTTCGGCGCTTTGGGCAGTTGCCTTGGCTAATCTTGAATATTTAGTTCTGCAATGCAACATACATACAAAGTCCTCATGAGTTTTACACAAATCATGGGTGAAACTTCATTTGCGTACTGTACAGGCCGGATACTGTACCCCAAAAACCACCACGTGTAGTGATCGGCTGATTTCAAACAGAATTTGAGATGTACAGTGTTCGGTTCTTTTTTTTTTTTTCCCCAATATCACTCGCCCTGATGTCTTGCTATGGGACCATGCCTTCACCAACAGCTGCTGCCCAGCCATCCCCTCCAAACCTTCCCCGTTCGACATGTCTCCCAACCAACCAAGCTCACAACACTACACCCACCCAGAAGAACCAGTCTTTCTCGCCCAGCCCTTACAGCATGCATGCAGAAGTGACGTGAACAGAACGCTTCGCTGTCATGGAACGATGCTTGCTTGATGAAAGGACAACAATGAAGTGGAACTGTGCTGCAGTACAACGAGGAATTTTTTCACACACCTGACCCCTGAGGTGTACACACAACAGAAACACCTCCAAATGGCCGCCATCCCCCAGCTGCTTCTACCCAATGTTTAGGTAAGCCACCAACCATTGCAGTGAATCGGGTGGAACTTTTTGTGTTCTACGACACCATTTCCTTTGCAGAGTGGATCCCTCCCCACTGACTTTATTCGGGACAATCCTCCAAGATTCATTGTGAAGTTTTGTTCGGTGCCTTCTCAGAGAAGGAAAGTCCCACACCGCTCAACCCCAAGCAGCATTGCATGCCATGCCACCATCTTGAAGTCCCAGATGGCTCGTTTACAGCTGCACCTTCCTGCCAGACTCGGGGGGTTCGGCATTCGATCTGCGGCTGACCTTAGTCCTCTGTCGTATGCATGTGGCTGGTGCCAAGCAGTGAGCGATGTGGCTCGGTTGGGGGTGGCAGGTGAGGAGCGGATGTTTGAGGAGTTTTTCCGCACGCCCGAGGCTACGACCTTGTTGGACCCCTGGTTTGCGAGAGCAGTGGATCTGCTTCCACAGTCGGTTCGGCAGGAGATGCCACCCCTTGCCTTGTGCACCGCTGATCCGCCTATGCTGCTCTTCCCCACACAACACCGTCGCCTGGCGGTTGAGAGCCTCCAATCTCTTCGAGGCATGGCCCACAACGATGCCACCCTGGCCCGTTTGACATCCCTTCAGGGCCCGGGGGCTGGGGCGTGGGTTTCTGCCGTTCCTTCGCACGAGGAGGCTACCTTCACCGCAGCCGAGTGGAGCATCTGCGCGTCCATGCGCCTAGGCCTCCCTATTCAGCAGCTGATAGTGGCCGGCAAGTGCGCGTGTGGGTTTGAGTTTGCTGATCCCTCTGACCCGCATCATGCCCTTCGCTGCAAGTATCAGTATGCACCTTCTCGGGTTCACGATGCGGTTAAATTTGTGGTGGCGAAGATAGCTAAGGGTGCGGGTGGGATTGTGACCATGGAAGACGACACGTTGCTCCCAGGGAAGAGGGTTGATGTGGCGGTTCGGAAACTGAGGGAGGGGGAGGAGCACGCGCTGGAGGTTAGTGTGGTAGATCCTATCTCGCTATCCGCGCAGCACCATGGACAGATTGGTCGCAAGGTGGGTTTTGCCGCGAGAGAGAGAGAAAAGCGGAAGACGGCGGACTACAAATCGCTTCTACAGCGGCATGGGGGAGTGCAGTTCACACCACTCATTGCTGAGACATGGGGATGCTTGGGGGGGAGTTTTGGACGGTGGCTTAAGAAGCAGGGTGACGCGCAGATCGAGATAGCAAAGACGAAAGGGGCGGCGCGAGCTACGGGAAAGGGTTTCTCGGCTTATTTGCTCGGATCGCTCAAAGCGGCTGTGGGTGTGGCTTTGCAACGGGCTCAGGCGCGTGTGATCTTGTTACGCGCTGCGTCGATGATGAGAGGCCCAGAGGCTGTTTGGGTGGAGCGGGAGGATGTTGAGGAGGAGATGGGATGGGATGCTCCGTGGGCGGATGCACCATACTTGGTAGACATGCGGGTTTAGGGAGTGGGTTTAGGGGGGGAGGTTTGGTTCGATGGGAGTGCAGTTGGGGTGCTTTGATGGGAGGGCTTGATGGTGTTTTAAATGTGTGTGCTATTGGGGTTTTCTTGGGGTTGTGTGTGCTACTTTTTCTTCCTTCTTCCCTGTTTTTCTTCCTCCTATCATTTTTCCCCTATTCCCCTCCTTCTTTCTTCCTCTCTCCTTTTTTCTACTCACGTTATTCCTCCTTTTCTCCTCTCTTCCCGTTTCCACTCCTTTTCCTTGCGTAATTATGCTACATTGTAACAGATAGTACCTCGATTACCGTAGCACATCCTGCATGGACTTGCAGCCAGTCAGGTCTTCGAGAGTCAAGCGAAGTGAAAATTAAATTGGACTCGCTACAAAAATGAAATGCGTTGCCGTTTTTAAGCACGATTTTATATCTAAATTGTACGTGCGCTTATATTTCAAGTACATGTTTTCAAAAAAAAAATCTTGAACGAGCCACACGTGCTGGTCCTAAAGAGTTGTTCAAACAATTGGTGCTAAAAACGAGGGCCATTCACTGTGAGGTGTAAAGAAATTATTCTCCACAATATAGAGATGTTTTACAATATACATATGTATTTATCCTCTGGATCCTTTAAATAAGTTTAGCCCAGCCCAGATACGTATATGCTTCAGGAACTGTACATTCCTGATCACCGAGGTGGGTGTTTGATATTGTGACGTTTTAAAACGTTTGCCTATTCTGCAACTAAAGCGAGAATCCGCGGAGGATATGTTCCCTAATTCGCACTCTGTGCAACTCAAAAGGCGCTAATTAAACTGTCATACTAAAGTCACCTATATCTATTAGCTCAGGAGGATAATATCGGTTTTCTTGTTACGGCGGGTTCGGTCAGCGTCAGGTGCCCCGGCGATTCATCAGCAGTTGTGGTCGCAAAGGACGACACTGGCCATGAGGGTTCACTGTTGTCGCTGTAACTTCTGTCGCGAACGTCAATGTCGAGTCATAACGTGGGGCGGGGACAGGTGGCGGCGAGCCAGGCGAATTGAGAGACTTTTCGTCACGCCGTGACCGTCCAGTTCGATCGCTAACGAAACACCGTCTGGAATGTCCCACTCGCATGGTCCTCTGGTCCGTCCGAAGCGCGCGAGGCATGATTGGTCAGAAGAGTCCCGCGCGGCAGAACCACGTGGGCAGTCCACCATTTTATCCAGGTCCCCGTCCGCGTCGTACATATCATCAATTTCTGACTGCATCGCGTCCGTTCATTGTTTCTTCCGCACGATCCTAACCTTGAGAGTCCAATGTTCACCATCTTTCACCCACAATTCCTTTTCTTCCTATTCCCGCTGCCACCAGCGGCATCATTTCGCTGCCTCTAGAACCGAGGCCAGCAATGGCACAGAAACCACGAATGACGGGAAAGGAGGACGGACCTGCAAATTTCACTATTCGTTCTGCCATAACCGTTCTCACGAATCCTGTCAACTTGGCAAGTCCTTGGTTTCTTGTTTCCTGTAAACGCGTCTAGCTCCTCAGTCTTCTTGCGGTCCAATTCTTCTGGCGGGCTATCATGATCGCGAAGCCTTCGATTAGAATCTTCGGCAGCAGGCAGTCACGACAAGCGCGGCTGCGAAGAAATCTCAGCAATACAGTCGAAAGATTAGCAGACAGTTCAGCGAAAACGATCTCAGTACGCATAGATTTGTATATCGCCGATGGTACTACGTTAGTGACGGAGAATTTCCCCGATCGAGCGCGTCTTGCGGAAATTGAATGCAACGCAGCGATGGCGGGTGGTGGCGGCTGCGGCGGCGGCGTCGGCGTAGGGCACGTCTATAACCATGACAATCACGATAACGACGAAGACGACGAGGCGCAGTTTGATCCGCTGCTGCAGCTCATCCAGACGTCGCGCATGTGGACCAAAGAGGTGCGCCTCGAGGCGATGCGGACACGTCATCCGCCTGACCCCTGGGGATTTGTTTTTGAGTCGACGCATAGTCAAACGCGCGCTGCGCGTCAATTCCGCAGTCGATCCCGCCTCCGCCTTTTCCCTCGCTACGCGTTCCGCGTTGTCCAAAAATCCATCTGTCGTTCCGCGTTGTCTCCGACGCGCGTCATTCATTGAGTCGACTCAGAAAGCAGTGTAGTGCCTGCTCCGTTCGTCTCCGCTTCGACGCATAGTCTAACGCGCGCTGCGCGTCAATTCCGCCGCCGCCTTTTCCCTCGCTGCGCGTCGCGCCGTGCGCCCGCCCGTGCGCCCGGCGCCTGTACTCCTCGTAGGACTCCCGCGTTTCCGCCCACGCGTTGCGGGTGCATTTCCGCTCGGCTGTTGCGCCGTGCACTGCGCTGATAAGCTCTTCCGCCGACGCAACGCCGCAACGATGCGCGTTCCGCCAACCATCGCTTCCCCCTCGCGCCGCCCGCAAAACTTTCCGCCGTCCATCGCTTCCTCTTCCCGCCTTCGACGCGACCGCCGTCCGCCGCCATCGAGAAGCGATTTCGCATCAGTCGTTTCCCTGTTGCGGCTTGCGCGTCGAACGACGCGCAGACAACGACGAAAGGCGGCGAAAGGACTTCGCTTCGTTTTGAAACGGCTTCTCCCGTTCGCATTGTGCGTGCGACGAAGGGCGTCCGCCATTTCTTCCCTCTCACCTCTCCCCCTTTCCCTTCCCTCCACCCCACCTCTCCTCCGCTCCGTCCCTCCTCTCTTCCCCTCTTCCTTCCCCCAACCCCTTTGTCACTCCCCCCCAAGAGGAGGCGGCGCTGCTGCGCCACGCGCTGCGCGTGGCGGAGAAGCAGTGGGGAGCGCGCGCTAAGAAGAGTAACTCTTTTCCCCGGGCCCCCTTTCACCTTCCCCGTACCCCCCGGGGGGACGCGGTGCTGCTGCGCCACGCGCTGCGCGTGGGGGAGAAGCAGTGGGGCGCACTGGAGGGGGAATGAACGGGATGGCCCCCTTCGAACGAGAGGAGTAACTCCTTCCGCCTCCGCCCCCCTCGCCTTCCCCCACCCTCTCCACTTCCCCACCCCCTCCCCAGGATGACGCGGTGTTGCTGCGCCATGCGCTGCGCGCGGGCACGAAGCAATGGGGCGCGCGCGCTGGAGAGGAGAGGCCGGGTCGCTCTCTCACTCCCCTTTACCCCTCCCCACGTCACATCTCCGCCCAGGAGGATGCAGTGTTGCTGCGCCATGCGCTGCGGGTGGGCACGAAGCAGTGGGGCGCGCTGGAAAGGAGTAACTCTTTCCCCCGGCCCCCCCTTTCACCTTCCCCCACACTCCGCCCCCCAGGAGGATGCAGTGTTGCTGCGCCATGCCCTGCGAGTGGGCACGAAGCAATGGGGCGCGCGCGCTGGAGACGAGCGGCCGGGTCGCTCCCTCACCAATCCCCTTTACCCCTCCCCACGCCTCCTCTCCCCCCAGGAGGATGCAGTGTTGCTGCGTCACGCGCTGAGGGTGGGAACAAAGCAGTGGGGCGCGCTCGAGAGGAGCGGGCGCCTGCCTCTGCGCGACAACAAGGCGTGCTGCAACCGCTTCATCTTCCTCAAAAAGTGAGCCGCACCGCACTCAACCTCGTCCCTTGCCCCTGCAGCCGCGTCCATCTTTTTTTTTTTTGTTTTTTTTCGCAAAACGTGTGTCGCGTTTTCGCCGCCTCCTTTTCATTTCCCCTTTGCGTCTTCGTGGGAACTTTACCCAGGAAATTCGTGGAGATTCACCGGAAATGGCACCAGTCTTCAGCCGCCCCTGACCCGCAGTTCTGGGCGCAAATACAGCAGGAGGAGCAGAGGGGTGGGGGAGGGGCAGGAGGCAAAGCTTCTCGAAAGGGCAGCGGAGACGGGACAACGGGCGGCAGCAGCGGCACGGGCAGGGAAACGGGCAGAGGAACGGGCAGAGGAAGCCCTCCTTATGATTTGGGGCTCAGGCGGGCGGGCAGCAGCACGCGGGAAGGAAAAAAGGCAGCGAGCGGGCAGGAGCCAATGACGTTTGGACACCTGTCACTGGAGGCGTGTGAGTGGCTGTTTCTGGGAAAGGGGGAGGCGAGGGAGTGGGCAGAGTTGCAAGAGGGGGGGAGTGAGGGGGGAGAGGGGAGAGGAGGAGAAGGGGAGGAGAGCGGGAGGGGTGGAGGAGGGGAAGAGGAGAAGAGGAAACGGAGGAGGGAGGGAGCGGGGATAGGAGGGGAGGAGAGTGGAGGGGAGGAGGGCAGAGGCGGGAACGGGATGGGAGGAGGAGGGGGGAGAGGAGGAGGGAGGGGAGGAGGGGCAGGAGGGAGGGGAGGAGGAGCAGGAGCATGGAAGCCAGGCGCGTTGAAGGAAGAAAGTCGAATAAGTGTGGGGTATGGTGGAGACTCAATGGTGTCTGGAGGGGTGGCGCAGGGAGGAAGGCAGGGAGGAGGGCGGGGAGGAGGAGGGAGAGAAAGCGGGCACGAGGCGATGCCGGAGATCAAAGAAATTTTCAAAGGGTGAGTGTGCTGATTGCTTTATTTTGTTTTGTTTTTTTTTTTTTTTTTTTTTTTTAGTTTTACCTCTCCGAAAAAAGTGGTTCCGTCTTTCTATATAGTCATCTTTTGTGTTGTGATGCTGTGACTCACTCACTGCTTTGCAGCTGCTTCAACCCTCCTCCATCACCCCCCTCCTATATCTCCGCCGTTTCAGGAAGAATCGCATTCTGGGAGAGCTGCTGCTGCGGGATTTCATTGAGAAACAACACGTGGAGCAACATGATTGGATGGTGCAGCAACAGCAGCAGCAGCAGCAACAGCAAGAGCAGCAACAACGGCAACAACAGGAGCACCAGTGGCAGTTGCACCAACAGCAGATGCAGCACCAGCAGCAGCAGCAGCAGCAGGAGGTTCAGCTGCAGCTGCAGCTTCAGCAACTGAGGCAGCAACAGGAGGAGCAGCAGCAGCAGGAGCAGCAGAAGCTGCTGCTACAGCAGCAAAAGCAAGCGCAAGAGCAGCAAATGCAGGAAAGCTTGTTACGACAGCAGCAGTTGCTGCTGCTGCAGCACTTGCAGCAGCAGCAGAAGCAACAACAGCAACAACAAGAGCAACAACAGCAGCAACAACAGCAGCAGCAGCAGCAGCAGCAACACCAGCAGCAGCAGCAGCAGCAGCAGCAGTTGCAGCAGCAGCAACACCAGCAACAACAACAACGACAACAACAACAGCAACAACAGCAGCAGCAGCAGCAGCAGCAGCAGCTACAGCAGCAAAAGCTTGAGGCAATGGAAACACAGCAGCGCCAGCTGTTGCTGGAGCAGCAGGTTCGGCTGCAGCAGCAACTGCTGCTGCAAAAGCTACAGGGGCAGGTGAATCCTCAGGAGAAAATGCCGCAGGGGCAGCAGGCAGAGCATCCAGGGTTGGACTACTTTCTAAAACAGCAGCAAGAGCGACAGATACAGCAGAATCAAGAGCAACAGCTGCAGCAGCAGCAGCAGCAGCAGATACTCCAGTGGCAGGAGGAGCGAAAGGTTCAGCTACAGCAGCAGCAGCAGCAGCAGCAGCAGCAGCAGTTAGGGCTGTTTGCAGAGACCACGGCCCCATGTCACGCTGATAACTCTACCCAACTTAATCCCCTCCTCACCCCCACCCATCCCGCAAACCTCTATTTCTCTCAGCCAACTTCCCTGCTGCCGTTCCAGCTGCAACCAAAGCATCCCATGTCAACGCCTCTCTCCAAGCCCGAACCTGTCACTGAACCTCCTACCACTGGACCTGCTTTGGCCAAACCTGTTTCTCCGAACCTCCGATTCTCCTCCCTTAATATACCCTCCCATTCTTTCCTGCATCCACCGCCACTAACCTCTCCTCCTGCTGCTGCTGCTTCTGCAGTACCTGCAGCAACACCAGGAGCAGCAGCAGCATTACCAGGAGAAGCAGCAGCAACACCAGGAGCAGCAGCAGCATTACCAGGAGAAGCAGCAGCAACACCACCAGCGGCAACACCAGCACCACCGGCAGCAGCAGCTTCTGAAACTGCTACCCTCACTCCACCCTTCCCATCACCGTACCTTGCCCTTCTCCCCTCTCCGTTCCGCTCCACCCCATCTACAACTGCCACAGCACCTGGCCTGTCCCCTACCCTGTCTGTCCCAGGTGCTGGTTGCACTGGCGCCAATGCTGTTGTTTTTGAGGCGCCTCGAAAATCCACACCATCTACAACAGGCATGGCGCCTGGCCTGTCTCCAACCCTGTCTGTCCCTGGTGCTGGCGGCACTGGCGCCAATGCTGTTGTGTTTGAGGCGCCTCAAAAGTCCACCCCATCTACAACAGGCACGGTACCTGGCCTGTCCCCTACCCTGTCTGTCCCTGGTGCTGGCGGCACTGGTGCCAATGCTGTTGTTTTTGAGGCGCCTCAAAAATACTCCCCATCTACAACAGGCACAGTACCTGGCCTGTCCCCTACCCTGTCTATCCCAGGTGCTGTTGGCACTGGCGTTGCTGTTAATGCAGATGCGTTTCAGCCCGGTATTGCAAAGCCTGCTGCTGGATCTGTTGCTGCTGCCCCTCCTGCTCCTGCTTTCGACAGTGCTGTTGCGGCGTTTATGCAGCAGCAGCAGCAGTGGGGTGGGCAGCAGCGACTTGATTCTCAGGCACAAACCCGCCTTGTGCAGGAAGAGAAACAGCTGTTGCAGCTCCAGTTACAGCTACAAGAGCAGCAGCAGCACCATCAGTTACAGCAGCAGCAACACCATCAGTTACATGAGCAGCAACGGCAGCAGCAACAGCAGCAGCAGCTACCGCCAGCAGAACAGCAACAACTATTGAAGCAGCACTACTACCTGCTTGGGCAAAGAGAGCAGCAGCATCAGCAGCAGCAGCAGCAGCATCAGCAGCAGCAGCATATGCTGTTGCACAATTCACCCCATGCGGTTGCCACTTCCGGTCATGGTACAACCACCAGTACCTGGCAGGGTGCTACTGCTGCTGCTGGCACGTTGCACAATTCACCCCATTTGCTGTCACACAAATCACCCCATGCGGTGGCCACGTCCGGTCATGGTACCACTACCAGTACCTGGCAGGGTGCTAGTGCTGGCACCGGGCTTGGGACGGGAGGAGCATGCAGTGAGAAGGGTTTGCAGGGCCAGGCTGGCGGCAGCTGTGGCAGCCGCTGCAGCAGCAGTGGCAGCGACTGCGTCCCTCCTGCTCCCCCTCCGGTGACAGCATCCGCTCCCTTAGTATCTGCTGCGCTTGTGGCTCCTCCCTTCGTACCCTCTGTCTCTGTGGCTCCGCCCGCTGCTCCCTTTGCAGTGCCCCCTGCTGCTGCAGTGCCCCCTGCTGCTGCAGTGCCCCCTGCTGCTGCAGTGCCCCCTGCTGCTGCAGTGCCCCCTGCTGCTGCAGTGCCCCCTGCTGCTGCAGTGCCCCCTGCTGCTGCAGTGCCCCCTGCTGCTGCAGTGCCCCCTGCTGCTGCAGTGCCCCCTGCTGCTGCAGTGCCCCCTGCTGCTGCAGTGCCCCCTGCTGCTGCTGTGCCCCCTGCTGCTGCAGTGCCCCCTGCTGCTGCTGTGCCCCCTGCTGCTGCAGTGCCCCCTGCTGCTGCTGTGCCCCCTGCTGCTGCTGTGCCCCCTGCTGCTGCTGTGCCCCCTGCTGCTGCAGTGCCCCCTGCTGCTGCAGTGCCCCCTGCTGCTGCAGTGCCCCCTGCTGCTGCAGTGCCCCCTGCTGCTGCAGTGCCCCCTGCTGCTGCAGTGCCCCCTGCTGCTGCAGTGCCCCCTGCTGCTGCAGTGCCCCCTGCTGCTGCAGTGCCCCCTGCTGCTGCAGTGCCCCCTGCTGCTGCTGTGCCCCCTGCTGCTGCAGTGCCCCCTGCTGCTGCTGTGCCCCCTGCTGCTGCTGTGCCCCCTGCTGCTGCTGTGCCCCCTGCTGCTGCAGTGCCCCCTGCTGCTGCAGTGCCCCCTGCTGCTGCAGTGCCCCCTGCTGCTGCAGTGCCCCCTGCTGCTGCAGTGCCCCCTGCTGCTGCAGTGCCCCCTGCAGCTGCAGTGCCCCCTGCAGCTGCAGTGCCCCCTGCTGATGCAGTGCTCCCTGCTGATGCAGTGCTCCCTGCAGATGCAGTGCCCCCTGCAGCTGCAGTGCCCCCTTTTGCTGCTCGTGATATGCACCAGATGGTGCTACTGCAACAGCAGCAGCATCAGCAACAGCAACAGCAGCAGCAGCAGCAGCAGCAGCAGCAGCAGCAGCAGCAGCAGCAGCAGCAGCAGCAGCAGCAGCAGCAGCAGCAGCAGCAGCAGCAGCAGCAGCAGCAGCAGCAGCAGCAGCAGCAGCAGCAGCAGCAGCAGGAGCAGCAACAAGCCTACCAGCAGCAACAGCAGCAGCATCGCACACATCATCAGCAGCAACAGCAGCAGCACCAACAGGAGCCGCAGCAGGAGCAGCAGCAGGTGTTATCTCAGGTGCTGCCAGAGCAGCAGTGGTTGTGGTGGGGAGGGCAGAGCCGTGCTTGAGGCGTTGTGTTTGTGTTTGTGATTGCGATTGTAATTGTGGCTACTTGAGGGGTTTTGAGTTGACTCATAACTCACCTCGGAGGCAGAGCCGTGCTTGAGGCGTCGTGTTTTTGTTTGTGATTGTGATTGTGGCTGCTTGAGTTGAGGATAGTGGGCTGGTGAAGGTAGATGAGTGAGTGACCCTGTGAGATTGATGCTGGTCCAAACACAAGTGGCAAGACAAGACAACCTCGAGAGGACGCCATTTTTGGAGTTGAGGTCAAACGTGACGTGGTCCATGGTGTGCATATCTTATACCTGCCTACAGCTTACTAGTGTATTAGGTTAGTTATATCAACTGCTGGTGGTGTACCCTTTGCCTTGCCTATATCTTGTACCACTCTTTCTAGTGCAACCCCTCTTTGGCCATCTCCTTTCTCTCGCCAATTTCCTAGCTCCTAAGTCCAAAACCCTAGCCATGGCTCCCAACATAGTTTCCTAGCTAAGAGCCTATCATAACACATGGACCCTCCCCGCCGTTTCGATGGTGAATTAGCTGCCATGGAGTACGGCGCACCCGCCTTCCCTGAGCAGTTGCTGCTGCTGGGTGAGAGGGTGCGAGGGTGTTATTATATGTATTGTAACTGATGCATGATTTTTACTGGAAGTATTTGGCAGATTCATAGGCTTTGTTTGCATCTCCAATATAACTTGACATGGTTTAGCATGCACATAAGGTTTTGGTTTTGGCCCGACAACATCAACAAAAGCAAGTGCAACAGTGTGTGCTGGAGATTATGATACCAAAAGAAGTGAGGTAGGCGATTTTCTGCCCATTATCTGGAGGGTTGGCAAGCAATTGGTCGTGAACACCTTGCATTTCATATGTGGTACACTGTGTAACCTATAATTTAGATAACTTAACCCCAAAGGAACATATTGCTGTTTTTTGGGGGGGGATTATTCAGGTTATGTTATGGCGGTGTTGTGCTGTGAATGGGCATGCGCACATCAATTTTGTTCACCATGTCTGGAGGCCGCACAAGATCTGTGAATTGTTGCACCTGAGGTAACCACTCGCTGAAGTCTCAGCCACCCCAGTGGGTCAGTTTGTCCACCTTAGCTGCTCAGTCAGTTTGTTTTAGCTGCTCTCCATTTTGTGTCAAGGCCGGATTTTCGGGGGAAGTTGGTGCCCAAGTTGGCTTATGGGCTGGTTTGACTCCACGCTTGTCAACGACCGCAATGGAACAGGCGGTGGTTTGTGAGAGTGTATTGATCTGTGTAGTTATTTTCGTTGATAAATGCTTACGACAACAAAGTATTTGCTTACAACAGGCTAAGCACCATTCGCCGGATTCCTCTAAACAGATTGTTTCCTTCCCGGTTTTTTTTTTACGAGGTAACCTGAAATGTGACCTCAGAACCGGGCTCATGATTGGCGTGCCTCACCGCCAATCATGCCTCTCCTCGAGGTTTGCCTGCCCCACCTCGCTTCACCATGGAAAGTTGGCTGCTTCCATTGATTCCTACGCGGACCTCGAGCAACCAACCAACGGACACCAGCCCCTCGAGCATGTCATTCCGTTTTCTTCACCCAACAAACCAATTCCAAGGGTTCTCCTCTCCTCTCCTCTCCTCTCTCTAGTTTCGTTCGTCAAGTTCCGTCCATCCCGTCCCTCCTCCTGACTGACCTATTTGTATCCCCACTCACACCAGTTGCACATTCATGGCAGTGAGACGAATGCTATCCATGAGACCTGAGACCAGTCGCCATGACACGCGTCTGTCATCGGGAGGGATATTGTGAATTTGTATACCTCAGGTTCATATGGAAGGCAGCGTCCAAGAAAGACTGAGGAGTCGGAAAAAATACTTAGCTCCAACGTGCGGTTGGACTGATACGACACGGCTCCCTGTTCCCACTGGTTAGGATTTATTTCGCAAGCGCCTACGAACTTATTTGATGGACGATGATCATGACGTGGGTAGCTACTATCGCGGCTCGAGAATCTACCCCCACGTAGCAGGTCCGCCGAAAATGGGCCCTACTATTTGCACATTCGCCATGACGGCGAGACTCGCAGTCTCGGCCGGCGAAGGCCCTTCGTCCGTCGCCACGTTGCCGGTTTTCGGGCAAAGCTTGCTCGCCGAATCTTGGGATTCGCCCGACGAAGGCGATTCACCGGGACGGCGCTCGGGAAGCATTAACGTTGACGCAAAGGAAGGTCCTTCACGGCTTTCTTTGTCTGCTGCTGTCAATGCTGCTGCCACCACTGCTGATGACACTGCTGACGTTTCTGCTGACGCCACTGCTGCGCCGCTCAGTACCGCGTTTCCAGGACTTCATTCGGGATCATTAGGGGTAGATCTACGGCCTGGGCTCATGTCACGGGGGCCGTCGCTCGATCGAGCGGCTCAGGGCAGTCGTTCCGCGCCGCATGTGACCGTTGCGGAGGCAGCGGCGTTGGCGATTGCGGCGGTTGATAAGGAGCAGCGACAGGAAAAGGCGGCCGCGGCGGAAGCGGCGGCGGCGGCTGAGGTTTCGGGAGCGTGGTCGGTTTCGAAAACGGAATCTGCTTCGAACCTTCTTGGTCGAGGAAGAAGAAGACGAGAAGTGGTAGCGAGCCCGCGAGAAGCTGGCGTGAGCTGCGGCGGCAGCGCTGCGAGCAGCAGCAGAACCAGCAGAGACGCCGGAGGTGCGCCCTTGGGAATGCCGCCAACGCCGAAGCGCGCGTCCAGGCACGGTCGCTCGCGGTCATCAATGGCGTTCCTCTCGCTCTCCCCCTTCGCCTTCTCCTCCCAAGCCTCCACGTCTGTCGCCAGTTCTCCCCTAGGGACTCAGCACGCGTCGGACGTTGGCTCTAGTGCCGCCAGCCCACGCCTTACATCTGCTGACGTGGCAGCAGCAGGCGCTGTCGCCTGTCCTGCGGCTGCCACGTCAGCGTCGTCGGCGTCCCCCAGCCCGCGTGTGCAGGCGGCGCCGGACGGTTTACAGCCGTCCTCGTTACTCGCTAAGAGCAGGCGCGGTAAAGGTAGCCATTCTCGCAGCCGTAGTCTCTCCGAGTCTTTCTGGTTCCTCGGCCAAACCTCAGGTTTGGACCTGAAAAGCCCGGGCCGATTCAGGTTCGGGCCCAGGCCTTTTTCGGCGAGCGGAGGAGATGGTGAGAGGGAGGGGGAAGGAGGAGAGGGAGTGGGGAACGGAGGAACAGTGGGTGCAGGAGCCTCAGGAGAGGGCCTTAGCGACAGCGGAGTATTTTCGTCAGGGGACGATGCACTGAGGGGAATGAGTAAGAGAGACGGACGAAACGCGGAAGGAAGCGGCGCTGCTGGTGCTACTGGGAGTTGGCGGAGAAGCCGCAGCAGAGGACGTGCCTTGAGTCCTATCCGATCCGATAGCTTCGACCGCTCAAACCGTGACACGTGTCGCTCCGCCATTTCCGACCGCGTATCCTTCTCCGCCAACGCCCTTCCGCCGCTCGCCATTCCCGCTTCCAGCAGCCTCGACGACACTCCCCAAGCCAGCCCCTTGCCCGGGGGGGGGGCTGGCGGAAGGTCCTCCCGCCTCCAATCCTTTTCCCCCCAGTTTCTTCCGCCAGTTCCCGCGCGCACTGGCGCGGGCGGCGGAAGCGGAGTCAGCCCATGCGGAAGCCCGCACTCGAGCAGGGGCGCGGGGAGCGCGACGGGAAGCGCGACGAATAGCGGCGCGAATAGTCCGCGGATGCCTTTCAGTCCGCTGCGGTGGGCGGGACTGGGGGCGTTAGGGTTCCGCACGTCTTCTAGTTTGAAAGCGAGCATGGGCGGGGGCAGGGGCGGGCTGGGGAGCGGAAGCGGGAACGGGGGAGGAGAGGATGATTCACTTGTGAGTGATGAGGGAGGGGGGACGGCGGGAGTCGGCGGAGGGGTTGTGGGGGAAGGCGGGGGCGGGGGCCGGCGGGTGAGAGTTCAGCCTGGGACCAGGGGAGGGGGAGGTGGAGGGATAGGGGGAGGGGCAGGTTCGGGACGAAGGGAGCGAACGCACGGGAGATCGTTATCGGTTGATTTCGTGTCGCCTTTACTCGCCCCTCTAATGGCCGCACGCATTCCTTTCTCCCCAAAGCCGCCCCAAGCGGGCAACCCTCCTCCGCGCGCGCATGTCTTCATCTCCCCCTCCTCCTCCTCCGCGTCCCCGCGTGCCGCGCAAAGTTGGGCTGTTGCAGACTCATCCCCTTTCCCTTCCTCCGGACGCCTCTCCGCGCATTCAGCGCACGCCCTTCCCTCGCCCTCCGCCCACGCCCTCCCCTCACCGTCCGCCCACCCTCTCCCCTCGCCGTCCGCCCACCCCCTCCCCTCGCCTTCCGCCTACCCACCCCCCTCGCCCGCCGCGCATCCCCTCCCCTCGCCGTTCGCGCACTCGCGCCCGCCCCGGCCCGCCTCCCCACTCCAGTCCTCCCCCCGCCATCGCTCCGCGGACTCTATCCGACTGCTTGATCCGCGGGGAACGAGGGGGAACGAGGCGTGTGTGAGAGAGAGGGACGGGGAGTGCGAGGGGGAGGGTAGCGGGGGAGATTTCAGCAGCAGTGCGCTTCAATCACCAACGACGCCAACAGGAGGAGGGGGAGGTGTAGGAGGGGGGAAAGGACGGGAGAGTGGGCAGCGGAAGAAAACAGGGTGGGGTGGCAGCGCGTTTGGCAGAAGCAGCACATTCACCCCCTTTGGCCCTTCCAAGCTGGTTCCAACCAGCAGCAGGCACAGGAAAAGTGCCTCTTTGAGCACCTTTCCATCCATAGTGGAGCACTCTATAGCGGAGCACTGTTCGCTGGCGCAAGGAGACGCAGAGGGGCAGGGGGGCGGGTCGAACCTGGCGGAGGGGGAAGACGGTGGAAGAGGGGATGTGAGAAGCGGGGAGGGGAAAGGTGTAGGAGGTAGTAGCCCCGTGCAAATGACCAAGTCTGTAAGTTATAATAACTCTGTAAGTAAGATGCTTAGCCAAGAGCCGGATGGGAGTGGGGACGCGCAGAGGCAGGGCGGGGGCAAGAAATTCTGGGGCATATGGGGGCGGAGAAAAGGAGGAGAAACGGGAGCAGGGAGAGGGGAAGTAAGAGGGGAAGTAGGAGGGGAAGACGAGCGTTACTCTTCAGACTCACAATCAGCTCTAGATTCGCGACCAGTTTCGGGGTCTTCCCAGACGCTTGGCAGAGCATTAGCAGCAACGGGCGCTGGCAGGAGCAAGTCCCGCGAGGGCAGCTTCAAGGAGTTTCTCAAAGGGCGATTCAGCCCTCCCCGTGTTGAGCTACTGCCTGATGCTACTTGTGTGCCGGAACCGGGTTTGCTGGATGGGCGTTGGGGAGAGGGAGGTGCGGAGGACGAGGCCTCGTTGCTGCCGCTGTCGCCCACGGGCATGCCCGTTGCTGCTCTCTCGCATCAGCAGCAGCGGCAGCAGCATGAGCAGCAGCAGCAGCAGCAGCAGGAGTCTCGCGAGTCGCAAGGAAATCTCTCTCGTGTGGGGTGTGGAAGGGCTGGGAGCAGTGGTGATACCGACCCTGGCATCACAGCGTTCTCCCTGCCCTCAACTCCGACAGGAGGGGAAGCAGCAGCAGCAGGAGGAGCAGCAGCGGAATCGGCTAAGGAACAAGCGTTTCTCTCGTCCTCCCTGTCTTCTCTACAGACTCGAAAGCCCTGGGGCATCATCCCGCACACCTCCTCTGCTGCAGATGCAGCCGGAGCAGAGGAAGACGAGTCCGTCCCTCCCCTGCCCCATCTCTTGCATCACCTGCTCAACCACTCCACAACAGCCACCAGCAGCCCCACAGGCACAAGGGGAAAGTGCCCTGATGAAGGGCTCGGGGGAACTGCTAGCAATGGCTTGGCTGTAGCTGACCGAGATGCTACAGCTGCCTCTGCTGCTGCAGCCGCCCCAAGTGGTACAGCTTCTCGCCTGTCTCTCCACCTGACGCCCTCACCAGGGGAGTTGGAAATTTCAGTTGACAGCCCTGCTGCTGGCCTTAGAGTGTCTGCAGGAGCTTCTTCAGGTGCTGCTGCTGCCTCAGGTGCTGATTCAGGTGCCGCATCAGGTGCCGCTTCAGGTGCTTCCTCAGGTGCCGATTCAGGTGCTGCCACTTCAAATTCTGTATCCGCTGCTGCTGGTGGTGCAACTGTTTCAGGTTCTCCTGTGGAAGGCGCTTCTATTTCAGGTGCCGAGTCAGGTGAAACCACAGGTGTAGAGACAGGTGGCAGAGGGCATTCAGTGGCTGAAGCAGCACCAAAGGACACAGAAGCAGCGGGAACAAGCAGCACCACAGGCTCTTGTAATGACACAGGAAACGGGAAAGGCGTTGAAGGAGGGACAGCGACGGGGCATTCAGCAGCAGCAGCGGCAGCAGCAGCAGCAGCGGCAGCGGCAGCAGCAAAAGTAGCTCCTCCAAATTCTCTCCCCCTATCCTCTCTTCGCCGCCCGGCCTCGGCCCAGAGCCCGCTATCTTCCAACTCCCGCCACCGCCGGGCGGCGTCAGAAGCCCGCGATTTCCTCAGCGAGCTGGGGGCGCGCCGCCCGGCCTTCATGAACAGTGCCGCGAAGTGCGGCCAGCGGGCGGCGCAGCACGGCCGGAGTGCGTCTGTAGCGGTGCTTCCAGGGGCGGGAGGCAGGGGGAGCGCGGGTTCAGGCGATGGGGTTTGGGGCGGCAAGATTGCTGGTGGTGTTATGATTGGTGCAGGTGATTCTGGTAGTGATGGTGGTGATGCTGGTGGTGATGGTGGTCATGGTGATGTGGATAGAATGGCTGTTGGTAGTGGGGGTTCTGGTTGGGAGAGGTTTCCAAGAAACAGCAGCAGTGGGGGCGGTGGCAGGGGTGAGAAGGGCCAGAGGAGCCGGCTTGGGCGGCATCGGTCGTCTGCTTCCTTGGAGATGCCGCACCGGCCGTTCACTGCTGAGAGCTGGCAGCATGTGGGGAAGGTGGATCCGGGGCAGGTAGGCTGGGAGCAGGTGGAAATAGAGCAGGCTGAAATGCCTTGGGGTGACTCGGTATCATACCAGGAGCAGCAGCAGCAGCCGTGGCAGCAGCAGCAACCATGGCAGCAGCAGCGCGAGAACCAGCACCCACAGCAGCATCTGCCGCAAGAGTGGGAAGAACAGGAAGATGAGGAGAGAGGGAGTGTGGGGTGGAGCAGGGGAGGACTGAGTGTGGGAGGAGAGTGTGATGCAGACGATAACGGTGTGCAGGGGCGGGCAGATGTGTGGATGGCTGAGGAGGAGGAGGAAGAGGAAGAGGAAGAGGAAGAGGAGGGAGATGGAGAGGAGAGAGAGGAGGGAGGAGAGGAGGAGGAGCAAGAAGACATGCTTGTTTTGACAAACATGGATGTTTCAAGTGATCAGGACGCTTCTGGGGGAGGTGCTTTCAGCGCTGTGAGGCACCCAGGAGGACTCACTTCTCGCTCCAAACCCAGAGGCCCTGTTCGCCCCTCCCCTGCCCGCCCTTCCTCTGCCTCCTCCTCCTCCTCCTCGTCCTCTGCTGCAAGAGCGCATGATTCATGGAATGCGGCCCCAATCCCTCACTCCGCTGTCCCTGCTTCTACTTATTCTTCCTCCGCTTACCAAGCGCCTGCGCCGCACTATCGGAAGAAGCACGCGCGTCCGACTGTCTCCCGCCCAACCCATGACAGTTGGAACAGCTCTGCTCTGCCCCCCGCATTTGCCATGAGCCAACCCTTCCCCCCAGCAGCCCTCCGCTCCCCCCACGCCCTCCCCCACCACACCAACCACTTCACATCCCGCTCCTCTGCCTCTCCCTCTGCTTCTTCCTTTGCCGCTGCTTCAACCCATGACAGTTGGAACAGCTCTGCTCTGCCTCCTGCGTTTGCCATGAGCCAACCCTTCAACCCCCCCAACCCCGTCCACCCTCCCAACCCCTTCGCCTCCCGCCCTTCCGTCTCCCGCCCCTCCGCCTCTGTCTCTGTCTTTGCTGCTGCTGCTTCAACCCATGACAGTTGGAACAGCTCTGCTCTGCCATCCGCATTTGCCATGAGCCAACCCTTCCCCCTCCGCTCCCCCCACGCCCTCCCCCACCACACCAACCACCTCCCCCTCAGGTCCCCCCGCCTCCCCCTCCCCTCCCCTCGCCGCGCCTCCCCTCCCTCCCGCCCACCTGCTGCCGCGCCCTCCCTCCTCCCCATTTCCCCCCACAGCCGTTTCTCTCAAAACCCTCCTTCCCCTCATTCCCCACCATCTCCTGCTGCATATAACCAAGAAGACACCATCCCTTCTTCACTCTCCTCCCGCCCCAGCACTGCCCCTCACTCCTCCCCTCCCACTGGCACACGCGACCTACCTGCCCGCCTCCCAGGTCCCCACCTGAGAATTCACCTGACAGAACCTGATTCCGACCTACCTCCCGACTCACTCTCTCGCCTCACCCCTGCTTCTGCTTCTGGTGCGGGCAGGAGTAGCAGTGGGCGCTGGAACCACCTCCAGAGCCCACGTTTGCTCCCCAACGTGCTAAGCCCACACATAGCCGCAAACAGCCCGCGCTTTGATCGCTTACACGCCCTGCCACATGCGAAAAAGTCCCCTCTCCCTAAAGACCTTGTGCCCGATCCCTGGGACTCCCCCGACCGCCCTTCTTCGTTTGATAATCGATCCTTGGGAGTAATGCCCGTGCGCTCAGGCAACGTGGGTGATTACCCCCAGAATAATGCAGGGGTGCTTCCCTGGGAAAGGGAAGGACCCAGTGGGTATAGTGCTGCTGATGCAGCTTCTGATGAGCGGCACTCACAGTGGGCACCTGGGAGACATGATGAACGGCCCCAAACCGCCCCGGACCGGAGCCTGCTTCGCCGAGGCAGCCACAACAGGTTCGGGGAGAGCGGGAGGTTTGGTGGGGGAAGGCTGAGGGACTTGGAGGAGCAGGAGGAATGGGAGGAGGAGTATGTCGAGGATCGTGGGGGGAGTGTAGGGAAAGGCTTGGGGAGAGGCTCGGGGGGAGGTTCGGGGAGAGGCACGGAGGACATGACAAGTACCATAGGAGGGGGTACAATGGCAGATGGGCGAGCACTGGCTCTTTCCAGGAAAGGGGGCATGTGGGGCTGCAGGGAAGCGAGGGTGGGGGAGTGGGAGGGTATGGTGGAGGAGAGGGGAGGAGACGCAGTGGAGTGGGTGGTGGTGGTGGTAATGGTAATGGTAATGGTAATGGTGGTAGCAATGCCGGGGATTCGGATGGAGAGGAGTGGTCAGATGAGGATGATGCGAGAGCAGCCGGGGGTGGGACAGAGAGAGGAGGGGTTGGAAGAGGAGGAGGAGGAGGGAGAGGGGGATTCCTCGCAGAAGGCGGGCTGAGAGGCACAGGACTGGGAGGGAGGTACGCAGCAGCAGGTGGCAGTGGCACGTCGCTGCTGAGGCGCCACAGTACCTCCAACCGACGCCGCCCAGCCATGCACTCACTGGATGAGCACGAGGAGGAGGGCGGGACGGAGGTGGGGGGGAGTAGAAACGGGAGACATGATGATAATGGTGGGAGACAGGATGACAATCAGGATGAGTTGGCACCACTTCCCCCCTGGAAAGGAGGACTCAGGGGGGAGCTAGGCTCTGCTGGTCAGGGACATCTGTCTGACATGGGGTTGGGGCTGGGGCGCCCAATGGTTTCCAGGTGGGCAGGGGCAGGAGGGGGCGGAGGGAGAGAGCGGGGCAGCAGAGGGGGGAGGGATGGTGGAGGCGGGAGGGATGGGGAGTGGCAGGACATGCCATTGGTGTCTATGTCGTGTGGGAGCGGGGCGGTTTGGACGGGAAGTGGCTTCAGTGGTGCACGGGGTGGTGCTTTTGATGCCGCCCCTGCATGGGCACCTGGAGGGGCACCTGGTAGGGCACCTGGTAGGGCACCTGGTAGGGCACCTGGTAGGGCACCTGGAGGGGGAGGTAGGGGTTCAGGTGGTGCATCTAGTGCTAACGTCTGGCAGAGGCCAGGTTCGGCATCAGGTGTGAGGGGAGTGAGTGAGAGGGTGGAAGAGGGGAGTGTGGAGAGCGTGGAGAGTCGGGAGGAGAAGGGAGAGGAGAGTGATGGAGGTGGGAGTGTGGTGGAGTTTGAGGATGAAAGTGGGGAAGAGGAGGATGAGGAGAGTGAGGATGAGGAGAGTGAGGGAGAGGACGACGAGGAGTCAGCGGAGGGAGAGGAGGATGAGGATGATTATAAGAGGGCAGTAACACGCTAGACATGGGTTGGAGTTGGAAGGAGGGCAACAACACAGCATTCAGGGCCGAAAGATGCGACTATAAGCGACTGGATTGATCAAAGTTATGCTTGATCATGAACGATACTCATATGACGAAAGACAAATGAAGCTTGCACATACGGGTAGTAGTTGTGGCGCTTTTGGACATTGTTATTGTATTTGCAATGATTAACACGCTGGTTAACGCGGTGCACTGTTAATGGGGATTCCCTTTCCCTCTCACCTTCGAAGATCTCGGAAGCATCGTGGCGAAGTGTCATTGCGAATCGTGTCATTACCACGTCAGCAGTCGCTTTTGCCACGCCAGCCACAATTTCCCGTCCCCACCAGACCTCGAAGTTGCCGCCAACCCACCATCTGCGAATCTGCGAATCTCCGAAGAATGAGATGGGGTTGCATGAGTTTCCATACGATTTTGAGCGTTTCGAACTGCATTTCAGACGGTTAGGTGAGGTTCTCAGCTAGCTTGGACAACTCTTTTCTCCTACCACATAAATTAGTTTCCATTTCAGCCGCACTACGTACAGCCAAGCTCGCTTTCCCAGCATCAGGGACCATCATTTCTAGCCGTGCTTTCTGCAGTGGGTTCGCGTCGCGACGTTGCTCACGCAGCCATTCGCAGCCGTCGACTCTGCTGTGTCGCGCTTCGCGCTCCGTCCCCGCTGAGCTCGCGTTTCTCGTTTCTCCGCTCCGAGCTCCTTCGTTCTTCACTTAGTTGCGGATTTTTTCCACCGTAATGGCGTCCGCAACCGTCGCCGCTCCGTCCGCCGCCTCCGCGCGCCTTGCGGGGCCTTCCGCCGCGAGATGCGGAAAGCCTGACACGTGTTCATTCGCCGCATCCTCCGCTGGCGTCGCCAGACGCGCCTCCGCCGCCCTTACGAGCGACTTTCTCCCATCGCGACCCGTTAAGGTACATGATGAGAATACTTCGCATTAAACTCGATTGACCAGTTACCGCAATCTTGAATCCGCCAGGAACGCAGCGCCATTTTCTCCTTTCCTGTTTCTTTGTAGTCAGATTAGTGCTCGTTCCTCCTTCCCCTATCACCCTTTCCCCCCCTCTTCCCGCTCCTGTCCCCGCGTCCCCTTTTTCCCCGTTTCATTTTCCCGTCCTCCGCCTCCCCCTCGCCCCACACCCCACCCACCTCCTTTTCCACCGTTTTCCCGCGTCCACGTGGGGCTATTACAGGGGCAGGCGCTGCGGACTTCAACGGGCCGCAAGCCGCGAGCAACCTCCGGGCGCCCTGGCCACGTGTTCGCGTCTGCTGACGTGGCGCAGCTGCGCGGGGCGCGCGAGGCGATTAAGGACATCATCACGAGCAAGTCGTGCAACCCCATTCTCGTATGTTGCTGTTTCAAGTCACCGTTTCAAGTTGAAGTTTCAAGTTGCCGTTTCAAGTTTCATTTCACGTTACCGTGTGAAGTCCCGAATCCAGTACCAAATTAGTACAGAAGGGTCAAGACGAGTCAAGGCAACCTGATTCGATCCTTCCTCCTCTCTCCTCCCTCCTTTACGCCCTCTTTACAGATCCTCCTGGGCTGGCACGATGCGGGCACGTTCGACAAGAGCGTGGGAGAGTGGCCGAAGCAGGGCGGTCCCCTTTTGATTTTTACTCCTCTCCTCCCCCCTGGCCTCCCTGCTTCAGATCCGCCTGGGCTGGCACGACGCAGGGACTTTCGATACGTCGGTGGGGGAGTGGCCGAAGCAGGGCGGAGCCAACGGCAGCATTCGCTTTCGCCCCGAGATCGACCACGGCGCCAACAAGGGGCTCTCAGGGGCCATCAGCCCCCTCTCTTATGCCTCCTGCTCCCCTTGCTGTTCAAAACGCTGCTTCTCTTTTCCTCCCTCCTCTGTGCCCTCCACTCCTCCTTCCTACCGCAGATCCGTCTGGGCTGGCATGATGCGGGCACATTCGACAAATCTGTAGGAGAGTGGCCGAAGCAGGGTGGCGCCAACGGCAGCATTCGCTTTCGCCCCGAGATCGACCACGGCGCCAACAAGGGGCTGGCGGGGGCCATCAGCCCCCTCTCTTATGCCTCCTGCTCCCCTTGCTGTTCAAAACGCTGCTTCTCTTTTCCTCCCTCCTCTGTGCCCTCCACTCCTCCTTCCTACCGCAGATCCGTCTGGGCTGGCATGATGCGGGCACATTCGACAAATCTGTAGGAGAGTGGCCGAAGCAGGGTGGCGCCAATGGCAGCATTCGCTTCCGACCCGAGATCGACCACGGCGCCAACAAGGGGCTGGCGGGGGCCATCGGGCTGCTACAGCCGGTCAAGAACGCCTTCCCTGCCGTTAGTTGGGCCGACCTGTTCCAGCTCGCCAGCGCTACAGCCGTTGAGGTGAGCTGCGCTACAGCCAACAAGGGGCTAGGTGACGGCCGTCGCGCTTCTACAGCCTGTCGAGTTTTGAGTCAGTCGTCTGCTAACTTGAGAGATCGACCACGGCGCCAACAAGGGGCTGGCGGGGGCCATCGCGCTGCTACAGCCGGTCAAGAACGCCTTCCCTGCCGTTAGCTGGGCCGACCTGTTCCAGCTCGCCAGCGCTACAGCCGTTGAGGTGAGCTGCGCTACAGCCAACAAGGGGCTAGGTGACGGCCGTCGCGCTGCTACAGCCTGTCGAGTTTTGAGTCAGTCGTCTGCTAACTTGAGAGATCGACCACGGCGCCAACAAGGGGCTGGCGGGGCCCATTGCGCTGCTACAGCCGGTCAAGGACGCCTTCCCTGCTGTTAGCTGGGCCGACCTGTTCCAACTCGCCAGCGCTACAGCCGTTGAGGTGAGCTGTGCTGTAGCCACTGAACAGGGGCTTATTGGGGCCATTGTGCTGCTACAGCCGGTCAAAGACGCCTTCCCTGCCGTTAGTTGGGCCGACCTGTTCCAACTCGCCAGCGCTACAGCCGTTGAGGTGAGTGGGTCAGAGGGGACTTAGAATGCTTGCATGCACGGTACTTGCACGAACTATCCAATCCAGTTTAATCAGATTCAATCCACTCCCAACCAATTGAACCCCACCCCATCCCGCCCCAGCTTGCAGGAGGGTCCATCATTTCCTCTTCATGAGGTACGGCCGAGTGGATGCCTCTGATTCGACTTTAAAGTCCCATTCCACCCCATCCAACCCACTCCAATCCAACATCACCCCACCCCACCCCACCAACACCAGTTTGCAGGAGGGCCCGTTATCCCCATGAGGTATGGCCAAGTGGACGCCACCGGCCCTGATTAGAGAGGCTTTTGAGTCGACTCGACCAATCCACTCCCATCCCATCCCATCCGACCCGCCCCATTCCACCCCATCATCACCCCACCCCACCCCACCCCATCATCACCCCACCCCACCCCACCCCATCCCACCCCATCATCACCCCACCCCACCCCACCCCATCCCACCCCATCATCACCAGTTTGCAGGAGGGCCTGTCATCCCCATGAGGTATGGCCGAGTGGACGCCACCGGCCCTGAGGACTGCACACCAGAAGGGAACCTGCCAGGTGATTTCAACAGAACCTTCCAGGTGCTTCCAACAGAACCTGTCAGTGGTTTCGAACAGGAACTGGAGGTAGTTATCACACCAATAGCTGGATCAAATAGAGGAGCACACAAGCAGAAAGTGAGGTGCCGACTCTGAGATTTTGCGGCAACTGTGTCGCAGCTTCTTTCGCTTCCCAACCAAATTCCTGCTTTTCTTCTTCTTCCCGCCTTCTCCCCATCCCTCGCCCTGCACTCTCCTCTCCACTTCTTTTCCTGCCCCTCCCCATCCCTCCCCCCACGTCTTTTCCGGCCCCTCCCCCTCCCTCTGTTCCATCATCCCCATCCTCTCCCTCCTCTCCTCCCTTCCCAACTCCCTCCTCTTCCTCTTCTCCCCCTCTTCACCATCAGATGCGGGTCCCCCCTCCCCTGCTGATCACCTGCGCAAGGTGTTTTACCGCATGGGGCTCAACGACCAGGTGAGGATAACACCCTTAGCACTCAGTTATCACTGCTGTTACCATTTTTGCCACCCTAGCTCCGTTACCATCATCGTCATCTGCGGATCACCTGCAACAGTAAGAAGAGGTTTGCCCGCAGCAAGCCTGCGCAAGGTGTTGTACCGCATGGGGCTCAACGACCGGGTGAGGACAGCACTGCTTGCACTCAGTTAACTCTGTTACTGTTACCACCATATCCACTCTGCCTTACCGGTAACCCTACCCAGTGGATTGATCACCTGCGCAAGGTGTTGTACCGCATGGGGCTCAACGACCGGGTGAGGACAATGACCACGTGAGGGGCACAAGCAGGTGAGGGGCACAAGCAGGTGAGGGGCACGAGCAGGTGAGGGCAGCACTGCTCGCACCTGTTTACCATGTGGCGCAATGCAGTGGGATGGGTCATGTTTTGAGACATCTCACAGGTTGTGCGAGAAGCAAGGAGGTCTGTTAAAGAGGGGCGTCTTTGCACGTGTGATGCTGTTGCTCTTGTGTGTTCCCAAGGATTTTTGGGTTAAACTAAATTGCCGTTTCATGTGTGTGCCTGCCTGTTCATGTGCCTGTCTGCATGTGTGCCTGTGTATGTGCGACTGCCTGTTTTTGTGCCTGCCTGCGTGTGCGCGGGAAAACTCAACAGGAGATAGTGGCGCTGTCAGGAGCTTACACGCTGGGTTTATTTCTTTAGCGCCTCATAAATGACTCTTCTCTGTTGCTGCTTGTGTGTGCTTGCCTTGCCTGTGCGCTCCCGGCAAAACAGGAGATAGTGGCACTGTCAGGGGCACACACGCTGGGGAGGGCTCATGCGGATCGCAGCGGCTGGGGCAAGGAATCCACCAAGTACACGGTGAGTCCCATGGTGTGGTGCAGTGCGGTGCAGGACGGTTCAGTGTGTTGCATTGTGGTGACGTGTGTTGCAGGGTGGTAGAGTGCGGTTCTGTGTGGTGCACTGATTGGTGAAGCATGATGCAGATGTATGTGGGGCGAGTGATGTGCAAATTTGCCTTACATGCTCATGATGTGCAGCGCAGTGTAGTGCGGTGTAGTGAGGTGAGGTCCTTCGTTTCTCACCCTCCCTTCCTCCCCCGTTTGCAGAAGGACGGACCTGGTTGGCCAGGAGGCTCCTCGTGGACCGTGCAGTGGCCCATCTCCCCCACGCCCATTGCTCTCCCTCGTCTCCCTCCCTCATCCCCCTGGTCCCCCTCCCTTCTCTCCTGACCTGCTCCATCTTACCAGAAGGACGGACCGGGCCGGCCAGGAGGCTCCTCGTGGACCGTGCAGTGGCTCAAGTTCGACAACTCCTACTTCAAGGTGTGTAGAACCGTTCTATACCGCTCTGCATTCCATTGCATCCGTGTGTATCACTGTGGTTCGGCCTGGTCGCTCCTATTGGACCGTGCAGTGGCTCAAGTTTGACAACTCCTACTTCAAGGTGCATGGGAAGCCGCTCTACACCGCTCTGCATCCCATTGCAGCCGTGTGTATTACTGTGGGGTGTGCCTGGAGGCTCCTCATGAACCGTGTAGTGGCATTACATGTGGCATAGCATGCTGCTATGTCTTCCCTTTCATCTACCCTTGCATGTTTGTGTTTATGTTTGTTTGTTTCCCAATTGCACTCCCTTGCCATCTCTTTCATGCCCATCCCGTGCCGCCCGCCCGCCCGCCCGCTCCATCCCATGCCGCCGATTCCATGCCTCCCATTTCACGCCGCTCATCCCATCCCGTGCCGCCCGCTCCATCTCATGCCGCCCACCTCATGTTTGTCAGGACGTGAAGGCAAAGCAGGACGAGGACCTACTGGTGCTGCCCCCGCTGATGCCCCCTGGATTGCCTTGCGTGCCGTCTCATGCTCATGCCTACCCGCCCGCATCACATACATTTACATACCCCTTTGCTCATCAGGACGTGAAGGCCAAGCAGGACGAGGATCTGCTGGTGCTGCCCCCACTGACGTTGTTCACTTTGCCTTGTCATGCGAATCACCTTATCATGTCATGCCTTATCATCTCATGCCCCATCAGGACGTGAAGGCCAAGCAGGACGAGGATCTGCTGGTGCTGCCCACGGATGCCGTCCTCTTTGAAGACCCAGGCTTTAAGGTACGAAAGGTGGCCGGACAGTGATGTGGGTTGAAGACCTGGGCTTCAAGGTATTTGGGTGAGTGGTCTGGCTTCTGGATGGGTTGAAGACCTGGTGGTATTTGGTATTCTCCTTTGTCTTTTTCTTCCCCTCTTCACCCGTCTCTGTGCTCAGGTGTAAGCATAGAAGTATGCAGCAGACCAGGCAGCATTTGTTAAAGGCTATGCCGCGGTGCATAAGGCACTGAGCGAGCTGGGAGCCACGTTTGACCCTCCCTTGACCCCCCTTATTGCTTCCCTCCCTCTCTCTCACCCTCTTTTCATGCCAGGTCTATGCAGAGAAATATGCAGCAGACCAGGAAGCGTTTTTCAAGGACTATGCCGCGGCGCACAAGGCACTGAGCGAGCTGGGAGCCAAGTTCGACCCGCCCCAGGGCGTGACCCTGGATGCGGAGGGTCCCCGTCCCGTGAAGTTCAAGGCAGCTGAATACTCGTCTGGGAATGTGAGTGGCTTGGTTGGGGGGCAGAGGGAAGTGTGGGTGGCTTGAAAAGGCAGAGGACGGTGTGGTTGGATGGGGGGAAAGCCGGCTGGGAGCCAAGTTCGACCCGCCACAGGGCGTCACTCTGGACGCAGAGGGCCCTCGCCCCGTGAAGTTCAAGGCATCTGAATACTCGTCTGGGAATGTGAGTAGATGGCTCAGGTTCTGGTTGGGGTCGAGGGCAGTGTGGATAGTTGATGGGGGGAGAGAGCTGGGAGCCAAGTTCGACCGGCCGCAGGGAGTCACTTGGGAGGCAGAGGGTCCTCGCCCTGTGACGTTTGTGTCAGCTGAATACTCGTCCGGGAATGTGAGTGGGTGTGGAGGAGAGAGGTTATTGCGATTGGGAAGGGAATAGTGAGTGGCGCACAAGGCACTGAGCGAGCTGGGGGGCCAGGTTTGACCCGCCACAGTGCTTCACTATAGAGGCAGCGCAGAGGGCCCCTCCATGTGACGTTTGTGTCAGTCAGCTGAATACTCGTCCGTGAATGTGAGTGGGTGGAGGGGGGCGAGAGGTTATAGCGATCGGGTAGTGAATAGTGAGCATCGCACAAGGCACTGAGTGAATTGGGGGCCACGTTTGACCCGCCACAGTGCTTCACTATAGAGGCAGCGCAGAGGGCCCCTCCATGTGACGTTTGTGTCAGTCAGCTGAATACTCGTCCGTGAATGTGAGTGGGTGGAGGGGGGCGAGAGGTTATAGCGATCGGGTAGTGAATAGTGAGCATCGCACAAGGCACTGAGCGAGCTGGGGGGCCAGGTTTGACCCGCCACAGTGCTTCACTATAGAGGCAGCGCAGAGGGCCCCTCCATGTGACGTTTGTGTCAGTCAGCTGAATACTCGTCCGTGAATGTGAGTGGGTGGAGGGGGGCGAGAGGTTATAGCGATCGGGTAGTGAATAGTGAGCATCGCACAAGGCACTGAGTGAATTGGGGGCCACGTTTGACCCGCCACAGTGCTTCACTATAGAGGCAGCGCAGAGGGCCCCTCCATGTGACGTTTGTGTCAGTCAGCTGAATACTCGTCCGTGAATGTGAGTGGGTGGAGGGGGGCGAGAGGTTATAGCGATCGGGTAGTGAATAGTGAGCATCGCACAAGGCACTGAGCGAGCTGGGGGGCCAGGTTTGACCCGCCACAGTGCTTCACTATAGAGGCAGCGCAGAGGGCCCCTCCATGTGACGTTTGTGTCAGTCAGCTGAATACTCGTCCGTGAATGTGAGTGGGTGGAGGGGGGCGAGAGGTTATAGCGATCGGGTAGTGAATAGTGAGCATCGCACAAGGCACTGAGTGAATTGGGGGCCACGTTTGACCCGCCACAGTGCTTCACTATAGAGGCAGCGCAGAGGGCCCCTCCATGTGACGTTTGTGTCAGTCAGCTGAATACTCGTCCGTGAATGTGAGTGGGTGGAGGGGGGCGAGAGGTTATAGCGATCGGGTAGTGAATAGTGAGCATCGCACAAGGCACTGAGCGAGCTGGGGGGCCAGGTTTGACCCGCCACAGTGCTTCACTATAGAGGCAGCGCAGAGGGCCCCTCCATGTGACGTTTGTGTCAGTCAGCTGAATACTCGTCCGTGAATGTGAGTGGGTGGAGGGGGGCGAGAGGTTATAGCGATCGGGTAGTGAATAGTGAGCATCGCACAAGGCACTGAGTGAATTGGGGGCCACGTTTGACCCGCCACAGTGCTTCACTATAGAGGCAGCGCAGAGGGCCCCTCCATGTGACGTTTGTGTCAGTCAGCTGAATACTCGTCCGTGAATGTGAGTGGGTGGAGGGGGGCGAGAGGTTATAGCGATCGGGTAGTGAATAGTGAGCATCGCACAAGGCACTGAGTGAATTGGGGGCCACGTTTGACCCGCCACAGTGCTTCACTATAGAGGCAGCGCAGAGGGCCCCTCCATGTGACGTTTGTGTCAGTCAGCTGAATACTCGTCCGTGAATGTGAGTGGGTGGAGGGGGGCGAGAGGTTATAGCGATCGGGTAGTGAATAGTGAGCATCGCACAAGGCACTGAGCGAGCTGGGGGCCAGGTTTGACCCGCCACAGTGCTTCACTATAGAGGCAGCGCAGAGGGCCCCTCCATGTGACGTTTGTGTCAGTCAGCTGAATACTCGTCCGTGAATGTGAGTGGGTGGAGGGGGGCGAGAGGTTATAGCGATCGGGTAGTGAATAGTGAGCATCGCACAAGGCACTGAGTGAATTGGGGGCCACGTTTGACCCGCCACAGTGCTTCACTATAGAGGCAGCGCAGAGGGCCCCTCCATGTGACGTTTGTGTCAGTCAGCTGAATACTCGTCCGTGAATGTGAGTGGGTGGAGGGGGGCGAGGGGGAGGAAGTGGTGGGGGGGAAGGGAGTGCGAAGCAGGGTGTACTTGGCACGGTCCTGGTGTTATCCTCTTCCCAATCGCCTTGCACCTTCTCCCACTCCCTCCCACCCCTTTGCACCCCTCCAGACCCAGACGGAGTTGTCGAGTGCCATGAAGAAGAAGCTACGAGACGAATACATTGGGCTGGGCGGCAGTCCCGACAGCCCACTGCAGACCAACTACTTCCTGTACATCATTCTTGGCGTGGCAGTGCTCGCCATTCTTACAAAGCTCACAGGAGCTATATAATTATGTAAAGAAGGAAAGTTGCGTCATGACCAAGCTTCGGTCGGTGGTATCATGTGACAAGTGTCTCGCCACTGCTCATACCAATCGTCAATGTAGTGGTTTAGTGTGCTGATTAATTCTGGGCCATATTATTGTTATCCAAGCATGACAAAGCTGCGAGTAATGGATCAAAAGCCTTTTGCATTAACTTGACCTAAAGGCTGAAAGATGCTCGAGGAATTAATGAGATTGCAGGGTACCAAGTAGGTTACAACGTGTATGACTATGCTTATTTTGGGGTTATTTAGTGCATAGCCAGGACATACAGCCTTGGTCGTCAGGCAACGATTACCGGGTTAGCGAAACACCCAACCGAAGCAGATGCTAGTGGAACCATGGCTCGATTCACCTGAAACGGAGGATGGCTGGAGAAAGGGAGTGTGGATTGGGCAGGATCGGGCTGACGAAAATCCTGGCAGATAGGACACGAAATGTTTTGCTGGCCTTTGACCAAGTCGCCGATTGAATGGACCGCTGGTTACGGGGCTTTCACACTGATGGTGTTTTCGCGAAACTTGTCGCCGAACCCGTCGTCATCGCCGCACCTGGCTTCAGGTGGGAGATGGGGGCGAGTGGGAACACTTTCCCCTGACCAGACGACAAATTTCTCGCCCCGCGCTGAGGAATCCTGGCGCAACATGCGTCAACTCGCCGCAGCCATCTGCGTCCAGATGGCGGAACGCGAACCAGCTGCCGCTGATTGGAGCCTGAGAGTGTGTGCAGGGCTGTATGGGGGCCCGAGGAAAAGGATGGTGGGGGTAAGAAATAAATATAATCTGGCATCCGGCCAATCAGAGAGCGGAACAGGTAACCCCTCCGCACGCGCGTCTCGGGTTCCCACATGCAACGCAGGTTGCGTTTTCCCCGGGCCAGGGGCCCCAAGTTGTTTCGGGCCGCCAGGGCTGGCGGCGAAAAGATTGGCGAAAGGCATGGACGGTTGCGAAGGAATGCCGGGGCGCAGCAGGGTACGAGTCGCCATGGGAGATCCATGGGAGATCGGAGGGGAGTGTGACACAACCAGGCGGGCACCACCAGGGCGACAGACTGGCGGGGAATGCAGACTGGCGAAGACCATGGTCCGTCAGATGGGATGAGGGCATGGGATTCACCTGGTTGTTGTGGTGGACTGGCGATGGTGGGGTGGTGGGCCGTGCGATGGCCCGCCCAGGACCAGGAGGAAATTCAATGGTGCTCCAACCAAAAAATTTACCCTCGTCTTGCTTCCCTTGTACGGGGACGGGTACATATTTCGATCCAAGCGCACATTTGAAAATCATCGACGCAGCAGCAGCACGAACACCGCCGCAGATCACGAAACTCTCAAAAGCATTTAATATCCGCGAAAGTTACTTCCACCTGATAAACGCGTTCCACTGACCAGCAGCAAGCGCAAACGAATCAGAACCAGCGCATTTACCGCTCGTCGCGAACATCTCGATATATATTCGCGCTAAGATCAGCAAATCCAGCAGATCAGTTTTCCATCTTCAGTTCCCTGACCTATTCGTTCCATCTCCGATTACTAGAGCCTTTAAGTTCTCCCTTGAAACAATGGCCGCCAAGCAGTGGGGTTGGGCCGACTCTCTCAAGCAGGCAGCAGCGATTAAATCGGTTCCGAAGGAGTGGGTGCCGCACGTCAAGGAAACCCGCCCGTGGCCCGCACCTGCCGCGGTGCCGTGGGCTGCTGCCCCAAATCCCTTCCAGACCTGCCACATGTTCGAGCAAGAGTTTCAACTGCCCGTCGCAGCTAGCCCTGTAACCAGCCGCGCGACCAGTTTCGACAGCACCGATCGCGTCGCCGCAGCCGCACCCGCCGCAGCCGCTCCCGTGCCGTTCCCCCAGCCGCAGTGGCCGACGGCGGAATTCTTCGCGCGCGCGGGTTCCGCGGAGTGTGCGCGAGAGGGGCAAGGGGAGGTTTGCATGGAGGCAGTGGCGACGTCGGACATGCGCGGAGGGGAGGAGACCTTCCGCGCCGTGCCTCTTGCCCAAAGCCCCTTCCATTTCTTCATTCGCGAAGATGCGGCAGCGATGGGCGAAATGGAGTGGGAGGTAGCGTCGCCAGTTACCACACTGAAGCGTGCGGATTCGTTCGCCAGCAGTAGCAGCAGCGCCTCTCTCGACGCGTTCGCTCTGCCGCCCGCCGACGTCGCCACGCCGTCGCACAGCGGCGACGACAGCGGCTGCGACTTGAGCCTATCGCTGAGATTACCTGCCGCGTTTTGAGTTCCCTCGGCATCAGTTTCACGTGTAACGACGGTTGCGTTAGGGTTACCTGTACGAGAAGTGGAGCTACTAACGTCGGTTTCGGCCAAGCGAGCCAAACGAGCAGTCCCTGCCGTGAGTGGCCGCCTGCCGCCGTCAATAAGTGGTTGAGAGACTACAAGGGGGTTAATAAGTAGTCCATATACTGCATTTTTCTGGCCGGTCGCAATGGCGGCGGATCCAAACAGAGAGCACAGCTTGGTGAAAGCAACTATCTTGTGAGGTTGCCTGTCCTGTCCAATATTCATTTATATATATATTTTTCATAAGTTGAAATGCGGCGTTTATCCATGTTCTGTAAAACACAGAAGGGGCAACAGCAACTTGACTGCTGAATATACGGTGTGCTGAAGAACCCCTGTCAAGCATGTATGACTCAAACTACGGGATACTAACTATACGGAGCTCGTTGCCATGATTGTTGTTAATGTTGTAAATTAGAAATCATTAGCTGTATCTCGATGTATTAGTTAGCCGCTGTGATTCCTAGCATACCTTGCCATTGTAGCATGGTGTGAAAGAGAAAGATTATTAGTAGTATTAGTATCCCTTTCAGGCAAAAGATTAGGCAGGAAACGGCATGGGCGAAAATTACTTGCGAAAGGCGACTGGCAACAGGCGATAGTCGGCGTCGGGCTAGCGCGTGTGATCTTGCCGAACCTAACAAAGTTCGAACTCGAACCGCTTTGCACCGTGGCAAAACTCTTCAAATTGTATTATACCGTGACGAACCGCTATAAAAGTTCGAACTTTTGGTCAGGTTCGGCAAGATCGCACGCGCCCTAAGTCAGGTCGCAGGCTGCTCAGGGGGGCTATGCCTGCAGCGTGATGACGCGTTTGGGCAATGTGCATGATGGGGCAACGCTGCAGGGAAGAGTCAAATGCACCGAGCTGTACGCGGTACTGAGAACGGGTGGAGTTGAGGTGACCCTGTCACAGCGAAAAACCACTATACCCGTGAAGTTATTGTTGAATTTAAACATCTTCAACCTCGTCACTTGGAACTGACAACCTAATTAAGAGAAACTTGCTTCTCAACTAAGCTCAGGACAAATAATAAAACTGATGAATCAGTCAGGTCTGAAGTGAACGTAACGACCCATGCTGGTTTTCCAGAATGCTCCGACAGAGTGTATTGTTTCACTGAAAGTATGGCACACGAGCAAAACATACAATACAGCAACCTGACAAGCAAGACCCTCGAGCGTTCCTCCTCTGAAACACGCCCACCTCGTTATTGGCAGCAAGTAGGACAAATCACCTCCATATATACTAGCACGCCTCTTGAATGAGTACGCGCTATAAGATATCTTGGATCATGCTGCCAGCCCAGCGCAGCACACAATGTCCGGGGAGGAGGTGATTGTCCTCAAACTCAGACTAAACGTTTAAAAATCAAGCGTTTCTCAGACTAAGCGTTGGCGCTTAGCTAAGTGCAGATGGTCCTCCTCGTAGCTGTGTGAGTCCCACTGGTGCAGACCGTCCATATCCTCGTGCGAAATCCATGCAGGCACTCCCACGCACAGATCCGCCACGTCAGCATGCCACATGGGCGCCAGGTCACCATCTCCACTAGCAACGACCTGGCTGGTCGCGCTAGGGCAATCATTGGACCCATTATTATTTTCCGCCGTTGCAACTCCACAGTTTTCCCCTGGAGCCGCATCGACTTCCGAACCTGGAGCACCTGAAGAACCACCTGAAGCCGGCTCCCAAGGTGCAAGCAGAGACTGCCAGTCGATATCCTGTGCAGCTAGCTCCTCCAAAGACTCTTCCCCTTCCGCGCATTTTCCCCCTCCGGCCTGCTCCGCGCCCCGCACGTCGTGGGCGGCGGAGAGAAACAACCCCGCACAGCCGTCCAACACCCCAGCTCCGGACAGCTTCCCCTTCGCGTCGGAAACGTCCTGCAGGTTCACCTGAGGTTTCACCTGATCGCACTCGTCCAGGTCTCCGGCGAGGAACGCGAGCGGACCGAAGGCGTCTTCCGGCGAGTCGTTGCCTCCGCGCGCGGAATGCTCCGCACACGGAGCCACGGGCTGCGCGGGCGCGTGAACTGGCTCAGGCGGAGACAATGGCTGCGCGGGTGCGAGCACTGGCGCAGGCGGCGGCACATGCGCGGATACATTGCGAGCCTGCGGGACTGGCGGAGGCGGAGCGACCGGGTTGCACTGCGGCCCGTCGAACGCGGAAGGCGCGTTGGCGGAACAGGACGTTCGGGGGAAGGACGGTCGCGCCAGGAAAGGCGCGGGAGTTTCCGCCGTCGCCTGTACCACCGCGGGCGCATGTGGCGTGCGGGGAAGCTGTTGCGCGTTCCGCCATTGCCCGACCAGCTGCTCCGCGAGCCTATTGGCGGGGGTCGCGGAAACTGGCGGGGGAGGCGCAACGGAGGAGGGTGCCGAAGATCCAAGCAGGAAACCGGCGGAGAAATCGGTTAACGCTTTATTACTTGAACCAGAACCACTAGCAGGTGATGCCCGAGGCGCAGCCACATTGCCATTTGCCGCCCCACCCGCCGCAAGAGCCGGCGCGAGAACATTCGTCAGCCAATCATTGAGTGCTGTCTCCACCTCCGCGGCGGATGGCGACTTGGAGGCGGCAGGTGCAGCGGAGGAAGCGGGTCTTTTCGCGCGCCGAGCGGGAGCTGCTTTGCGCGAAGAGGAGAGTTGAACGGCGGGAAGATCCGCGGCGCCATTCGCGGCATTCGGCGGAAGGATCAACGGCGACACCGCCGTGAAGGACGGCGGCGATCCACTGGCTCCCCGCGGGGTCTCGACTGCCGCGCCCACCCACGAAGCGCTCCGCGGACTCGCGGCTTCCGCCACCGCTCCGCCCCGCCCGCCATAGGAGCAACTACCCGTCGAAGGGCTCGCTAGAGGAGGAACTTGCATTGGCGCTACCTGTCTAGCTCGGCGGGAGCCTGAGCGGGCGGGGGAGGGGCCCTGCGCGGAGGCCTGCACGGAAGGCTGAGCGGAGAGCGAGACGGAAAGCTTTTTCGCCACGGCGAAAGGCTTGCATCCGTTGGTAACCGTCACGGCGCTGTCGCCTTCCGACGTGGACGACGAGGGTGTTGCGGGGGAGAGCGCCCACGGCGCGGGGCACGCGGGTAGAGAGTTGGCGGAAAGCCCGCCACCGGCGGAAAGGCCGCTACTTTCCGCTGCTGCGCAGTCCGGGCTCCACTGGTGATGCGCGGATGAGCGGATCTTGGACGCCTGGCGCAATGCTTTCGCCCAATCAAGCGCCATGTGACTCAAAACTGGGAAAATGCCGCTGCGACTCGGTAGCGTCGTTCCCGGCACTCAAAGAAAAATGCCTGGACGATGGATGAAGAGTGACTAGATAATTGCTGCAATCCAGTGGCAGATCCGATGACAAGATGTGAGATTAGCCGGACACAAGACCGCCGCTCCACCATGTAGCTCGGAGAGAAGACTATTCTCTGGGAAGGGTGGGGTCGACGAGAAGAGAAGAGCGAGATATGGTCGACGATTGGGGTGCGGTCAGCTGGTGGGTGGATTTAGAGTGAACGAGGCAAGGCAGGGCAGGGTGAACAAGAGCTAGCAGCCTAGCGCTGGCAGCCTGGCAGGGAAAAGGTGCCCAGGAGGAAGGAAGAATATGGACGCTTGGATTGGTGGGAAAGAGGCGAGAGGGCAAGAGGAGGGTTGAGGTCGTAAAGGAAATCCATGCGGGGAGGGGCGGGGAGGGGGGAGGTGGCGGGGGCACTGCGCTGGGGTCGAAGCTGTTCGCCCTGGGAAGAAATCTGGTTTGTGGGAATTTGGTTGGTCCGCGCTGACAAGAAGGCCCCCCGCCTCGCAGACGCGCCGCCAGCCCCCCTTTCGCTTTCCGCTGGTCCGAAATCCGCATCGATTGGCGGGCTTGCCCCAGGTTGAGCTAACAAAATCGCGATTTGGTTCATCTGGGGAATTCTCAGGGGTTTCCGCAGCAGAGCTTTTTGCGGAGGGGGCGGCGGGACGGTAGTGCTGGAAACGACAAAGCGGGAGGCCGTTGGCGGAACCCTGGGTTTCCACTTTCCAGACCGCGACGGCGCGGGGGTGCAGTACCTGGATGGTTCGGTTCGGAGAGGTCCTGGCCATGGCGGAAGCTGCAGTGCTCCCACGCCCGAAACCGAACCTGCTCCCCGCCAGCCCCCCAGTCGACGACATCGATGATCGAACCAGATGGCTCTGGGCGATATCGGGCAGAAAAAACCGTGACATTGTACACTAGGGAAGAGGCGTGAGTGGAACAGCAGAGCTGGAGGAGAGTTATGTAGCTGTTCACTGCTGCATTTCTTATCTCATCACACGTCATGAGGGAGGAAAACCTTCCGTCCTTGAGCACAAGGTTATGGGTGTTTCTATAAAGAAAACAAAAGCATGCAGGGCGGATACTGTATTCACACCAGGCCTTTTTTTAGGGTAAGTTTCCGGACCCGAACGGAACAGGCAAGGCAGGTGCCGTGCGCGCTTCTCCCCCTAAACCCTAGGGTGTCAAGAGAAACTTGAGTCAGGACCGCGACCGCGCCAAGAACTGTGGAGCACAAAGCATTCAAGCGGGGAACCAGTTACCAGATGCCCAATGCCTTGGAAAAGGAGGCCATTGGCGGATGGAAACTGCTCTTGGATCCTAGATCTACGGACACGATGGTTTGTTCGGTTTGGAAGCAGCATTACGTGGCACGGCATGTGGTCAAACAGAACCAAACAGTGGTTTTAATGAAGGACGGGATGATGTGGCGCACGCCGGGTCCGCGTTAACTTTCGGGCAGCACGAGCAAAGCAGATTTTTCATCCATCAATTCTGCAGGGGGCATCAAGATTCCCCGTGAGTGCACTGCAGCGTAGCGGATCCTTCTTGAATACTGTAGACCAGCGAAGCATGTTCTGTTCTGCCCTGCCCCAGAAAAGAAGGCTTTTATGATTTCGCATGCGTTACGTGAAACCGTTGGGGACCTGCGGAACTAGCTCAGGCGCACTGTCAGGGATCTCCCCAGGTGAAGTACAGAAGCAGGGAGTGAACAAAATCCGGCGGTGGACAATCATTTGCAGGCATGGTGCATGCGTGGCGGAACCGGTAGGAAACTACTCCCCCACCTCCACACCAGCGAAGCAGCCATGACCAGACTGGATGTCAAGTAACAGACTGTTCACTTTTGGACTAGTAACTTCAGCTACACCTGCGTTAGTTTTATGCACACCTAGCTACCCTTAGTAATGCACTTTCAAGCCTGGACAGTCATTAATAAGTCCAACTGAGCAAAAATATATAAAAAAATAGGGACCTTATCAGATTTAATAGAATGCAACGCTCATCATCCAGGGTTTCTACAGCTCGTCATCCATGTAGTCGTCCACTTGACTATCCAGGAGCTCGGGGGAATACAGCCTAATTACCTCCAATGGCACCTGGGTCATCCTCATTTGATCGAAATCCTTCATTATGAGCAATCCAAATGCAAACGACAGGATCATTAGCAGCGCTCCTGGCCCATACGTAAGCAGTGCCGTTCTTTTCACCGGGGTAAATGCCCCTAGAAGCTCCGTGCCCTCATCATCTCCACCTTTACCACCACCACTACCACCACCACCGTCACCATCATCATCACGCCCCTCCTCATTGTCACTCGGCTCACTGTCACTGTCAACAGTATCACCTGTGTCTCCAGCCAGAGCAGCTGCTGCTTTCCTTGCAGCCCGCCTCACAGCCCTGCTCGTTGCCTCTGACAACACCGGTGGATTACCACCATTACCACCACCCCCTTCACTGGCAGCACCAGCACTAGCTGCAGACGCATCCCCAGCACTAGCAGCAGCACCACCACTTCCGGCAGCAGCAGCACTCGCAGGAGGGGGTTGGTCATGTGCTGTCAGGCTGCCAGGCTTGCGGTCGAACCACCCACCCAGCTCCCTGCGCTGCCGGGTTTCCGCCTCCTGCTCTCCAAGGGAGGAGGGGCGACAAAGATGGAGGGAGGTGGGAGGGGAAGGGTGGCGCTATCATGAATGAAAAAAAAAAAAAACACCTGGGTTGTATAGGGCAAGGAGGGGAATTGTATGCTGAATCTGTTTTTTTAGCATGCTGAAAAAACGAGGAGGTGGGAGGGGAAGGATGGCGCTATCATGAATGGAAAGGAGACATCTGGGTTATATAGGACAAAGAGATATCATTCCTGAGGTGAATGCATGTGCACAGCCAAGCCTCTCAGTCAGGCCAAGCCTCTCAGTCAGGCCAAGCCTCTCACCTCTTCCATCTTCTTGAGTTTGGCAAGAGCCGCAGCAGCATCTGCCTGCGTGGATGGTTCTGCCTTCACCATCTGTCGCACAGCACATTGCACGACAGATACAGCACAGAGTGAAAGGAGAGAGACAAGAGAATGAGATTGCTTTTTGAGATATTAAAAAAATTGGCAAGAGCTGCAGCAGCATCTGCCTGCGTGGATGGTTCTGCCTTCGCCATCTGACGCACAGCACATGCCAGACATGGCGTGAAGCGTACGGAGAAACAGAGAACCAACATAGAAACCAGAGAGGTCTGAGACTATTCTTGAGCTAAAACAAAAGGGGGGAAAAAGAAATAACAGAAACCCGAACCAATAAGGCTAGGGACCACCAGAGAGGTGCGAGAGTTTTGCTCCAAGCAGCGAGCACCATACCCGTTGGAGGTCTGCCCTTGCTTCGTCAAAGGCAGCAGAGTGCATGCGCGCCAGTGCTCTCCGGTAGATGGGCGCCTTGAAGTGGTTGGGCTGCTCTGTGAGCACCTGCGAGCAGCAGGGGGCAAGAAAGAGAGGAGTACGAAGCTGAATTCAAAAGTAGAGTGCCTTGGGTGTTGTTTTGAGTCGACTCAAAACACGAGTGCCTGGGGTGGTTGGGTTGCGCTGTGAGCACCTGGGACGAAGAGGGGTGAGCACCTGGGACGAAGAGGGGTGAGCACCTGGGACGAAGAGGGGTGAGCACCTGGGACGAAGAGGGGTGAGCACCTGGGACGAAGAGGGGTGAGCACCTGGGACGAAGAGGGGTGAGCACCTGGGATGAAGAGGGGTGAGCACCTGGGACGAAGAGGGGTGAGCACCTGGGACGAAGAGGGGTGAGCACCTGGGACGAAGAGGGGTGAGCACCTGGGACGAAGAGGGGTGAGCACCTGGGACGAAGAGGGGTGAGCACCTGGGACGAAGAGGGGTGAGCACCTGGGACGAAGAGGGGTGAGCACCTGGGACGAAGAGGGGTGAGCACCTGGGACGAAGAGGGGTGAGCACCTGGGACGAAGAGGGGTGAGCACCTGGGACGAAGAGGGGTGAGCACCTGGGACGAAGAGGGGTGAGCACCTGGGACGAAGAGGGGTGAGCACCTGGGACGAAGAGGGGTGAGCACCTGGGACGAAGAGGGGTGAGCACCTGGGACGAAGAGGGGTGAGCACCTGGGACGAAGAGGGGTGAGCACCTGGGACGAAGAGGGGTGAGCACCTGGGACGAAGAGGGGTGAGCACCTGGGACGAAGAGGGGTGAGCACCTGGGACGAAGAGGGGTGAGCACCTGGGACGAAGAGGGGTGAGCACCTGGGACGAAGAGGGGTGAGCACCTGGGACGAAGAGGGGTGAGCACCTGGGACGAAGAGGGGTGAGCACCTGGGACGAAGAGGGGTGAGCACCTGGGACGAAGAGGAGTGAGCACCTGGGACGAAGAGGGGTGAGCACCTGGGACGAAGAGGGGTGAGCACCTGGGACGAAGAGGGGTGAGCACCTGGGACGAAGAGGGGTGAGCACCTGGGACGAAGAGGGGTGAGCACCTGGGACGAAGAGGGGTGAGCACCTGGGACGAAGAGGGGTGAGCACCTGGGACGAAGAGGGGTGAGCACCTGGGACGAAGAGGGGTGAGCACCTGGGACGAAGAGGGGTGAGCACCTGGGACGAAGAGGGGTGAGCACCTGGGACGAAGAGGGGTGAGCACCTGGGACGAAGAGGGGTGAGCACCTGGGACGAAGAGGGGTGAGCACCTGGGACGAAGAGGGGTGAGCACCTGGGACGAAGAGGGGTGAGCACCTGGGACGAAGAGGGGTGAGCACCTGGGACGAAGAGGGGTGAGCACCTGGGACGAAGAGGGGTGAGCACCTGGGACGAAGAGGGGTGAGCACCTGGGACGAAGAGGGGTGAGCACCTGGGACGAAGAGGGGTGAGCACCTGGGACGAAGAGGGGTGAGCACCTGGGACGAAGAGGGGTGAGCACCTGGGACGAAGAGGGGTGAGCACCTGGGACGAAGAGGGGTGAGCACCTGGGACGAAGAGGGGTGAGCACCTGGGACGAAGAGGGGTGAGCACCTGGGACGAAGAGGGGTGAGCACCTGGGACGAAGAGGGGTGAGCACCTGGGACGAAGAGGGGTGAGCACCTGGGACGAAGAGGAGTGAGCACCTGGGACGAAGAGGGGTGAGCACCTGGGACGAAGAGGGGTGAGCACCTGGGACGAAGAGGGGTGAGCACCTGGGACGAAGAGGGGTGAGCACCTGGGACGAAGAGGGGTGAGCACCTGGGACGAAGAGGGGTGAGCACCTGGGACGAAGAGGGGTGAGCACCTGGGACGAAGAGGGGTGAGCACCTGGGACGAAGAGGGGTGAGCACCTGGGACGAAGAGGGGTGAGCACCTGGGACGAAGAGGGGTGAGCACCTGGGACGAAGAGGGGTGAGCACCTGGGACGAAGAGGGGTGAGCACCTGGGACGAAGAGGGGTGAGCACCTGGGACGAAGAGGGGTGAGCACCTGGGACGAAGAGGGGTGAGCACCTGGGACGAAGAGGAGTGAGCACCTGGGACGAAGAGGAGTGAGCACCTGGGACGAAGAGGAGTGAGCAAGGAGAGTGGGCGAGGAGGACAGGCATGAAGTGCAGCAGGGTCCATGCGTGCCAACGATCTCCGGGACATCGCCTTGGAGTGGTTGGGTTGCTCTGTTAGCACCTGGGAGCAACAAGGGCGTGTCTTTGAGTCGACTCAAAGATAGGCTCTCTTGTAGGGCGCCTTGGAGTGGCTGGCTGCACTGTGAGCACCTGGGACGAAGAGGACACAGGTATGAGTGGCAGCAGAGTGCATGCTAGTCAACACTCTCCGGTAGAGCGCCTTGAAGAAGCTGGGTTCTCTGTGTGCGCCTGGGAGGAGGAGGGGGCAGGGCACAGAAAAGGCACCCCCAAGCGTGAGGAAGCATCTGCGCAAGGAGATGTTTGAGGGGCTTGCCTCACAACTAGAGCACCTTGGAGCGCAAGCAGAGTAGGGAAGGAGAGAGAGAGCGTAGCTGACATGCGAATACCATCACTTCCCTCCAACTACAGCGATGGTAACCCACTCACCGCCCACTCACCTTGTCCGACCACTCTATAGCCCGTGCATACTCCCCCATGCCATGCTGACATGCTGCCACGTTGAGCTGCAGAGCGGTCTGCAGGGAAGTGGCATCAGCAAATAAGGCATGATGACATGGTTGGGGAAAGGGAGAGAGCAGGTATCAGGAGTATATCAAGGGAAGGGAGCAGAGCGAACGGTTTAGCATAAGGAACAGTCCAGTGTCCACGCCGCCACGCACAAATAGAACCGGTGGCACATCCCCATGCGTTCAGTGCATTGACAGTGCTGCACTAGAAGCCTCGCCGCTCCCTCATGTGACCTGCCCCAGACTGCCTACCCCTCACCTGCTCCCCTTCAGCTGGCCCCACATCCTTTCCCTTCACTTCAGTTCACTGTCTCCCCCCATCCATTCCCATCTCACCTGCACGGAGTCGAACTGCTTTGGCTTCTCGCCCTCCTTGGGATGCACGTGCCTCATCTCCCGCAGCAAACAGGTAAGAAAGTGCCTTTCTGCCCGCCAATCCTCCCACTCTCCCCCCGATCACATCACCTGCACAGAATTGAACTGCTTCGCCTTCTCGCTCTCCTTGGGATACACGTGCCCCTTCCGCCCCTCACCAACCCCACCTGCTCCACGCTCTCCACCCCCTCTCCTCACCTTCTCCCCCCCTCATCACCTGCACGGAGTTGAATTGCTTTGCCTCCTCGCCCTCCTTGGGACGCACGTGCACCTCTCCCCCTTCACCAACCCCACCTGCTCCACGCTCTCCCCCCCTCTCCTCACCTTGCCCCCCTCTTCACCTGAACGGAGTTGAATTGCTTTGCCTCCTCGCCCTCCTTGGGGTGCAAATGCCGCATCTCCCGCAGCACCTGCTCAACAAAAGAGTGGTACACAGGGGTGGAGAGCGGTGAAAGGCGGTGCAATGCGGCTCCCCAGCAGATTCAAAAGAGCCAGCAGCATCAGCCACAAAACTTAGGAGTGACTTTCCGAGACGCCAAGAAAAGAGAGCGGTTCGGTGCACAGCAGCGCAACAGCCAACAGCAGCGCCTCACCCTTTCATACTTGCTGCACGCGTGGCTGTACTTCCTCTCCTTGTACAGCGTGTTCCCCTGCAGGCAGTGAGGTGGGATGCAGTGGGATAGGATGGGATGGGATAGGATGGGATGGGATGGGATGGGATGGGATAGGATGGGATGGGATGGGATGGGATGGGATGGGATGCGGTGGGATAGGATGAGATGGGATGGGATGGGATGGGATGGGATGGGATGGGATGGGATGGGATGGGATGGGATGGGATGGGATGGGATGGGATGGGATGGGATGGGATTGAACCCTAAAGTGAACCCTGAAGTGAACCTTTGAGTGAACTTTGAAGTGAACCCTGAAGTGAACCTTAGAGTGAACTTTGAAGTGAACCCTGAAGTCAACCCTAAGCCCAGTCGCAACCCATACCAGCTGCTTGGTTTTGTCGATTTCAGTGAGAATCTCTTCAAATGACAGTCCCTCCCAGCCCTGCCCTCACAACACAGCCATGGGGGATGAGGATCAGGGTTGAAAATTTTGAGGTTTAAGGTTAAGGAGAGGGACACAGGAGACTACAGCAAGAATCTGTTCAAATGACAGTCCCTCCCAGCCCTGCCCTCACAGCCACAGAGGTGGGAGGGAGTGGGGAGAAGAGAGAGGAGAGAGTGAGGGGGACGAGGAGGAAACGGGAAGGGGAGGAAGGGAAAGAAGGAAGAGACGAGGACAGAGAAGAAAGGGGAAAAGGAAGGAAAGAGGGGAACGGAGAGCTCGAATGCGAGAAGAAAAACTCTCACTTTGGTTCTTTTAGGATTTAGCAGATTCTCCAGATATGTTGACTCACATTGGGCCGCTGGAAGCCAACAGCTCCACCTCCCACTGCACCCTCGCACCCTCCGGTACCAAAGAGAGGCCACTCTCCCCCTTCGTGTGTGAGCATCAAGAACCAGCGACCAACGAGCAACGATGCGAGTGAAATGGCACTCACCTTGGGGCGTTCGAAGCCAAACAGCTCCACCTCCCACTGCACCCTTGCACCCTCCGGTACCCCCTCTGGCCTGACAGGGGGAAACATGGAGTGGCATGGCAGGGCATGGGATGGCATGGGATGGCATGGGATGGCATGAGATAGTGCATGGCGTTGCATGGCGTGACATGGGATGGCTTGGCATGAACAGAGGGGTGCATTCCGGCAGAGCAGTCACCACAAGACAAGTACCTGCCAACACACCGCACCTGGGGAAGGAGTCATAGGCATATTGCGCAGTGCATGCCAACTGCTGCCCTGCCTGCCTGGGGCTAGACTCCGGTATATTCTCACCTGGGGAAGGAGTCATAGGCGTATTGCGATGTGCTGGAGACGAGGGCCACCTCTCTTGGCAGCAAGCGAGTGATACGGCAAGGTGTGTTGCGCTGTGCAATGCTCCCATGCAAGCCACAAGCCCCCTCACCTGGGGAAGGAGTCATAGGCGTATTGCGCCGTGCTGGAGACCAGAGCCACCTCTCCCGGAAGCATCAGGCGAATGCTCGCCTCCAAAGCCTCTGGCAGCTGGCGTGGGAAGGGGGGGGGGATAGAATCAGACGGAGGGGAGGGAGATACGTTTGAGTCGAATCCAGCAAGCTGGAGACCAGAGCCACCTCTCCCGGCAGCATCAGGCGAATGCTCGCCTCCAAAGCCTCTGGCAGCTGGCGGTGAGGGAGTGGCATGGAGAGCGGGAGGGCGAGGGAAGAAGGGCATGAGAGAGAGGGGGGGTGGGAGAGTAGGGTATGGGAGAGCGGGAGGGAGTGGGAAGGAGGGCAGGAGAGAGTGAGAGGAAGGGGAGTAGGGTATGGGAGAGCTGGAGAGAGGGGGAAGGAGGGCAGGAGAGAGCAGGAGGTGTAGCGTGAGGCAGAAGGGCTTTGAGGTTCGTTGAAAGAATGCTGGCCTCGGGCAAGACAAGGCAGCGGGAAGGCTTGGGAAAGGCAGAGGGGGAGCACGAAAGGGATGTGTTGAGGAGCGTAAAAGAAGGATTGCTTCCTTTTATGCTCCTTCTTTCACGCTCCTTCTTTCACGCTCCTCAACACATCCCTTTCATGCTCGCAGGGAAGCCTGGGCCTTAGGAAGGCTTGAAGGTGGTAAACTGATTTCTCTGCTGCCTTTCCACAAGCCCTGCCGTTCGACTCACTCTGCCCTCCCACCCTTCCTCCCCTCCCACCCTTCCTCCCCTCCCACCCTTCCTCCCCTCCCACCCTTCCTCCCCTCCCACCCTTCCTCCCCTCCCACCCTTCCTCCCCTCCCACCCTTCCTCCCCTCCCACCCTTCCTCCCCTCCCACCCTTCCTCCCCTCCCACCCTTCCTCCCCTCCCACCCTTCCTCCCCTCCCACCCTTCCTCCCCTCCCACCCTTCCTCCCCTCCCACCCTTCCTCCCCTCCCACCCTTCCTCCCCTCCCACCCTTCCTCCCCTCCCACCCTTCCTCCCCTCCCACCCTTCCTCCCCTCCCACCCTTCCTCCCCTCCCACCCTTCCTCCCCTCCCACCCTTCCTCCCCTCCCACCCTTCCTCCCCTCCCACCCTTCCTCCCCTCCCACCCTTCCTCCCCTCCCACCCTTCCTCCCCTCCCACCCTTCCTCCCCTCCCACCCTTCCTCCCCTCCCACCCTTCCTCCCCTCCCACCCTTCCTCCCCTCCCACCCTTCCTCCCCTCCCACCCTTCCTCCCCTCCCACCCTTCCTCCCCTCCCACCCTTCCTCCCCTCCCACCCTTCCTCCCCTCCCACCCTTCCTCCCCTCCCACCCTTCCTCCCCTCCCACCCTTCCTCCCCTCCCACCCTTCCTCCCCTCCCACCCTTCCTCCCCTCCCACCCTTCCTCCCCTCCCACCCTTCCTCCCCTCCCACCCTTCCTCCCCTCCCACCCTTCCTCCCCTCCCACCCTTCCTCCCCTCCCACCCTTCCTCCCCTCCCACCCTTCCTCCCCTCCCACCCTTCCTCCCCTCCCACCCTTCCTCCCCTCCCACCCTTCCTCCCCTCCCACCCTTCCTCCCCTCCCACCCTTCCTCCCCTCCCACCCTTCCTCCCCTCCCACCCTTCCTCCCCTCCCACCCTTCCTCCCTCCCACCCTTCCTCCCCCCTCCTCCCCTCCCACCCTTCCTCCCCCCACCCTTCCTCCCCTCCCACCCTTCCTCCCCTCCCACCCTCCTCCCCTCCCACTCACCCGCCCCTCCCCTGTGCCGATCTGCACTGGTTGCCCCTCGCCCTCCTCGCCTTTCCGTGTGTCCATGAATTCCATCCCCCCGTGGTCTGGCAGGGTGCCCCGCATGTGCACCTGCACCACACACTCACCCTGCCCTGGTGAGTTTTGAGTCGACTCAAAACGCACCACACAGTCACCCTGCCCCCCCACCCCCCACCTCACCAACATACCCTGCCTTCCCCAGTGCCGATCTGAAGAGGCTCCCCCTCCACTGTCCCCTCCTCCCCTTTCCGTGTGTCCATGAACTTAGCACCCCCCTGGTCCGGCAGGGTGCCGCGTATGTGCACGTGCACCACACAGTCTTGCAGTGGACAATCCATGGGGAAGTCGCCTGGAGAAAGATGGGAGCAGGGACCGTGGGGTGTGGGGCGTGGGAAGGGTGGTTAGGGTCGGGCAGCGTGCCGTGCAAGTGAACAACACACAGTCCTGCAGTGGACAATCCATGGGGAAGTCGCCTGTGGAGGGATGAGCGGAGGGGCGTTGGGTGGGAGGATAGCAGGGACAGATGGAGACATGTGCACGTGCACCACACAGTCCTGCGGCGGACAGTCCGTGGGGAAGTGGCCTGTAAGGATGTGGGCATACAGCGCGGGGTCAGAGGTAGGGAGGGAGGGATAGGAAGGGGTGATTGCATGTGCATGGCTACCACACAGTCCTGAAGTGGGCAGTCCATTGGGAAGTCGCCTGGAAGGGAGGAGCAGTGAGCAGAGAACAGTAATGGTAATGGTAATGGTAATGGTAATGGTAATAGTAATGGTAATGGTAATGGTAATGGTAGTGGTAGTGGTAATGGTAATGGTAATGGTAATGGTAGTGGTAATGGTAATGGTAATGGTAGTGGTAGTGGTAATGGTAATGGTAATGACAATGTTAATGGTAATGGTAATGTTACTGGTAAAGTTAATGGTTCAGCTTTTTGAGACGTCTCAAAAGTCGTCTACGAGGGCTTCAGCCTCACCTGTCCCATCTTGAAGCCTTCTCTTGATCACACACCCATTGCCCAGCACGTCTCGCACCTGCATGCATGCACACACACACACACACACACGCACGCACGCACGCACGCACGCACGCACACGCACGCACGCACGCACGCACGCACGCACGCCCGCCCGCACGCACGCACGCCCGCCCGCACGCACGCACGCCCGCACGCACGCACGCACGCACGCACGCACGCACGCACGCACGCACGCACGCACGCACGCACGCACGCACGCACGCACGCACGCACGCACGCACGCACGCACGCACGCACGCACGCACGCACGCACGCACACACACACAGTGCCACCCATGCACACACACGCGCAAACAAGCATGAGACGTGCAGAGACACATGAAACAAGCCATATTTCGCAGGCGTGGTAGTGTAATGCGCATCCCCTCAACACGTACAAACAAACCATACACGGGAGAACAATATGTGTTAAAATTGTGTTAAAAATCATCAGAAGACAATCCAGCATAGGTGGCAATTCACACCACACAAAATCCCCTTACTTTCATGATCTTCACCAGCTGCACATGATACTCCACATCCACCACGCCCTCTGGTAGCACTGGACTCTTGAGTCAACTCACTAAACTCCCCCAGCTCATCATCAGAATCACACCGTAACATAACAGCACCCCCACCTGCACAATCTTCACCAGCTGCACGTGATACTCCACATCCACCACGCCCTCTGGTAGCACTGAACTCTTGAGTCAACTCACTAAAGTTCCCCCATCTACATCATCACAACCACATCGTAACATAACAGCATCCCCACCTGCACGATCTTCACCAGCTGCATATGATACTCCAAGTACACCACCCCCTCTGGCGCAGCTGACGTGTGAATGCACTCATCCATCATAACCATCGTTTCACCCCTCCCCCTGCCCCCACCTGCACGATCTTCACCAGCTGCACACGAAACTCCACGTCCACCACCCCCTCTGGTGCAGCTGACGTGTGAGCGCACTCATCCATCATAACCCTCTTCTCACCTGAACCATCGTTTCACCCCTCCCCCTGCCCCCACCTGAACAATCTTCACCAGCTGCACATGATACTGCACATCCACCACCCCCTCTGGCGGCGCCGGCACCACAACAACCGGAGCAGCCAGCCCGAGCCTCCCAGCCTCGGCATTCCCCGCCTCAGCTTCGGCAGTTCGAGCCTCAGGCTCGGCAGCACCCGGAAGAGGGGCAGTGGCAGGAGGAGGTGGCGGAAGAGGGGTGTCGGGGGGAGGCGGGATGGTGTGAAGGGAGGAGGCAAAGACAACTGCTTTTTCCCCTGTGAGCATGTGGGAGAGGGCCAGATCCAGTGCTGGGGGGAGCTGGGGAAAGGGAAACAAAGGGAGCAGAGGGCAAAGGAAAAGCATAGGGAACGATGAGCAGGTGAGGCATATACGGCATACGGTGTGTGGGGGGAAGGAGACGAAGATGGCGGCCTTTTCCCCAGCTAGCTCGATCGAGTGCTGGGGGGAGCTGGGGCAGACAATGGAAACAAAGGGAGGAATACCGCATGGGGGGGGGAAGGGAAAGGAACAAGGGGGGCTAAGTTTGGGAGGTAGGAAGTAGGAAAAGAAGGGGCAGGCTGAGTGGGAAGAGAGGGAGCAAAGGGAGGATCGGGCAGGGCAAAAAACAACCACTCTCCCCCTCCCTCCTGACTCACCCGTGCTGAGCCCAGGGCGAGGTGCAGGGGGGGAGAGGAGCCCGTTCCTGCCGCATAGAAGGGCGTTAAGGAGCCCAGAGGGCGGGCTTCCAGCCTGGCAGAAAGGGGAGATGGTGCACACAGGGAAGATGGTATGAAGATGTGTGAGCGTGCGCGCATGCATGCACATGCAGAGAAAGGGGTTAGGAGCCTGTTCCAGCCGCATAGAAGGGAGTTGAGGAGCCCAGAGGGCGGGCTTCGAGCCTGCCAGGCAGGGGAGATGGTGTGCATGGGGCAGATGGTGCAGAACCCAGACGGCATGGAGATGTGAGAGTGTGCTATGCATGCATGCACACGCACTTGCACAAGCACAACGAATGAGACTTGAGCGGGCAGGGCAAGGCAGGACGGTACCGTATCTTGACTTCATAAGGCGGCCTCGGCTGCTCCCACCCTCTGCCCTCTTCAACCGTCTGAAACAGTCAAATACCACAGGGGGGCATGCATGTGTGTGAGGCAGTCACGGATCACAGGGACTTGGGTCGAAGCCACACAATCACATGATGACGTCATGTCACTGACAGGAAGCCTGTCAACAAGAAGTAACACTGCCTCAACATGATGAGAGGTGAAGTCTTTCACTCCCTCAACAGACAGCAACGCGCTGCCTTTTTATTCTTCCACGCCTTTCAATTGGTCGCAACACTCCCACCTCGCACTTCCTCTGAACTGAAAACCGCATTTCTCACTCATTTTCCTTCGCCTTGAGGCTCTTACCCTTCAACTCATACCCACCTGTTTCGTGATAAACCGTTCGTCTTCCTCATACCCACAGACTCCATCCTCCTCTTCCTTCTCCTCATCCCCTCCCTCCTCCCCCACTCCCTCCGCACCACCCGCCTTCTTCCCCTCTCGCTTCCCTGCCAGCACCCACACAGCAGCGGCAGATACCACCTCCACCTCCAGCTGGAGCTCCTCATCCGCAGGTACGCCTGGGGGAGGCTTCATCTGGCAGGCAGGGTCGCTGTAGTGGGCTGAGGGCTCTGCTTTGAACTGCAGGTGAGTGAGGGACCCGGGGATGATGGGGCAGGACAGGAGATGATTCGGGAGGAGGGAGAGGAAGTCAAGGGATTAAGGAATGCCACCACGGCCACCTCTCCCTCGCTCGCGCATGGTGCACAGCCCATGCTCCAGTGCTGCCTAACCCAGCCGGCTCTCCTCTCCCGCATGCTTGCTCTCACCACTGCCACCAGCTCGACACTACAGGGGACTCAGCAAGCTTACCACGGCCACCTCGCCCTCGCGCATGGTGCACAGCCCGTGCTCCAGTGCTGCCACCAGCCGGCTCTCCCCCACCACCACTCGCCGCGGCCGCCCCAACCCTGCTCAGATGATCCAGGGGTTTTTGCTTGTAAGGGAATTGATGGGTGTAACTAGGCAAAGACGGGCGTAGGTTCTCGTAGGTACTCACAACATGCCATACCTCAAACGGCATGCCATGCCTCATTCACACCCCATGCCAAACCTCACACCCCATGCCAAACTTCACACCCCATTCCAAACCTCATACCGTGCGATGCCTCACAACCCTAGCCATACGTCACACTGCCATACCTCACACTCCATCCCATACCTCCGTGTTCGGCTCGGGTGGAGTCACATATGTGGCCCGAAGCTGCGCGAGTGGTGCAGTGGAAAACCACCTGGTGGGAGGAGAAGGCACAAGGGGTGGGGGGTGTGGGGCGGGTAAGGGGGACAAAATTGCAGGCACTAAAAGTGGATGAGAAACAAAAGCTCATGCAAATTGATGATCAGGTCAAGACGGGTGGTGATGGGACGAGAGGGTGGTGAGGCTGGTGAGGGGATGAGGGAGTGGGGGGACCAGTGATGTCCAGAACGAGTGGGTATGGGTCGGAGAGCATAAGCATGGTGAGTTGTGCGTGGACACCCGAAAGGGAGATAACGGATGGTTAGGATAGGTGAGCGACGGCGAGGGATGGTGAGAGATGGTAGGGGAGATACCTGTTTCCTGCCATCACAACACTCATCCTTTGCTAATCACCCGATCTTCTCCCTCCAGAACCATTCCTGTCAGTAACAAATCACCTCACCTCCTAATTTGCATCCATAGGCTACCAACTTCAAAGCTGTACTCCCTTCACGGATCGTCCTGATCCCTCGCAGAACACTGCTTTCATCGCAAATCGCTGTTTTCACCACTCCCGACCTTGAGGCTTTTCAACAGGAATACCGCCTTCACCACTCCCGCCAGCTGTTTCCTCATCTTACGTGACCATACGTGACCTTACATGAAATCCCCTCACCGCCGGTGCTAATCTTTGCGAATCACTTGCCAACGATACCTGGTAACCTTCCTCCACTGGCGATCCCGATCCTTCGCGAATCACCGCCTTCATCACCCCTTTCAGCTCCTTCTTCACTTTCTCCTTCCCGCCTTTCTTCTTCGCGCCGCGCTTCCCCCTCCCGCCACTTACGCTCGCATCCATCGTTCCCTGAAAGTCGATTCGATAACGCCTGCGACACTCGAATGGCTTCTGTGGCACGTCACAACACGAGTCAATGTTGGTCGCGACGTTGACACAATTGGCGAATCTATTTTCAGCCCTAATTGTGACGCGACGATTGTCAGATGGCTTCTGTTAGCGCGTCAGATTCGACTGTGACCAGGTCAATCTGCTCTCAGCTTTGACACAGATTCAGCGGTCTCCGATTCTCACAGCCTCTCAAAAGGCGCAACAAAAACGAAGGCCCAGGCTGCTGTGTTGCCCGAAGTGAAGTGCACCAAGAGAATACTCATTACCGCTTTCGAACGCAACAGACCAGGCGAAACCGTGAATTTTGACGTGAAAACTAATCCTCGTGGTCACCACACTATGCACCCCTTCACTGACGAGAGCAAAGCAAGATCTCGCAGGGTCTAGGCGACAGCCAATGGTTGAGCAATCCGAGCGCGCGAAAAGTACCAGCAAAACGAAGCAACGCAAGATGCTGACAGCTCGAAAGTTTCGAGAATTTAGAAGGTGACGTCAGGGTGACCAGAACTGGCGGTGTTCTCGCTACAGGCAGGTTCCACAGCCAATGTCCGCAAGACCACCAGCCATTGAGATTATGCTTTGCTGTGAGCTTTACACGTCCACTTGGAATATAAGGGACCATGCATGGCAAACAAAAAGCTAGGCAGAGCCAACTGGGTGATAACGGTGACAAGGCAGGGCAGGGCTGCTGGCTAGCTGGCTAAATGGTGCCAGTCACACCCTGCTTCAGCATCATAGATTGCCAGCATCTCATGATCAGATGGAGCCATTTTCAGCTTAGTAGAAGAAGCCGAGCACCTTGCCTCCCACGTTCTTCCGCCTTGCCTCATCGTGGTCCATGATGCCGCTAGATGTGGTGAGCACAATGTAACCAAACTGGTAACACGGGAAAAAAAAACCAGAAACACAGGGGAAACGACGGCTTAAGAAACAAACGACAATGAAAAAGGAAGAAACAGCAGGCATAAAACAGGAACTAGGAAACCATGACATTCAAGCTGAAACTCCCAACCTGCTCCAAGTCAGCAATGCTGAATACCCATTGAAATCCGGTTGTGTTTCACATCCCCATCCAGACCCTCTCCATCTGTTACCCCTCCTACCCTCCCCACCCGCCTCCTTCCCACCCCTCTCTTCCCAAAAAAAAAAGTACTGCAAAAAAGGAACCTTCTTCAGTTGCATCTTCTCTCGCCAACAGCACGAGAAACGCTTGACGCGCTGCTTGCACTACGCACAATCCCCCATTCCTGGGTGAGACCCACACGAGATTGTTCATCCCCCCCACCTCCCCTCCCTCTTCCCCCTTTTCCCTTCCCACTTCCCCCTTTCCCCACAAATGTTCATACTACCTAGCACACTCTACACTACCTCCCTCAAGTTACACGACCTACCTGACTGGAGGGCAGCAGGCGCTCGGTCCAGTTCTCGATATCGCCGACAGCGATATCCCCTCACCCCCCACGGCACCTCCCTCACCCACTAGTGTACCCACTTGTTACACTACCTCCCTCAAGTTACACTACATACCTGACGGGAGGGCAGCAGGCGCTCGGTCCAGTTCTCGATATCACCGACAGCGATATCGTAACGCGGGCTGATCACGCCGCACTTGTTCAGCCGCCCGTTCAGCTCCACGACAATCTTGCCCGCCCGCCTGTCGTCCACCAGCTCGAACTCGCCGATGTAACCTGGTAACCAGCATTCGGAGACAAGGGGACAAGATGCACAAGGAAGGCAAAGAAAATAAGAATTTGGGTACTGTGTAACCAGACGCACGAGAGTGGGATTAAGCACCACAGGCTTCAGTAACACCATCTCCCCATCTGCTTGCCAGAAATGTAACAAAGAATTTAACCAAGTCTGGTTCCTAACCAGGCCTGGTCCTGTAAAACAAAGTGACGAGGTTTTGGAACCGAGAGCGCGAAGCTTTGAAGAATGATCGACATGGTCGAGGCATCCAGCATCTCGCACGGCGATATTTGCGCGTGACTAGCTACGGGACATACAGATACTGTCTAGCAGGCGTGATCAACCTACCCTACCAAGCCAATCCCTCGAATAAGAACATAAGAGCCTATCGAACGGGTACTTTAGAGGAAAGGAACGAACGAAATTGTGTCCACACTGCTGGATGGACGTGCAACGGCCCTGATCGGCTGTCCTTGATCGCCTCGGTACAACGGGCTATAAAGACTTGGGCCTCAACAATCTGCTTAGTACAGCGGGCTATCGCTGTTTACCCTGGTTTGTACGAAGAGCCGCTTCCTTTCCGACAAATCGCGTTACTAGTCTGCTGTTTATGAGGAATCTGATTCCCTGCCTTGGGTGGGACTGCTTCGATAAAATCTCCTCGTTACCGTGAACCGCGCAAGCTAGCCGGCTCAATGCCTAACGGAGATGGTCACGCCCGCCGGGAACGAGGGAGGGACGACTGATGCTGTCTCGAGGAACGACTGCCTACAATGCCTTGCTCCTCGCTCCTCGCTCGCCCAGGAGCGATGGGAAAAGCCTAGCTCAAACAAACATTGACGTTGCGCAACAGGCCATTGCTGGATCGGTAGGTGTAAAGGCTTGATGAAGGGAATCGACCATGAGTAGTGGGAGACGAGGAGACAAGACGGGAGGTTAAACGAGGAAGGTGGCACGACAATCGCAGCACCTCGACGAGGATATCACAGAAAAACACGAGCAATCGCGCGCACCGTGTCGCTCCATGACGAATTTCAGCGAAGCAACACGCACCCACACGCACGCACGAACACGCACACGCGAACGCAGGCACGCACGAATGCACACGCGCACGCACGCACCGTGTCGCTGCATGACGGTGAGGAACTTGATGATGACCTTGGAGCTGCATCAGAGAACCTGTCCCGATGAAAACCTCGGCCAAGACATGCGAGCAAGCACGCACACGCATTCTCACGCACGCACACGCACGCGCTAGAATCTACGCACGCACGCACCGTGTCGCTGCATGACGGTGAGGAACTTGATGATGACCTTGGAGCTGGGGCGGATGAGCACCTGCCGCTTCCCGCGCTTCTCCGCGTTGTACATGCTCTTGAGCGCATCGTTAAGAACGCTAATTCTGACCATCTTGACTAGGTGGCTCCTTGTCTAAGCAAGGCAGGGAGAGGCAGGCGCGGCGCAAATGCGGCTCCTGAGGGGCGAGGAAAGGAAGAGCAGGAAAGAGAGAGAGTGAGCGGCGAGGAGGAAATATGAATTAGGGTTTGGGCGGGATTGGCAGCGAGAGGTGAGGAGGAAGACGGGGCGGGGGAGGAAAGGAAGATGGGGGATGGCGCGCGGAGGTTGAGGGGGTGGGGGGAGGGGGAAGCGGGCGGAAATGGGCCAGCCGCACACAGTAGAAGAGAAACCACACAGCGCGATCGGACGGACCTTGTTTTATCCAGCCTAGCTTGTACACCCTACTATTTGAATGAGATGTACTAAATGTGCTAAACTACGGTATCTGCTCCATAAATCCTTCAAAATCGTACATGCCTTCAAAATCCTACATGCGAGTAATTGTTCATAACACAAACTACTTTGAAGCAAGCAGTATTGTTCGACTCAGCTATAAGTACCATCCAGAATGGCAATTTAACATATACACCCCATCCTACAATATGCATACCATCTTTATACTCATCACAAATGAACAGCTAAGTATATTGCTGAGCACTTAGTTAAGCATCTCCATCAGCAGAAGCATCCTCATCTGTGTCCGCATACTGAGACCTCACCCAACCAACAAAGGCGTTTAGAAACTCCACAAATGTGCACACACCGTTGGAATCCCGATCCATTTCCTCTGAAAAAAGACGACCAAGAAGCAAAAAAAAGGACAAACACATTCAATTCCTTGTCCGCATTTACTGTTGAGTAGTGAAGCGCACAGGGGAAACAGAACAATACAAATAAACAAACAAAATCCACAACCAACATACACACGACACAACGTCTGAGCAAGAACGTACGCATGCGCCTGGAGATGTTGCGAAGCAGCGTGCCCTCCTTGAGGGTGTTGTGGCTGCTGAATCCCTTCTCAATCTCCGCCCGCGTGAGCTGCCCGTCATGGTCCTCGTCAAAATAAATAAACGCATCTACGATTATTTGAAAGGCTGCGTTAATGTCTCCTGTGCCAAGGCGTGGCTTCTGCTATTAGGAGAAGATTGGTTGGATGGGAAGGGAAAGGTAAAAGGCACTGTCAAGTACGCGAGAGTGCGAACAGAGGTAGTGTGAGGTAGGGAATAGCATGAGGTAAGGAGATAGCAGAGAGAGTGAGGAGAGAGTGAGGAGAGAGTGAGGAGAGAGTGTGAGGTCGAGCTCAACGGAAGTGGTTTGTAGGTTGGAGAGTGAAAATGTATGGAAGAATCACAATGGAGGTGACAATAGAAGAAATCACTCGGTCGGTGTACGGAACAAACCCACGTATGAAGCACCTCACCACACGACTACCTTGTAGTACTACATTCATGGCAATTTTCGAGAAGATTAAAAAACAATCCCACACGACAAACATGGAATTTCTTTCATCAGCATCATACCAACCATTAATTTGGCATGCGTACAAAGTGTCTGCATGCAAGCACACAGCCACACATAGCCCCGTCCCACCCACATATGCACACATACACACATGGACCATGGTACAGTACATTCGTACACACATGCATACACACACACACATAAGCACACATATGCACACATGTGCACAAGCACACAAGAGACCTGCCCCATCTCCAACCCAACCTCACTCACTCACTCACTCACTCACTCCCTCACACACACCTGCTCGCTATCAGTAGACTCCAGCAGGAACACAATGCCCAGGCACAGCACGAACGCATTGAAGCACACCACTGCGTCCTCTTCCTCCACCGCAGCGGAGGCTGACTCTCTCACCCTCACTCCCTCACACACACCTGCTCGCTGTCTGCTGACTCCAGCAGAAACACAATGCCCAGGAACAGAACGAACGCATTGAAGCACACCACTGTGGCCTCCCCCTCCTAGCAGAGACCGACCCTTCACCAACCCACCTCACTCCCTCACACACACACACCTGCTCGCTGTCAGCCGACTCCAGCAGGAACACAATGCCCAGGCAGAGCACGAACGCATTGAAGCACACCACGGTGTCCTCCTCTGCTGGAACAGAGTCCGACCCTTCCCCATACGAAGAGTCCAACTCCGTCTGCGCGAAAATGGCCTTGAGCTCCTCTTCGCTCACAGTCACCTGCGATTGGCAGTGGAAAGAGACAGGAGGGTCAGTTCATATCAGAAAACTGAGACGGAAGGAACAGAGTCCGACCCTTCACCGTACAAAGAGTCCAACTCCGTCTGCGCGAAAATGGCCTTCAGCTCCTCTTTGCTCACTGTCACCTGTAATTGGCAGCAAAAAGAGATGAAGGTGTGAAAGGGGAAAAAGAAGAATCAGAAACGTATGCATTGCAGTTTCAAGGTGTGTATACACTCTTTTGGTTGCTTTCACGGTGTCACCTGCCATTCTTTACGTGCCAGGGCCATACATGAAGCACAGTGACTTGAGGCTCAAACACAAAACAATCTCACACACCACCTCACACACCACCTCACACACAATGAACACCTAACAGCTCTGACCGTCCTTACAGTTCTGCCAGTTCTGACCGATCTGACAACTGTGGGAGTTCTGCACGTTATGCCTGAACGTACCTGCAGCTGTGCGAGTGCGGCCATCAACTCGTCCATCCATGGACATGCCTTTTCCACCCTCGGGTGCTGCACACGCCCAGGAATGTACCCTCAATAGGTGAGCTTAATGCCATCTCACCTCCAGCTGTACGAGCGCGGCCTTCAACTCGTCCATGGACATGCCCTTTCCACCCTCGGGTACCACAGGTGTTTTGAGTGTTCTCATATGTTTATTTCTTGAATTTCCTCAGAGGTGTGTGGTAGGTTTGACTCTAATCACGTTCTGCGCACCTCCAGCTGGGCAAGAGCTGTCTTCAACTCGTCCATTGACATGCCTTCTTTGCCCTCGGGCACTTCATGTGTCCAGGAATGTACCCTCAATAGGTGTGCTTAAAGCCATCTCACCTCCAGCTGGGCGAGAGCTGCCTTCAACTCGTCCATTGACATGCCTTCTTTGCCCTCGGGAACTGCACAAGCAATGCAAGGCGGCGAGATAGAGACGGTGATGAAGGTGATGACGGTGATGCGGAAGGTGACGGAAGGTGACAGAAGTTGACGGAAGGTGACGGAAGGTGACGGAAGGTGAGTAGGCAACCAACAAACAACGAAGCCAATCGCGATAAGAGGAAGGGATCGCGGAAATTAAATTCCGTAGATCAAGCTAACGAGAGAGCGTACGGTCGACCAAGCACAGCTTCAATCGCCAGATGCTTATGCCCGCAAAACTGACCAGCCTCATCAGACTTCTACACCTCCCTACATTAAGAGCTCCAGACAGGCGTTGATTCGACGAAACATGACTGCGAAACCACGCGACGCCATGCGAAGCTATGCGAAGCCGTTTCTAATGAGAGGCGTCATTTTGAAGCCAATTTCTCTGCAACTGATGCGCGTAACGCGCCTGATGCGCTTACCGATTTTGTCGTACACTTCTCGGAGTATCTCGAGCCCCGCGTTGATCCGCGGGAACTTGAGCACGAACGCGTCGAGAGGCGCGTCTAAAGCGGAATGCTTCAACCCTCACGCGCCTGCTGCGCTTGCTGCCTCTAATGCGCCCGATGCTTACCAATCTTGTCGTAAACTTCTCGGAGTATCTCCAGCCCCGCGTTGATCCGCGGGAACTTGAGAACGAACGCGTCGAAGTTCTTCGGAACCTTCTTCACCGTCTTGTGTCTCGCTGCTAACGCGTCCGTCATCCGCTTCTCCAGCCGCGCCGTCGATCGCGCGGAGTTCGACATGCTGACGTGTTCCGGACAGGGATAGGAGACGACTCGTCGCGTCGCGTCGCGTCGCGTAGCGTGTGAAGCACACGTGCCGAAACAGTGTTCAAGCTGACTGCTTAAGCAGGGTGATCTTCTTAGGTGTTTACTTTTTAATCAATAAAAAGAGCTAGAGACAACACGTTCTGGAATGGCACGGGATTGAGAGGTAATCTATCGTTCAGCCAGCCTAATTTACAGCTTTCCAATGGTCCCCACTCAACCTCCTCCTGATCAGTCCAGTCGGTCACTCCGTGCCAGCAGGTTAGCCAGTCCAGCTCGACCTAATGGCTCCGGTGCAGAGCGATAATGCACGCAGAGACAGACCTGTTACCTTATCAGGTCGCCTGTGCAGCACGGCTCGTTTGCACGCTCAAACAGCCTTGGAGGTTGAAGCTAATTGAAGCTGCACACGATTGAAGCTCCTATTTCCTCCGCTCATAGCCGTTGTCCGGGTTGTGATGGGAGATGTGTGGGAGGGAGTTCTGCTGGGTCGGGTGTTGCTATGGTTTCTCCGACGAAGTGCACCTCGGAAACATACCTCCCACAAGAGTTCAATCGGAAGAGGTCAGGTGCGTTGTATTGCGATCTAGAGCGTCTCGTATAGTTTATAGAATGGTTGAACTTGAGAAGGTTCACCGTGGTCGAATGAACCTACTGTGTGGTCTGACAAGTTGTGAGATACCGTCTTTTTTCATGGCACCGCAGTCTACATCTAGGAACAACCACAATTCGGCAAGGCTGGAATGGTCGGACGAATCAGTTCCGAGGTAGTACGAAACTCTTCTGGCTCTACTCACAGAGATTCAAGTTTTAGCAGCACCCATACCAGTCAAAGTGTTCACGACAGTTTTATCTCGCTACCGAAAAAAGAAAAGCTCTCACGTCAATTCTGTCGGGGATGAAAGGTGTAACCAAACCTTTTTTTTTTCTACATAATATGTATAAAGCATTATTAGCTGTTACAATGTAGCATAATTACGCAAGGAAAAGGAGTGGAAACCTTTTTTATGGTGCCCTTCACTTGTCCCCTCCGTCCACTGCATACGGTGAGTGGAAACCAGTATGACGTGTGCGCTCATCGTACTCGTTACTGCGAGCTCGATGATGGCCTCCCTTACACAGTTCAACATTCGTTTACACTGCTCAAGGATATCATAACAGCATTCTATCGTATATGGGTAGCGTAACGCTAGTTTCACTCAAAACTTCACAGAAGTGTTTTTTGATACCTGATTATTTGTTTCTCCGAATACCACGGTTGGTGCTTATTGTCATGTCTAAATGTATATGCAATTCCGTATGGGAAAAACCATTAACAAGATAGAGGAGCAGCTGCTAAACCGTAGCCAAATTCCTATCGCATCTGACAGCTGCTGCTAGGCTCCCTCCGTTGATTGGCGGATTTGACTGCTTGAACACCAAGAGGTTCGAATACATGCGTGTTAGTAACGTCCTAGAAGCTTGTGGACTCGTGAGCCTGGTGATTTCGTCAGGAGTGGAGGGACGAAGATTCTCGCCATTCTGCCGTTGCCAATCGGTTCCGTGCGTTAACTTTCGTACGCTGGTGATGTTGCACATGAATATGAAGTCCTCCTGGCGAGTTACCGAGGCCGTCTTTTGAGGCGTCTCGAATGCCACTTTTCGTACCCTGGTGATGTTATAAGCATGAGCCGGAAGTCCTCCCTGCGTGGTACACAGGCCGTCGCGTTGGCCTATCATTGATCACCACCACCTGTCGTTGACGTCATCAGAACCATGATACAACCACAGTAATACGCCACCCAAAGTATTTTAATCTGATTCCACCATGGCCAGCCAGACTCGCATGTTCCAAAGCCGCCGATCATCCCGAACCAGTCTTGTTGCAATCAACGCAGTCAACGCAAGTCTCCTGCTTCTATGCATCTCCCTCTGCCTCCTAAACGCATCGAGCGCCGCCGTAGACGGACATGGATACGAGCGGGTACACGTGGCGCATGCGCGGCTGAGAGGCTCGGCAGCGTTGGATGGGGCAGCAGCTTCGGCGGGATGGCAGGTGGATCCTTCCCGCGTCGTGCAGATCTCCATCCAGCCCCGGTAGGTGGCTTCGTGATAGGTTGTCAGGTTGACCCTGCCAGCTTGTCAGTTCGATCTTTCCAGCGATCTCTGGAGCAGCAGCGTCGGCGGGGTGGCAGGTTGACCCGTTCCGCGTCGTGCAAATTTCAACCCAGCCTCGGTAGGTCGCTTATTGAGACGTCTCAGAACTATTCTGGAGCAGCAGCGTTGGCGGGGTGGCAAGTGGACCCTTCCCGCGTCGTGCATATCTCCACCCAGCCCCGGTAGGTGGCTTCTTGATAGGTTGTCAGGTTGACCCTGCCAGCTTGTCAGTTCGATCTTTCCAGCGATCTCTGGAGCAGCAGCATTGGAAGGGTGGCAGGTGGACTATTTCGGGTCGTGCAGGTCTCCTCGCAGTCTCGGTATGCCTGGGTAGGTCGTTTCCCACCGCCATCAAGTGTAATCGCATCTGAGATTCCTCTCCTTTCTTCCGACAGCTTCCGCTTCTTCTCTCATTCCCCCGCCGATTGCGTCCCCTTCTCCCCTCCCTTCCACTACCCCCGGCAGCGCGTTCGTGTACCATGGATTCCTCTCCCATGCGGAGTGTGATCACCTCATTGCACCTGGTAAGTAGTTGTATTCACAATTCAACTTTCTCTCCCTTCGTCTCTCATCCTCCCCTCACTCTCCCCTCCGCCACCCCCCAAGCAGCGCGTTTGTGTACCACGGATTCCTCTCCCATGCGGAGTGTGATCACCTCAACGCACTTGTGCTGATTACTGAGTAGACTCTATAATCAACCTTTTCCCTCCCCCCCACTCCTTCCCCCCTTCCCCACCCTCGACAGGGCATTCGTGTACCACGGATTCCTCTCCCATGCGGAGTGTGATCACCTCATTGCACTGGTATGGCTTCCCTCCCTCCCCTCTCGTCCGCTCCCCTTTCTCTCCCTCACACACACTCAGTCTTTGTCTCTCCCATGCGGAGTGTGATCACCTCATTGCACTGGTATGGCTTCCCTCCCTCCCCTCTCGGCCCCTCCTCTTTCTCTCCCTCACGCACACTCTCTCTCTGTCTCTCCCATGCGGAGTGCAATCATCTCATCGCACTGGTATGGCCTCCCTCCCTCCCATCTCGGCCCCCGTCACGTCGCCCCTTTCACTCCCCACTCTTCTCCTTCTCACATCCGCGCGATGCTATTCTTGCCTGCATTGTATTGATTCAACCATGCTCCCATTCACTTTTGAGACGCCTCAAAAGTCCCCCCTCTTCTCCCTCTCACATCCGCACCATACTAATTTGCCCGTGAGGTACTGGTTCAACCATGCACCCATGCACCCATGCACCCATGCTCCCATGCACCCATGCACCCATGCACCCATGCTCCCATGCTCCCATTCGCGCATGCTCCAATGCTCCCGTTCACCCATCCCATGCTCCCACGCACAGCAGTCTATCCCCCCCCGTTTCCATGCGCCCCCCCCTTCCTCCGTACAGTTCCTTCCTGCACGCTGCCTTCCCTCCCCCTCCCTCCCCCAGTCCTCGCCTGTCCCCACCTCCCCCAGTCCCACCCCGAGCTGATCCGCCCAGCCACGCAAGTCACTGCCGAAACAAGTCCTCCCTGCATGCTGCCTCCCTCCCCCTCCCCCCCCCTCCCTCCCCCTCCCTCCCCCTCCCTCCCCCTCCCTCCCCCTCCCCTCCCCCCTCCCGTGTTTCTCCCCGCTGACCACAGTCCCACCCCAAGCTACTCCGCCCAGGCATGCCAGCCAACGGCAAAACAAATCCTCCATGCACGCTGCCTCCATCCCCCTCCTCCCCCCCTCTCTCCCCCTCCCTCGCCCTCCCTTCCCCTCCCTCGTCTCTCCCCGCTGACCACAGTCCCACCCCAAGCTGCTCCGCCCAGGCACTCCAGCCAACGGCACCTTCCTCCGGAAATATCAGGTGAGTTGTGCAGTTCGGTGCGGTGCGGTGCGTTGATGTCAATTGGGTTGATGTCAATAGACCAAGTGGGTGATATGTTGCGATGATGTCAATTAGAAGAAAGTAGAAAGTACACAACTTTAGGGAGGTGAAGAAGGAATGGGCTTCAGGTGGTTGATGAGAAACTTATAAAATCACCTGCATCACCTACGAGCTTTTGAGTTGACTCAACAAAACTCGAAAATTCTCAATATAGCAGCGCCCAGCGACCCTGTGTGTAACACTGCAATCCCCATGCCTATGCCGATCCCCATACCCATGCCAATCCCCATGCCCAGCCCATGCCCAACGACGGGCGTGATGCGGTAAAGAGTGTTAGGCCGTGTGAGGGTGTACAGTAGATTTCAGGTTCGTGGATTTCAATTCCTTTATAATGGCTGACACATAAAATGGGGTGTTCCGAGAATTGAACTCGGGACCTCTCGCACCCTAAGCGAGAATCATGCCACTAGACCAAACACCCATGTCATTTAGATTCTCACATTCATTCCCATGGGTACCCCGATGCTGACCCTCATGCTCACACTCACCCCATGCCCACCCTCATGCCCACCCACCCCCACGCCCAACCCCTTGCCCGTGACACACTCACCAGGACGAGCGGGTGAGGGCTATTGAGGACCGCATTTCGACATGGCTCTTCCTCCCTCGCAGTAAGCCAAGAAAAGTGCTCCATTTTTTTGCTACTCGGACCTTCCCTTTCGAGCATGCCAAACCTTCACTTGTCAAAAGTTTGTTTTTTTATGCGAATGTGTTCAATCTCTCTTCTCCTTCCTGGCTTCTTACATCACTTCAGAGCCAACCGAACCTCAGGTGATGCGCTACAGCACGGTCAAGCAGTTCGATGTGCATTATGACTAGTCTATCTGCCATGCCCACCTTCGCTTTCTGTAATTCTTCCCTCCCCATCTCCTCAGAACCCACGGAGCCTCAGCTGATGCGGTACAACACAGGGCAGCAGTTTGACGTGCACTACGACTACTTCCAACACAAGGAGGACCGCCAGGTGCTGCAGATGTTGCATTTGGCTCATCAGCTTCACTTCCTTATCCCCATTCCTTCCACCTCAGAGCCAACCGAACCTCAACTAATGCGGTACAACGCAGGGCAGCAGTTTGACGTGCACTATGACTACTTCCAGCACAAGGAGGACCGCCAGTGACTGCTCTTTCCCGATCCCCTACTGTTTGCACTCGCCCCGCCTCCCCTCTCAGAGCCCATGGAGCCCCAGCTGATGCGGTACAACACAGGGCAGCAGTTTGACGTGCATTACGACTACTTCCAGCACAAGGAGGACCAACAGGACCGGCGGTCACTGCTCGTCGTCACATTGCCCTCTGCTTCTTGCGCCCACCCAACCCCACCTCCGCCCTCAGAACCCACAGAGCCTCAGTTGATGCGCTACAACACGGGTCAGCAGTTTGACGTGCATTACGACTACTTCCAACACAAGGAGGACCGAAGGTCTGGCAGGTGCTGCTCGTCGTCACATTGCCCTCTGCTTCTTGCGCCTACCCAACCCCACCTCCGCCCTCAGAACCCACAGAGCCTCAGTTGATGCGCTACAACACGGGTCAGCAGTTTGACGTGCATTACGACTACTTCCAACACAAGGAGGACTGGCAGGTGCTGCATCGGGTGGCAACCCTCGTCCTCTTCCTCTCTGACGTGGAGCGGGGCGGCGAAGTCACTTTCCCCAACGGCAAGGTTGGTCAGCAATTCTTGGTCATACACCAGCCATGCCTTCAGCCGTCCCCCTCCCTCCCACTCCTGCTCCTCGCTCCCTTCACCTCCCTCGAAACAACGCACAACCCCACCCATTACCGCTTCTTGATCCCGGATCCATAAGCACATTCCTTCTTTTCCGAGCTTTCCTACCATCGTTTCCATTCGCTCCTTTTCGATTTCGGTTCTTTTTCCAGTGCTCCCCCATTGCAATTCTGGATTCGATACTCCCATTGCGGCCCTCTCCTCCACCTCTTCATGCTTCTACCAGCATGTGTCCATCTCACCCCCTCTGCACCTCTCTGTGCTCCTTCTCCCTCCTCTGTACGCTTCCATCTCTCCCCTTGTACATCGCTGTCAGCCTGAGCGTGAGCAGGACTTTGGGCCCGTCTCAGACTGTGCTAAGGGCCGCATTGCTGGTGAGGAGAGGGGGTAGGTGGGTTTAGGGGATGAGGTGAGGGGGGGAAGGGTTGAGGGGCGTGAGCAGGACTTTGGGCCCGTCTCAGACTGTGCTAAGGGCCGCATTGCTGGTGAGGCGCATTGCACCGCTCTGCACTCCTCCTCCCTCTCCCCTCGCCCCCACACCCCTGAGATATAGGCCACAGTGCTGGTGGAGGAGGGGAGGGGGGGAATGGAATGACTAGTCCTTTGTGCTGGGCTTTGTGGTGGGATGGAATGTTAAGTCCTTTTCCAGCAGACTTGCCCATGCCCCCATTGCCCATGCCCCCATTGCCCATGCCCCCATTGCCCATGCCCCCATTGCCCATGCCCCCATTGCCCATGCCCCCATTGCCCATGCCCCCATTGCCCATGCCCCCATTGCCCATGCTCCCCTTGCCCATGCTCCCCTTGCCCATGCTCCCCTTGCCCATGCTCCCCTTGCCCATGCTCCCCTTGCCCATGCTCCCCTTGCCCATGCTCACCTTGCCCATGCTCCCCTTGCCCATGCTCCCCTTGCCCATGCTCCCGTTGCCCATGCTCCCATTGCCCATGCTCCCCTTGCCCATGCTCCCATTGCCCATGCTCCCCTTGCCCATGCTCCCATTGCCCATGCTCCCCTTGCCCATGCTCCCCTTGCCCATGCTCCCATTGCCCATGCTCCCCTTGCCCATGCTCCCCTTGCCCATGCTCCCCTTGCCCATGCTCCCCTTGCCCATGCTCCCCTTGCCCATGCTCCCCTTGCCCATGCTCCCCTTGCCCATGCTCCCCTTGCCCATGCTCCCCTTGCCCATGCTCCCATTGCCCATGCTCCCATTGCCCATGCTCCCCTTGCCCATGCCCCGCTTGCCTCGCTTGTCTTAGCCCCAATCGCTGGGTTGTGAAGAAGCACGCTTATTCCCTGCTGTACCCGTTGTTCTCACCCCCAACCTCTCTCTCCCCCCCACCCTTCCCCCCAGTGAGGCCACGCAAGGGCAATGCGCTGCTCTACTTCCACCTCTCTCCCAACGGACACACCGACCCCAGGGCATACCGGGAGGACTGCCCTTTCTGTTGCTGTCTCCAAACCTCCTTCCTCCAACCTCCACCCCCCTCCCCCCACCATCACATCTCCCCCAGTAAAACCACGCGGGGGCAATGCGCTGCTCTATTTCCACCTCTCCCCCAACGGATACAACGACCCCACTGCCTACCAAATGACTGCCGCCTACTCTCTCCCCCCACGCCAAACCCCCTCTTCCTTTTTCCCCCTTCCCCCCTACTCAGTGCGGCCGCGCAAGGGCAATGCGTTGCTCTATTTCCACCTCTCCCCCAACGGACACAGCGACCCCGCTGCCTACCGGGAGGACTGCCCTCTCCTCCCTCCCTCCCACCCAACACCCACTGTGGGGACAAGCTTGGGGGGGCTCTTTAGGGGAATGAGGGGCGGCAGTGGGAATGATGGCAGTGCTGGTACGGGCGGCAGTGCGGGCGGTAGCACTGGCGGCACTGATGCAGGCAGTGCGGGCGGCAGTGCGGGCGGCAGCATGGGCGGCAGGCTGGAAGCAAGGTGGACGGCGGAGAAGTGGGTGCACATGTTCAAGTACATGACGCGGCGGAGTCTTTTGGACTGTACTGACGAGCACCCCAACTGCGGCATGTGGGCGGCGGGCGGCGAGTGTAAGCGGAACCCTGGGTACATGGTGGGAGAAGGTGGGTATGTTGGGAATTGCCGCAAGTCGTGTAAGGTTTGTAGCGATTGATTCATGCAGTTAATTTTAAGAGGAGAGGAGGGGGGGGAGGGGGGCGGCGGGCGGCGAGTGTAAGCGGAACCCTGGTTACATGGTGGGCGAGGGCGGGTATGTTGGGAATTGCCGCAAGTCGTGTAAGGTTTGTAGCGATTGATTCGAGCTGTCTCTGGGGCTCTAACACGCTCTGAGCCATAACGGGCTCTGGGGCGGTTGGAAGGAAAATGGATTGCTGGGGGGACAGAAAGTAGGTGACGCGGCGGAGACTTTTGGACTGTAGTGACGAGCACCCAGCTGCATCATATGTGGGTGGCGTGCAGCCGCTGGTACATAAACGCAACCCCGGGTACATGGTGGGCGAGGGCGGGTATGCTGGGAATTGTCGCAAGGCGTGTAAAATGGGGCTGGCCCGAGCTGACTTTAGCTGTTGGTGGAAAAATGGGGGTGGGATGAGGATGGGAAAAGAGCATAAATGGTGGGGGCAGGGTGGGGGTGGGGAAAGAGCCATGCTAGCTACTTTGCTTGACTCATGGTGGATATGTGTGTATGGGTAGAGCAAATTTCAAGATTGTTGACTATCACACACACGTGAAAGGTTGAAGACATGGAAACAAGGAGGTGAAACAACAATAATTCGACCGGTAAAACGCATGTTATGATTTATAAGAGAGTGAGTAGGAAGCTCGACTCTAAGTCAACTGGGAGAACTCATGCATAACAGCGGGCTGCTTCGTAGTGACAACGAAGATATTAGTGACCGTGATTCTTTGCGTTGCACATGCGTGCGCACGCGTGAAATGATTGATTCACACACAAGTTACTATTCCGTGCGGGTAGGTTGGTTGCATTCGCCAACACTGGACCAGGTTGTTTGAACACTTCAAACAGACGATTGTTTGTTTCGTTACGGTCCTGGTTTGTCGTGGTTCATGCATGTCATCCAAAGAACGTCACAGGTCGGCAGAATGGTTTTGGAACTGTACTGTACAGCAGTGCACTGTATTTTTGTCCCCCCAATTTTTGGTTGGCCACTCGAAAGCCCTTATTGGTTAGAGTAGTTGTAGTGATCAGCCAATCAGCTATCCTGCAGTCTCGCATAGCTTGAGGAGATATCTCTAGAAGATATTCAGACGCCTTAGCTTGTGGCTCATCGTCACCGTCAGATGCGTTTTTCCCACAAAGAGAAATGCTCTGCATGAGACCCGTCATCAGAAATTCCAGCCAATGAGTCACCAAGTAAGCTTTCTGACGCCGGCGATGCCAGCTTTCCGCCTAGATGCCGTCCGCTGACACCCGCTGCTTCCCGCTTTTCGCCATGACCCGGGATACACTATGCGCACTTTCCCTTTCCGCCATGCGAGCACGGGCCCACTTTTTCCCGATCTGTTCCTTTCGGATCACCTGCCTTTTTTTTAGTGTTGGGGGGAAGACTTGGGGGAAGTCTCACCAGCCACGAGGTGGGGGGAGGAGAAATAGATACGGTGATGGGATGGGTGAGGTACTGTATTGGGGAAATAAGAAAGGTTGTGATGGGTTTGGACCACCAGAACAGCTAGTGCTGGCGCATCCTTAGGTATGCGGAGGCATGGGGGGGTGGGAGGGACCGCGGGACCCCCCTTCTTGGGCCCCACCTCACTTACCCATCGCCCTTTTCCCTTTCCCAGCTTTCCCCTCCACGCATTGCGCATTTCCTTCCAAGTTCAATCCCCAAACCAACCTGATGCCCGCGCGGCCAAAACTCCCCCGTCCCCCGTGAAGTCACCAGCCAATCCTGGCGAATCGCGAGCGCGACGTCCTCAAGCACTTCCGCCCTTCCGCACTTCCGCACCCTCCCTCCCGTAGCCCTTTCTCCCACCTCCCCCCCCCAGTGCGCACCAGCCGGTTTCTTCCAAACTCATCCATGCACCAGCACAGCGCGCCGATTGCCTTCACATGGCCTCCCCCCTAGTGCCCCATTTTCCGCGGTAAATCTCTTGCTCACCCCCATCTCCCCCCCAATGCCGCTCGAGATATTCGACGCGCGGACCAAGACGAGCAACCCACGACTCCTCTGCTGTAACTCGCGGCTTACGAAACCTAGCTTATTTCTTCGAAGGACCAGACCATACTGTCATCGTGACGCTGCTTGCCAAACCACCGCCTCACTTGACACGTCGAGAAGTCTTGATAAAGCCTTGCTGGTGCACTGTGGAACTCACTCTTGCGAAACGCAAGTTCCTTCAAGGGCTGTGAGCTTCTCAGCTGATTATTCCACGCTCGAGCTTCATCTCCTCCTCGATTTTGAAAACCATCCAACAGACTCGCGACACGGGGCTCCTTCGCGTTCGACGAAAGCGATAACGAAACTCTTCAAGAATTTTCGCTAACGCTGTTACTACGGGATGGATGCGATTTCCAGCGAAGGGTGCTCGATGAAGTCGAGGGTCAAAACGCGGCCCGCCAGACATTACATCGCACGATGGACTCCCGAGGTAAGCTTCTCCGTTGAATACTCGATCGCGTTGCTATTACAGCACCCTACATTGAGTTTTCCCGAGGACATGCATTCAAATTCGCATAGCTTTACACCCCATCTCACATCCCGCCTCGTCTTGTCTCGTCTTACCTGTCTCGTCTCCTCTTAACCCGTCGTATCCCGTCGCGGCGCGCAGGAGGACGCGATTCTATTGGAGCACGTCATGCTTCACGGCACCAGCCAATGGGGGCTGCTGCAGCGCAGCAACCGCCTCCCGTTGCGCGACAACAAGGCGTGCTGCAACCGCTTCATCCTCCTGAAAAAGTGAGTCACAACCTTTCTGCTCAAAAAGTGCTTCGCGGACCGCTCTGAACCTTTGTAACCCCAAATTTCAGAACTGGGGAAAAAATATTGCATCAAAAACGTCGTGACGACGTTTCTTTCTGTCGGAAACGTTGCAAAATTCTCCTCTCATCGACTCTCCCACCCGCCGTCTGTTCCGCTCCTTGTTCGCAGGAAGTTCATCGAGCAAGACGGCTCATCTGCCGTGGCTCACGGCGTGTTTTCGATGGGTCCCGATCCCGTCAGATCGTCGGCTCCCGGCTGCGGCGGCTCGCTCCCATTGCCGCCGCTCGCGCTGCCGCCAGTCGGCGAGTCGCACCATTGGAGCGCCACGGCGGTGGCTTCCGCGCTGCATTCCGCTCCCGGTTACCACTCGCCTCTTCGGAGTGGTCACCAGCACTCGCTTGGAGGTGGTAACCAGCATTCGCATGCCAGTGGCAGCAGTAATTACCCCTCGCCGCACTCCGCCTCTCTTAACTCCCTCAACTCCCTCAACTCCATGGAGGCTTTCTCCTTCACCGCGCCGCCACTTGCTGCCCTCTCGCCGCATCAGCATCATCAGCCGCATCCCTCGTCCGTCGCTGCCGCGGCCGCCATGGCGCCGCATCTTTCGCTGCTTCCCGACGCGGTGCCGCCCCGGAAGTCGTCGCCGCCGGCGCGTCTCGTCGTCGACCTGACCGGCGATTGGGGTTTTACCGCCGCCGACGTCGCCGTTTCTTCCCTTGCCGCCGCTTCCGCCGGCGCCGCCTGCTCGGACAATTCGACGAGTCTCGCCCCGAATCCGTCGCGCGCACCGCTCGCGCCCCATCACGCCGCATTTCCCGCTTCCGCGCTTCCTCGCGCGCAGCAGACGGCACGCTCCGCCGCCGCCCCCTGCGCAGCTCCGCGGACTTCTCCCCCCGCTGTTCCGCCCGCTGCTTCTCCCCCTGGTGCTTCTCCCCCCAGTACTCCGACTCTCCTCGGGGTTCAGCAGCGCCCCAGCGCCTCCTCGGCTCATCCTCCTGCTGCTGCTGCTGCTGCTGCTTCCACCGCTGCTGGTGCTGCTGCTGCTGCTGCTACTGCTGCTGCTGCTACTGCTTCCCCCGCTGCTTCCCCTGCCCCTGCTGACGCGGGAGCAGTCGTCTCTCCGACCATCTCCACCCAGGTGACCAACCGCGCCGATTTTTCAAGCCCATCCGCCTTCGGCGCTTCATCAACCGCCGCCGCCGCCGCCGCTGCCGCCGCCGCTGCTGCTGCTGCTTCTGCTGCTGCCGCCAGTGGTGCTTCTGGCGGTGCTGCTGCTTCTGTTACTGGTGGGGGTGCGCGTGGTGTGGATGAGCGTGCGCGGAAGAGAGTGAGGATGATGGGGCCGTGCAAGGAGGAGGCGGCGTGGGAGGAGGCGTGGGAGGAGACGATCGCCATACCCCAAAGCAATGGCGCTGTGAAACCCTGCAGCAATGGCACCGAGATCTCCGATGAGACCCCTGCGCCGCCGCCGCCGACGCAGCATCAGCAGCAGCAGTGGAGTTCCATGAACCATGCAGGCAATGCTGTTCCTTCTTCACCCGCATTGCCTGCTTCTCCTGCAGCAATCCCTTCGGCCGCCTCTCCTGCTCCTCGTGCCGCCCGGCTTGCCGATGCGTTGGGTGTTTTTGCCAATGCCGGGTGCGATTTCCCTGCCCCTGATGCTGCTTTTGCCGGTCGAAACTGCGACGACTGGCCTGTCGAGAGGGCAGGTGTCACTGAAGAGTGTCGCGAAGCACACTCGTCGATTGTCGACACAAAAAATGCTGCTGACACTGCTGCTGCTGCTGCTAATGCTGGTGGCATGCCATACGTGGCGGGTTCGGTGCTTGTTCCGGATTCAGAGCTTTTGGCGTGTTTGAACAGCCTCACCTCGTGCCTGTCGTGGCCAGACCTGACTCTTTTGGATTCCGATGCTGGTGTGGGTAAGCCATCGGACTCGCCCATTAAAGTTGGTGGTGTTGGTTTCTCCGCATGCATGATGGGAAGTTTTGGAGAGGACATGGGGGGGCTGATTGATGGCCGTGGTGTTCCAAGAGAAGATGGTGAGGTCCCGGCATTGCGCCCAGACTTTTTGCTGGAGATGATGTCTTCAGGTTGATTTGCTTTCCTTTTGCCTCTGGCTGGTGGCTTTCCTTTTATAGAGTAAATGTTCATGATATACTACGCAAAATAAGCTGATATTCGGTTTCAACATACTTTATGTGAAATAAGACTACATGCTTACTATACCGCGTTCATGAATATCGTGTAGCGCGAGCACTTCCCAACACCAAGCGCCACATCAGCAGCCGACAATACAACTTCGGTGACCCTGGGTCAACCAGGATTCGAGACTGAACCTGGTCTCAGTTTCTCGACGTTGTGCATTGTCCATAGAATCTGTAAGGTGTTACCGTGTTGACCGTCCGGGCAGACCGTTTCCTCGAAAACAGAGTCAAATGGAGATAAAAAGTAGAAATTGATGGTAACAACAATACGATATTGGCCCCAATGGTATTGCAGTTATTAAGTTTTGCGACTTTCCTCGGTTGACCGGCCGACGTGGAGAAGTACATGAATCTTCCCCTCCTCTTAGCCCAGTCCATCTGGCACGCAGATACGGGTGGAACCAATGCCTTTATTCCCCGAGCGCATCGCATTCCTTATCCCGAAGCGCAATGTCGCAATCTTCTTTTCCCGACTTGCTCTCGAAATTGAGTCCAGGGGGGTCCGCTCCATGCCCCCTCCTTATCGCCTCACGCTTTTCCAAATCCACGAATCTTAGACATGCACAAGCAGAGCTGGAGCATCATTATAAAACCCTTGTTGCTCAAACCATGCATCTTTCTAGGCCTTTTACACCTCACTTTGATAAGACAGGAACGGCAGCGTTTATAATGCGTGGGATATCTGACGAGCAGAGACCTCCTCTATTGCCACTGAAGAAGATTCCTGCACGAGGCAAACTCCTGAAGAATCCTGTGGGAGATCCCCCGAAGTAATCTCTCGTTCACGTTGAAAGCCATTGCATCACCCCCGATTTTCTGAAAGCGTCACGTTTGCGACTACCGGACTCCGAGTCACAATTCGTTCTTCGCAGAGTCTTCATTATCTCTACCTCACCAAGATCTCCGAGTATTTTCTCCGAACAAACTTCCAAAGTAACTTCCCAGTCGGTCTGCATTTGCATCGTGAGTGGCGGGAATCCGCAAAGAGCCATAATGTGCTAATCATCGTTCGATGAAGACGCGCTCATGGACACTCGCAGTACTGCTAGCAGCAGGCGTTTTAGAAATATTAGTCGTAATACAACTATTAGTATTAGTATTACTAGTACTCTTACTAAAAGCACTACTACTTCTCTTCAAGTTCGTCCCGGCCGTGGCTCGACATGAAGCGCGGGCAACCGATACAGCCGCATAGGAGCAGCAATATTCCGAATCCGAACATTCATCCTAGTAACGAAATCGGGGCTTCCAGAAGCGGGTATCATGCCGCGCCGCCGGAAACCTGGAACGCCGCTTGGAGCGGAGGCTCTCGTCTGGTTCCTAGAGACCCCCTACTCTTACCTTCAGGAGCTCCTTTTACTGGAAATACTCCGAGTCCCACTGCTGTTGCTACCATCGGGCGCAGCGGTACTCGCGCCGCTTGGAGCGGCGAGCCGCAGGCGGCACCTGGCCTGCTGACGCGCAGCGCAACGACCAACAGCGTTTCAACGGTCGGCGGATGGGGGAGTGGCGCAGGCGGAGGCTCCGGAGGAGATTTCAGCGCAGGTTTAGGCGCAGGCGGAAGCTTCGGTGAAGGCTCAGTCGGAGGCTTAAGCGGAGGCTTTGGTGGGGGGCTACCAGGCGGCGGAAGCACAGGCGCGGGCGGCGCAGGCGGCGCAGGCCTCTGGGGGAACCCGACTGGGATCAGCGCCCCCTCATCAGCGTTTCAGCACCCAGATCGGAGCGTGCTGCTGCCATTCGAATCAACTCAAACACCTCCTGGTGCTAATGTGACGCTGGAATCGCCGCGATGGTATTCCGGCTTTGGCGCCGGCCGCGGCAGTGCCAGCGGTGGCAGTTTCAGCAGCAGCGGCGCCGGCGGCGGCAGATACGGCGACGTTCCCCCGGAGCAGTTTCTCCGGTGGACCAACGAGGTGAGCCGCTGTAATCGAATTCTCAAAAAAGGTTGTGTCACTTTTGAGATCCGTTCCCCATAGATGGGCCAACGAGGTGAGCGGCCAGCCGTTTAAGTTGTAAGCTGCCTCGTCTGCAGCTGCTTCACGCTCTCCTTGATCGCCCTGCTTCCCCATTCCCTTGTCCCCTCACCCAGGAGGACAGAGTTTGCTGCGCCACATCGCACGCCCTACGTCACGCGCAACTGGCTGCTGCAGCGAAACCAAGCACTCTTCTCTTCAAGTCTTTCTCATCCCCCTTCTCCCTTCCCCCTTCCCCCTTCCCCTTCCCCTTCCCCTTCCCCTTCCCCTTCCCCCTTCCCCCTTCCCCCTTCCCCCTTCCCCCTTCCCCCTTCCCCCTTCCCCCTTCCCCCTTCCCCCTTCCCCCTTCCCCCTTCCCCCTTCCCCCTCCCTACCCATCTCCTGCTCTCCCTCCCCCATCCCCTCTCCCCAGGAGGACAGGGTGTTGCTGCGACACGTCACGCGCTACGGCATGTACAACTGGGGCCGTCACAGTGTTCCGTCTCCCCTCATCCCTTTCCCTTTCCCCTTCTATCCCTCCACAGGATTCTGCTGCGCCACGTCACGCGCTACGGCATGTACAACTGGGGGGTGCTGCATTCACAGCGTTCCCTCTTCCCCCATCCTTTTCCCTTATCCCCTTCTATCTCCCCAGGAGGACAGGATTCTGCTGCGCCACGTCACGCGCTACGGCACGCGCAACTGGGGGCTGCTGCAGCGAAGCCGCTCGTTGCCGCTGCGCGACAACAAGGCGTGCTGCAACCGCTTCATCCTCCTAAAAAAGTGAGTTACACCGCACTTCACCAGACCAACAGCTTTATCCTCTTAAACTGGTTTGCACTTTTTTCTTTCTTTCTTTCTTTTTTCTTTCTCACGCCAGTATGTGGTCTGTCGATCTAGCCATGATCAGCGCGCCATCACCAGTCCCTCATGCCATTCCACGTGCCATGCTCTCATGTCACGCAACGCGTCCGGTGTTCTCATTTTTGTGCCACGTGTCCCAAGGGCAGGAGGTTCCTGGAGAAACACAAGTCCCAAGCGACAGCTACAGCTACAGCCATGGCTTCAGCTATGGTCACACAGATGCAGGGTGAGGGGAGTGCGACAGAACCACAGCCGCTACAGCTAGAGACGGCTGCTGCTACAGCTGCGGCTGGAACGAGCCAGACACAGCCGCTACAACAGCTAGAGACGGCTGCTGCTGCTGCTACAGCTGAGGGCACTGGAGTCGGAGAGCCTGCGAATGCTCCTCCTTCCGAAACGCTTTCCGCAGCTCGTAACGACTCAGCGGCATCGCCAGCTGTAGCGTCAGCAGCTGTAGCGTCGCCAGCTGTAGCAGCAGCAGCATCGTCTGCAGCAGCAGATGCAGCGCTGCCAGACGAAAACATGTGCGAGTGGGAGGACAGTAGATGGGGCAGAGAATATTCAGGGAAAAGAGAGCGGGAAGGGGAGCAATCAGTGGAAGAGTCAAGGGAAAGGGCAGGGGAGAGGACACCAGGAGGAGGGCCGGGGCAGAAACAACAGGGAAGAGAAGGGGAAGGGGACGGGGAAGGGGAAGTGGAAGCGGAAGGGGATGGGGAAGGGGAAGGCGGAGTGGAGAAGGGGGTTGGTGGGGCGTTAGAGCATCAACTGGCGATGCTATACGAGTTAGACCAGGTGTGGGGCACGGGGGAAGAGGCACACTCTTTGGAGCGAGGGCTGATCAAGGGGGCAGCAGCACCTATTGAGGCGCCTCACAAGACGATGCTGTACGAGTTAGACCAGGTGTGGGGAGTGAGGGAAGAGGCACACTCTTTGGAGCGAGGATGGGGCACGCGGGAAGAGGCAAACCGTCTGGATGCGCCAGCTGCGGCTGCTACTGGTGGTGGTGGTGGTGGTCCGTCATTGTCTGCTCCAGCTGCTGTTGCTGGGCGGTTGAGTGGGGTGGGAAGCGGTGGGGATGCTGTCAGTGATGCTGCAGCTGTTGGCGTGGATGGTGGGGGGTGCAGTGAGGTGCTGGACGGTGGTGGAATGGGGATGGGGGAAGGAGGGAGATACAGGGGTGCAGTGGGGAGTTGGACTGGAGGGAGGGGAGGAGATGGAGAAGGGAGAGGGGACGGAGAAAGAGACGGAGAGGCGGTGGGGAGAGGAGACGGGGAGAGGAAGCGGAAGGTGCCGTTGGGTGGGTTTGATGGAGCCATGCGGTCATTCTCGGACCTCTACCCGTTGTTTCAACAGCAGCAGCAGCAGCAGCAGCAGCAGTCCCAGCGGCAGCAGTATCAGCTCCAACAGCAACGGTATGAGCAGCAGCAGCAGCAGCAGCAGCAGCAGCAGCAGCAGCAGCAGCAGCAGCAGCAGAAGCAACAGCAGTCGACAGGTTTGGAGCCTCGTTTTTTGGAGACTGAGAGGTGGTGGGAGATGCAACAACAGCATCAGTTTCAGCAGCATCACAACCATCACCAACAACAGCAGCAGGATCGGCATCAGCAGCTGCAGCACCATCATCACCAACAGCAGCAGCAGGCGTGCATTTCTCCTGCTGAGGCAGCCCAGCACCCAGCAACACCTTGGACTTCCATCTCCCATGCAACCATGTCAACATCCCATGCAACCATGTCAATGTCAATGTCCCATGCAACCATGTCAATGTCAATGTCCCATGGAACCACTTCAACTTCCCATGCGGCCACCTCTGATTCTCATGCTACCATGGCGGAAGTGACCTCTCAGCAGGTACCTCCTGCCGCCCCCCCTGCCGCCCCCCCTGCCGCCCCCCCTGCTTTTCCTGCTCCCGCTGCTCCTCCTGCTTCTGCTCCTCCTGCTGCCGTCGCTTTTCCTGCTTCCCCTTCTGCTGCTGCCCCAGCTGCCCCTTCTTCCGCTTCTGCTGCTGCCGTTGCTGCTCCTGCTCCACCCACGAACCCCCCTCCCACTCCCACAGGAGTATATGAGTCTCTGGTGGGGGCGAGATCGCAGCAGGTAGCAGCGATTGCTGTGTCTGCTGCTACTCCCCCTCCTCCTGCTCTTGCTTCTCATTCTCCTACTGCCGCTGCTACTCCTGCTGCTACTACTCCTCCTCCTGCTCTTGCCTCTCCTTCTCCTACTGCCGCTGCTGCTGCTCTTACTCCACTTACAACCGCCCCAGCCATTCCTTCAGCAGTATTCGAATCCCTGGTGGGAGCAAGCTCGCAGCAGGTAGCGGCAACTGCTGCTCCTCCTGCTGCTGCTACCCCTGCTCCTCTTGCTCCTCCTGCCCCACCCGCAGCCGGCCCAGCCATTCCTTCAGCAGTATATGAGTCCCTGGTGGGAGCAAGCTCGCAGCAGGTAGCAGCCGCTATACTGGCCTGGGAGGGGACAGGATCCCTTCTGGAGCAGCGCAGGAGGGAGGAGAGGCGAGGGAGGGCTTATGAGCGGTTGTTGCAGGGGGGAGGGGAGGGTGTGGAGCAGAGGGGAAGGGAGGGGAAGCGGGGGAGGGTTTTTGAGCAGCGTCGGAAGTTGTTGGAAGGGGAAGGGTCGGGGCTGGAGCAGACGGAACGGGAGGAGAGGCGGGGGAGGGAGGGGTTGTGGGGTGCTACGGACAGTGGTGGGAGAGGGGGGATGTGGAGTGGTAAGGAGAGTTGTGGGAGTGAAGGAGTGGGAGCGATGAGAATTGGTGATGCGCGTGCGATGCAGGGGTGGGGAGGGAGTGGAGTCTCGGGGGTGGAAGAGACAACAAGAAACGACCAAGGGATTGTTGAGTCAACTTATCACATGGGGGGGTGGGGAGGGGGAGGGATGCCTGTTATGCCTGGGGTGGAGGAGAGCACAAGGGACAATGAAGCGGGTGAGGGAGGAAGGATGCAGGAGGGAAAGAGTGTGGAGGAAAGGAGAGAGGAGACAAGGAGGGAGGGGACACGGAAGGAGGAGGGAAGCAGAGAGGAGGAAAGGAGGGAGAAGGAGAGAATGCAGGGGTCGTGGCAGTGGGATGGAGTGGGGTGGGAGCGGCTGGGAAGTGGGCATGGACGGCCGTGGACTGCACTGGATGGGGGAAGGGGTGCAGAGAGAGATGGGGGTCAGGATTGGATGAGAACGGTCAGTGGTGAAGAGAGAAGGGCGGTGGGACACACGCAGGAGCACAATCAGCAGCAGGTGCAGGTGCAACAGCAGCAGCAGCAGCAGCAGCTGGGGAGTGGGTATGGAAGGCCGTGGACTGCACTGGACGGGGGTCAGGATTGGATGAGAACGGTCAGTGGTGCAGAGAGAAGGGCGGTGGGACCAACGCAGGAGCGCAATCAGCAGCAGGTAGAGCAGCAGCAGCAGCAGCAAGTGGAGCAACGGCAGGTGGGACAGCATGAGATGCACCAATATCATGTGCCACGTCAGGTGCCGCATCAGGTGCCGCATCAGGTGCCGCATCAGGCACAGGTCCATGTGCAGGAAAACTCGCAAGCTCAGGTGCCAAAACTGCATGAGCAGCAACAACATCAACACCATCACCAACAGCAGCAGCATCAGGTGCCGCAGTATCAGGTGCCGCAGTATCAGGTGCCGCAGTATCAGGTGCCGCAGGATCAGGTGCCACACCAGACACAGCTGCATATGCAGCAAAACACGCAGCCTCACATGCCGAACCAGCTGGAGCAGCAGCACCATCACCATTATCAGCAGCAGGGTCATTACCACAAGTGGTGGCAGGAGCAGCAGAAACAGCAGCAACAGCAACAGCAACAGCAACAACAGCAACAACAGCAACAACAGCAGCAACAGCAACTACACCAGCAACGGCAGCAGTTTTTCCAACAGCAGAACCAGCAATGGCATCAGCATCAATACCACCAGCAGCAGCAGCAGCAGCAGCAGCAGCAGCAGCAGCAGCAGCAGCAGCAGCAGCAGCAGCAGCAGCAGCAGCAGCAGCAGCAGCAATACGAGCACCATCATCAGCAGCCTCATCGGGCAATGCAAGCAAAGGGAGGTCACGGGGTTGCCGTTCCAGAAGCACAACCATTGCAAGCCCAGCACCCTCCTGTAAAGCCCAATCAGACACTCGAGGCACCTTTGCCGGGTCAGTTTCAAGGACCAGACAAACAATGCGAGCTTCAGACAATTTGGATGGAGACAAGCGCATCGGAAGGCCTGCCATTGGCCCGTGACAATAAGCCTCCTCTTTCCTCATCCTCCCTTACAGATACCCCAATGCATGCACGCTCGACATTGCATACCCCACTTCCCCATCCCAGTTACTCCTTACCTCCATTTCCAACTTGTTTGCAAACTACATTTCCACAAAATTTTCCTTCCCCGGCTACTCCTCCGGCTCATCTCCCGCATAGTATTGCATCCCACCCTGATCTCCACGTTAACTCATGCGGGCTCCTTGCCTTACCGGAAGATGCCGTTGCTAGCATGCTCACGACCATTGCACGAGGGAATGATGCAAATGGTCTAACTAGTAATGACCTTGACTGGTCAATAGCCGCTGACCCTTACAGTGACGATTTGTTAGGGTGGCTTGAAAACGCCGAAGGGTGAGGTGAAATGGAACTTGTAAGGAAAACCCACCAGACTCTACTTGTATATAGAGTTGCCTCACAGTTTTGTATACCAAATATGACCCTTATTGTTTCCAGGGTTGCGGATATACGAGTAGTCACCACTAGCGGGGATGAAATCGTGGTCGCTGATTCGCGAAATTTAATGTTTCGTGGGTGACGACGGCAGTGTCCAGACCTGTGGATGGTCGAGCTATGTTGACCACATTTCTCCCGACTTTCTGGGAGATGGGTTACAGCACAGCTGTTGTGTCACGTGAGCAGCATTTCGCTGTCATGAAGGGACAACTGTCAACGAATTACGTCAATCCGTCTCCCATGACCAGGCTCAGTAATATGATGGCGCACGAGTAAAACTGCCCACAACGTCAGCAACACGGATCCAATGAGCTGGCAGCAGTTCCTCCATCATGGGAATTGAGTGACACCCATTTGTTGGTCTTGGTCAGTCGGGGGGTTTTTGTACATTTCTGGTCATGTGCTCGCGTCGCGTCACCCTAAACTCGCAAGCACCAAAATTCATTGGTACACATAGAACGAGATTGTTTATTTGGGACAGTTTCGAAACCAAGCAAACTACAGTAGTATTTCACTTTTCGAATTCACCCATCCGCACCCCACGCCCCTACAGGCCATTATTCTGCTGCTCCCTCGTGGCTGCTACCGCACCCTTTTACGCTTCGCCTGTTGCTGAAGTTTAGTTGAGAGGTCCTTGCAACACGGAACTGCCAGCAGCCCTAGAAGGCTAGATACAGTAGATACATACGTGTTTATGAAATACGGTGCACTGGAACTGGCAGTTTCGATGGCCTCTCACCTCGTGAAGCATGATGTCATAGGTGGATTCAACAGAAACACAGCACCAGCTGGAGGCAACGCGAATGGCAGTCAGCCGACGCTTTTGTACAGCGCAGCACGGCAAGTCTGCCTCTCTGCCAACCGTCAAGCTAGAACATCCATAGACAATGGCGCGAAGCAATCAATGCTCCCATCCCATCTCCACTTTCACCGACATCTCAAGAAAGCGCGAAGCGTTTGGTCAAAAAAAGCCGCTATTTCGGGTCGATTTGTACGGCAAGCAGCTGTTTCTCCCAGCATCCGAGCTGCCGATGGGTTGACCAGGCAACTCTTTCCCACTCCGAATCGCCACTTACTGACTCAACTTGCTTTTCCGAAAGCACGCTCAGCTCGGCATCAGTCCCGGAAAAATGTCATCGTCCAGTCCCAAAGCTAGTATTAGTCTTGAAGAAGACAGCGCAGCCTCCGACCTCCTCAGGACTCCTCGACGGTAGCCCCTCTCCGGACCCCTCAGGAGGCCTGTTCGACCCCTGTTTTTTCACGGCCTCAGGTGACACTCGAGTGTGGAGCAGAACGCAGAGATTCTCCAAGAACAGAACGTAGCGGCCCTCCCCAACGCGTCGGGAGAGCCATGCTTCCGTGAAGAAACACTGCCGAGATCCTCGATAATCCAAATGTGTCATGGGATGACGTGACAGTCTGCCTGGAAGCCTCCCAGTCTTGCTCTGAAAAGCCCAGGATTGCCTTTCTGCCTCTCTTTGTCATCGCGGAAAGAATTGCAGCTCTCTACATGCTCTGTTAGCTTTCAACCAAACAGTGCCGCCTGCCGACCGCAAGCACTATGTATGAGCACCCTGGTGACAGTGTCGCTCTCACTCTGCAGTTTTAGCCTCTCGCACAACAGAGTTTTAGAACGCATGATGCTGCAATCAGCCGCTGATTCCTAGAAACCTCTCAAGCACCCCGAATTTCCCAAAACCTAAGGCTCTGCACCTGAGGCTCTGCACGATCCAATTTTCCACAATTCTGGAGACTGGTGGGGACGCTGGCGCAAATTTCCCGACGCTGGCTCAAATTTCCCGACGCTCGCTCAAACTGTGTCAGTATGGCAGCGCTGGAACTGCCGCAGTTCACGTGCCTCACGTGCGGAGCTCGCTTTCGCTCGCTGCAGGCGCTCGGCGGACATAAATCCGCGCACAACGGGGGGAACAGCTCCGCCGCCGGGGGCAATTCTAGGGCGGGAGGCAAGGGGGGAGGCGGAGTAAGCGGAAGCGCCCCCAGCCGGTGGTTTCCGCCAGTAGTAGGTGGCGGAGGAATGCTGCTACAAACACCAGGCCAAGGCGGGGCTACTAATAATGCCACGAGTAGCAGTTTTCTTCCAGACTACTACCCTGTGAACTTCCAAGAGGATTCTTGCACGCCTGGGAGCAGTAGTAAACGCCTCAGAGATGCTTTCTCAGCTCCTTCCGCTGCCGCAACTGCTGCCGCAGCACCTAGCGATGTGGCTGCCACTGCTGCTGCTTCCACTGCGTCTGCCTCTGCCACAGCTGCTGCAGTTGGTTCTGCCAAAGGAGCTGCATTCGTTTTAAGCTCGAAATGGGGCACTGTGCGTCAGCGGGTCCAGCAGCATGCTTATAACGAGAGCACTGCTGCTGCTTCTGCGACTGCTGCTACTGGTGCTGGTGCTAGTTCAAGTGCTACTGCTACTGCTGTTCGTGCTGCAGCGTTAATGCTGCGGGAACCACACAATACCGCAGACAACCATCTTCGCTGGCTATCACGCTTCTTCCCATCCCAGCAGCCACCAACATTGGGCGCCTCTCCCTGTTCCCCTCAGTTAAAGTCGTCAAGAAGGCTGGAGGATGCACACGTGGCACCTGCTGACGCAGATAATACACCTGCTGACGTGTTCGCAACATCAGCTGACGCGTGTCGGCCATCTGCCAGCTCAGCATGGAAAGGATCGTGGGGCGGAGCAGAGAAGCCGCATGGCATGCCACCCAGCGCCAGCGCCACGCACACGTATCAGTCAAGGCTGCTGCAGCATGACACGTGGCAGGACAACCCCTTGTCATCCATGCCACGTGGACCACCCATAATGGCCGACCCCGCTGCAACGGCGAATACAACTCACCCCGCTACAGCAGCTACACCTGCGAATGCTGCCAACAACCCAGCTAGAGCCATGAGCGACGCATCAGCCAGAACAGCAGCTGCTGCAGCCGGTGCGTCAAGCCAGTGGCACCGAGGGCCCTCTGAACGCCTCTCCAAGCCCTCTCAGCCTTTGCAGTTGTCCTCCCAACTGCCCTCCCAATTGCTCCCACAATCGCCCCACCGTTCTTTTCGCTCTTCTGGCGGCATCGGCATGCCTCCTCTAGAGCAATGTGACTTAAACGTGGACGCAAAGGCAACGGCAGCAGTAGCAGCAGCAGCAGCAGCAAGGGCACCGCCATGGATGCGATTATGGCTGCTGCAGCAACAGGCCCTCTCCGCCCTTACTGCTGCCCCACCCTTCCCCTCCGCACCAGCATCCGCACCAGCAAACAGCATTCGAACTGCCGACCCCAACAAAACGACACCCAATACTGAGCCGACGAAAATAACCGTCATTCCCAACCTTGCTTCTGCCAGCGTCCCCCCATTCCGTTCCGCCCCACCATTTGTCGCCAACTCTGCTGATACAGTCAAGGTGACACCCGCTTTCGAGCCGACTAAGAAATATGGAGTTTCCAACTTTTCTACCGCCAGCGTCCCCCCATTCCGTTCCGCTCCACCATTTGTCGGCAAATCTGCTGATACACTCGGGATGACACCTTTCCAGCTTCCAGCCAATCAGCTCAACCCGCGCCCTTTTCCAAATCCACGTCAGCAGACGCTGGAGTCGCCTACGTGGCGGCTGGAGGCACCTTCCTGGATGCTTCGGGATGCGAAGCCAGTGAGGGTGCGCACGTGCGTGGTCGATGAGTCGTCTGTTGGTGCGGCTGGTACCCAATCCGCAGCTGCCACGTGGCATGGAGTGGAGGACACGCGGAATGGAGCAGAGGGGTGGGGTAGTGGTGGTGGTGGCGATGGTGGTGACGGGGTGAGGCATGGCGGACAGTGGGAGGTGGTGAACAGTGCACAGCACAAGGAGGAGCAGCTGAGCGGGTTGAGTGGGTATATGAGGGAGATGGAGGAGAGGAGGAGGGGGAGGAATACAAGGAAGATCAACGATTGCCTGAGGGGGGAGGAGCAGGAGGAGGAGGAGAGGAGGAGGAGGAGCAGCAGAGGTTCTATGAGCCAGTCGCTGCCGTCGTCGCGGAGCCTTGAGGCATGGATGGAGGCAGTGGTGGGGATGAGACGAGCCGATGTCCCAGAGTGCCCTTCTCAACAAGCCGCTTCTCAACATGCCCAGCTGCCCCAGAGTGCTCTCCTTGCGCGCCCTGCTGCTCCTGGTGCTGCTGCCGTTGCTGCTCCTGCTGCTGGTACCGATGTTGCTGCCACCGCTGCCGCTTTCAGTGCTGCTGATTCTGCTGCTTATGCTGTTGCTCGTGCTGCTACCAAGCGGGGAGAGAAGCCCAAAGAGGGAGGAGAGAGCGGGCACTTGGAGAAGCATATGGAGATGGATGAAGGTCACCGGGGAGACCATCACGGCGCTGCTGTCGCTGAAACGATCTTTCAGTCGACTAGAAACTCAGTCCATCACAAGGGGAGCGAGCAGCTGGAGAAGCATATGCCGATGGAGGAGGATCATCGGGGCGTTGGAGCTGCTGCTGCTCAAGTGCTGCTGGGATTAGGAGAGCGAGGAGTGAGAGGCTTCGATCGAGGAGACGGGAGTGGGAGCAGTCTAACTCGACTGAGAAATCATCTACTGCTGCTGGGATTAGAGGAGAGGAGAGCACGAGTAGCAGCAGCGGAGAGGGAATTGGTAGGAGACGTGCGTGATAATGATGGTAATGCGGTTTTCCGTGTTGGTGCCGGTGCTGCGGCGTTTGGTAAAGCTGATGGTGCTGTGGCTTTGGTTGGTGCTGCGGCTTTGGTTGGCGGTGCTGGTGGTGGTGAGAGCGATGGGGGGAGAGGAAGGTTTGCTTTGCGTGTTGAATGGGCTAGTGGCAGCGGTGCTGGTGGTGGTACTGGCAGCAATGACGGCAGCCGAAGCAGTAGCGACGGTTGTGTTGGCGATCGTGGTGGGTGTGGTGGCGGTGGGTGTGGTGGTGGTGTTGTTGGCGGTTGTGGTGGTGGTGGTGGCAGCGGCTCTGATGTTGGCAGGGGTGGTTGCAAAAATGAAGGCCACTTGACTCTGGAACAGCAAATTCAGGAGATGTTGGATAATCTGCCTTCTGTTCCTCCTCCCCCCTGCATTCACACCCTACTTGCTCCTCCTCCTGTTCCTACTTCCTCCTCCTCCCTACCTGTTGCTGTTGAGCCTGCTGCTGCAGAGGCTGCTGCTCCTGCTGCTACTGCTCCCTCTGATGCTCCGACTGCTATTGCTCCCTTCACTGCTCCTACTTCTGCTGCTCCCTTCACTGCTCCTACCGCTGCTGCTCCCTCTGCTGCTCCGACTGCTGTTGCATATGCTGTTGCTGGTGGCGAAGTGATTGCTGTATTAGCTGGCGTTGGCAGCGCGTGGGGGCATGGGAGGACGGAGCAGCTGGAGGCTCGGGGCGAATCCAAGGCTCGGCGAGATCCAGACCCAGTGGAGTGGGAGGACCGGAGAGGAGACGGGAAGGAACGAGATCTCAGGGAGAGGATTGAAGAAGAAATAAGGGAGAGCAGAGAAGGAAGGTTGGGAAAAGGAAGGGAAGTGGGTGAACCAGAGGGGAGGAAATGGAAGCAGGCAGATTGGGAGGAGGAATGGGAGGGGGAGAGGTCTGATACGGCACTGACAGAGCAATTAGAGCGAGCAAACTCTGTTCTGGAAAGAAGTGAAGGAGCAGGCAACGGTTCAAGTGGAGGTTGTGGTGTAGATACTGTACCGATGGCACTGGGTGTAGATATTGTAGCTAGGCAGATTTCCTTGGATCTGTCACTACACTTGTAAATACTATCTAAACGCAATGTATAACGAAGTTCCGTCTTTCACACTGACCTCAACCTGTGACGGCAAGCCAAGAGATGCCATGTCTAAACGAAACTCAAAGGAGAGTGACAGCTGACGATTAGCAAAGGAATCAGCCTGGCTAAACACACACTGCCACCCCAAACCAGCACAAGCCACTTCACTTCCTCCCTACGAGTTGGAGCCTTCGCTTCAGAACTCCCACTCCTCCTCACCGCACCCCACTCCTCCTCACCGCACCCGCACTCCACTCCTCAGCACACCCCACAGCTCTTCCGACAGAAGCCCAGCTCATACTGCGTTTTCCCCGTGCCTTTCATGTACTTGGGGTTCCTCTCACACTCCCCCGCTTGTGCCCAGTTGCCACACCCCACCCTTCCTCACCGCACAACACTCCTCAGCAAACCCCACAGCTCTTGCGGCAGAACCCCAGCTCATACTGCGTTTTCCCGGTGCCCTTCATGTACTTGGGGTTCCTCTCACACTCCCCCGCTTGTGCAAAGTTGCCACACCCCACCCTTCCTCACCGCACAACACTCCTCAGCAAACCCCACAGCTCTTGCGGCAGAACCCCAGCTCATACTGCGTTTTCCCGGTGCCCTTCATGTACTTGGGGTTTCTCTCACACTCCCCCGCCCGCGCCCAGTTGCCACACCCCACCCTTCCTCACCGCACAACACTCCTCAGCAAACCCCACAGCTCTTGCGGCAGAACCCCAGCTCATACTGCGTTTTCCCGGTGCCCTTCATGTACTTGGGGTTCCTCTCACACTCCCCCGCTTGTGCAAAGTTGCCACACCCCAACCTTCCTCACCGCACAACACTCCTCAGCAAACCCCACAGCTCTTGCGGCAGAACCCCAGCTCATACTGCGTTTTCCCGGTGCCCTTCATGTACTTGGGGTTTCTCTCACACTCCCCCGCCCGCTCCCAGTTGCCACACCCCACCCTTCCTCACCGCACAACACTCCTCAGCAAACCCCACAGCTCTTGCGGCAGAACCCCAGCTCATACTGCGTTTTCCCGGTGCCGTTCATGTACTTGGGGTTCCTCTCACACTCCCCCGCCCGCGCCCAGTCGCCACAGTTCACATCATCATCCTGACACAACACATACGCGTCACCAAAGGGGGGGTGAAAGGAGAAGACACATGAGGAGAAGACAAATGGAAGATGCCCCCACACGAGAACTCTTCCCCGCCCGTGCCCAGTCACCACAGTTCACATCGTCGTCCTGACACAACACATAAGGGAGGGTGGAAGGAGAAGACACCGGGGGGGGGGGGGGGGGGGGGAGGGGAGGGGGCTGAGTGCGTGGATTGACGCACACCCACATGCACGCCCGGTTCGCGGAGGAGCAAGGGGTGCTGTGTGTGTGTGGTTCGTGGGTACACAAGCACGCACGCACGCACGCTCACACACACAGGTCACGGCCCCAGAGGAAGAAACATGAAATATGTGCATACCCACAACCAGCAACAGCACCTTGCTCAACTCAACACGTAATCCACTCCTCCTCACCACACTCCATTCCCTGACACACTCCACTCCACTCCACTCCATTCCACTCTCAGCACCACTACCTACCTGGCACACGTCCGGGTCGCGGAAGGGCGGGTCAAAGGAGTCAACATGGATCCACTTGGGAAGAAGAGAGAAGCAACACAACTAGCAAAGCAATAGCACCATGCTCAACACACCACACTACCTACCTGGCACACGTCGGGGTCGCGGAAGGGCGGGTCAAAGGAGTCAACGTGGATCCACTTGGTGGCGGACCACTTCTCCCCTTCGATCACAGGACAGCCTGAGTGCAGCGAGGCCGTGTCAAAGGAGCCGTCTGGCTTCATGCTGAAGAATAGCAGCGCACTGCCCTTGGCTGGCTTCACTGCATTAGGGGATGCACACGGGAGAAGTGGGGAGAGTAAGCACAAAGGGCGATGACAGGGCGGCCCGAGTGCAGCGAGGCTGTGCCAAAGGAACCATCTGGCTTCATGCTGAAGAATAAGAAGGCACTTCCCTTGGAAGGTTTCACTGGGGGTTGGGGAGGGGGGTGTGGAAGGAAGGGAGGGAGGAAGGGAGGGAGGGAGGAAGGGAGGGAGGGAGGGAGGGAGGGAGGGAGGGAGGGAGGGAGGGAGGGAGGGAGGGAGGGAGGGAGGGAGGGAGGGAGGGAGGGAGGGAGGGGGAGGGAGGGAGGCAGGCAGGCAGGCAGGCAGGCAGGCAGGCAAGCAGGCAGATGTGTGGTGCTTCGGATGACTCAGTAAAGAATCACACAGAAGGAAATTCGTGCTGTTTTTCCACACCATGCCATATGCCATGCCATGACTTGCCATATCATGCCATGCCATGCCATGACTTGCCATGGCGTTGGCCCCTCCTTTCCTGCCCTGCCACCATGGAACCATGCACCGGTACCGCTCTGCACACCACAACATCGCCACCGCTCTGCACATCACACCATCACCACCGCTCTGCACACCTGCGATTCCCTGCTTGCCACAGTCACTCCAGCTGTCGTCCTTCACAGTTGGGTCCGCCTGGTGAAGAGGCAGGAGGGGGGGGAGGGAAGGTGGGAGTGAGGAGGGGTAGTGGGGGATATTTGAGTCGACTAAAAAATCACTGTGCGGCCCCGCTGCGAAAACATGGTTTCCCCTTTTCTTATCCACGGCAGTAAGGTACATGAGCTCATTGTCAAATCAAGCAGCAGACCACATATTACACACGCTCCATTCCCGTTCACAGCGTTTGACAGCGGCGTTGGTCACTAACCTCAGACTGGGGAAAAACCGTCTACTCGCCCTTGACCACGTCAGTGAGATACATGAGCACAGTGGCGAATCTTCCAGGAAGTAAGAAAAGTGCATCCCGTTCCGTTTCACAGCCTGTACGAATCTCTCACCTCAGACTGCGGGAAGACTATCTCTCTCCCCTTCCACCACGTCAATGTAGGTACATGAGCACAGTGGCGAGTGTATGTGCAGCTCCACTAAGTGTGTGAATTGCTCACCTCAGACTGGGGAAAAACGGTCTCCCCCCCTTTCACCACGTCAGTAAGGTACATGAGCACAGTGGCGTAGCGGGGGCCGCCTGGCTGTGCATTCTTATCATCGTAGTAGTCCCAGTGCGCTCCGTACTTCTGCCCGTACTGATACTGCAGCACCTGCATCGCCTCCTGGTTGGCTGGCCGCATCGGGAATGAGCGAGAGCGAGAAAAAGAAGGGATTGACATCGAGCAAAGCGGTTGAGCGACGAGTTTAAGAGGGGAAGTGGAGAGGAGGAGGGGAGGAGGGGAGAGAGACCACAGCAACAGAACCTGTAAGGGAGAGAGAAAGATGGGTGTGAGAAAGCTGGGCATGAGAGAGAGAGTGAGAGGCACATGAAAGCGGCCATACCCATGCCCATACCCATGCCCATGCCCATGCCCATGCCCATGCCCATGCCCATGCTCATGCCCATGCCCATCCCCATCCCCATCCCCATGCCCATGCCCCATGCACATGACCCATGCCCATACCCATGCCCATACCCATCCCCATGCCCATGCCCATGACCCAAGCCCATGCCCATGCCCGCGCCCATCCCCATGCTCATGCCCATACCCATGCCCATGCCCATGCCTGTGCCACACCGGAGAGCCAGGGGCGTGGGGGTAGGGAACGTACCGAGGGGCAGGAAGGTCCAGTCGCCAATGCGCTCCTTTATGCCCTTGATGACCGGGTCCTTGTACTTATCAATGAAGCACCCGTTGCTGGTCCGGTCGGATGAGACTGTTGAGTCGACTCAAACAAGGCACCACGCACGTACCAAGGGGCAGGAAGGTCCAGTCGCCAATGCGCTCCTCTATGCGCTTGATGACCGGGTCCTTGTGGTGATGGTGGAGCGGGGGAGACAGGTGACGGCATGGGAGGGAGAGTGAGAGACAAGGTCGTCTAGGGAGGGCCTTACCGAGGGGCAGGAAGGTCCAGTCGCCAATGCGCTCCTCTATGAGCTTGATGACCGGGTCCTTGTACTTATCAATGAAGCAGCCGTTGCTGGTCCGGATGTGACTGTTGAGTCGACTCAAACAAGTCACCACGTATGTACCAAGAGGCATGGAGGGAGGGAGCGTACCAAGGGGCAGGAAGGTCCAGTCGCCAATGCGCTCCTCTATGCGCTTGATGACCGGGTCCTTGTACTTATCAATGAAGCAGCCGTTGCTGGTCCGGATGTGACTGTTGAGTCGACTCAAACAAGTCACCACGTATGTACCAAGAGGCATGGAGGGAGGGAGCGTACCAAGGGGCAGGAAGGTCCAGTCGCCAATGCGCTCCTCTATGCGCTTGATGACCGGGTCCACTTATCAATGAAGCAGCCGTTGCTGGTCCGGATGTGTCTGTTGAGTCGACTCAAACAAGTCACCACGTATGTACCAAGAGGCATGGAGGGAGGGAGCGTACCAAGGGGCAGGAAGGTCCAGTCGCCAATGCGCTCCTCTATGCGCTTGATGACCGGGTCCTTGTACTTATCAATGAAGCAGCCGTTGCTGGTCCGGATGTGACTGTTGAGTCGACTCAAACAAGTCACCACGTATGTACCAAGAGGCATGGAGGGAGGGAGCGTACCAAGGGGCAGGAAGGTCCAGTCGCCAATGCGCTCCTCTATGCGCTTGACGACCGGGTCCTTGTACTTATCAATGAAGCAGCCGTTGCTGGTCCGGATGTGACTGTTGAGTCGACTCAAACAAGTCACCACGTATGTACCAAGAGGCATGGAGGGAGGGAGCGTACCAAGGGGCAGGAAGGTCCAGTCGCCAATGCACTCCTCTATGCGCTTGATGACCGGGTCCTTGTACTTATCAATGAAGCAGCCGTTGCTGGTCCGGATGTGACTGTTGAGTCGACTCAAACAAGTCACCACGTATGTACCAAGAGGCATGGAGGGAGGGAGCGTACCAAGGGGCAGGAAGGTCCAGTCGCCAATGCGCTCCTCTATGCGCTTGATGACCGGGTCCTTGTACTTATCAATGAAGCAGCCGTTGCTGGTCCGGATGTGACTGTTGAGTCGACTCAAACAAGTCACCACGTATGTACCAAGAGGCATGGAGGGAGGGAGCGTACCAAGGGGCAGGAAGGTCCAGTCGCCAATGCGCTCCTCTATGCGCTTGATGACCGGGTCCTTGTACTTATCAATGAAGCAGCCGTTGCTGGTCCGGATGTGACTGTTGAGTCGACTCAAACAAGTCACCACGTATGTACCAAGAGGCATGGAGGGAGGGAGCGTACCAAGGGGCAGGAAGGTCCAGTCGCCAATGCGCTCCTCTATGCTCTTGATGACCGGGTCCTTGTACTTATCAATGAAGCACCCGTTGCTGGTCCGGATGTGGTCGACCACGCTCTTTCCGCCCTGCCCCACCACTGTCGACCGCTCCATTAGCGGGCGCGACTGCAGCGAGAGAGAAACAGAGAACAACGGAAGGAGACAGGGGGCCCAAAGCGCAGGGACAGGGGGGCCAAGGGGAGGGGACAGGGGGCGCAAGGGGAGGGGACAGGGGGCGCAAGGGGAGGGGACAGGGGGCGCAAGGGAAAGGGACAGGGGGCGAAAAGGGAGCGGGGGAGAGAAGCAGGAAGCGGTGTCACTGATTGATGCATTTCCTCAACTCACTACCATCATGGGCCAAACGATAAGGGCGTGTTCAAAGTGCTGAACTCAGAAGCGATAGGCGATGACACCGTCCATCCAGGGACGGACGTCACAGAGGGATGGAGTGCGGTGTTACGTGATGATTGATTGGTTTTGAAGCTTCTCAACACCAAATCAAACTCACGTGGCTGAGATGAAGCCAGAGAAGCGATAGGCGACGACACCATCCATCCAGGGACGGACGTCACAAAGGGATAGAGTGCAGTGCTTTGCGGTTTCAAATGGGCCGACACAAAGCAGAAATTGGGTTTAGGGAAGTGCAACTACAAGCACGGCGCAATTCAGAATCTCTTCAGATGGGGAGAAAAAGGTGGTGAAGGTGAGGAGGGGGAGATGGAAATGAATCAGTGTAGTGGGGGGGGGGGAAGGGGGGTTTAAAACAACAATGTTCACAGAACGGGGAGCAGGGGGAAAAGAAAGTAAGGTGGGCCAAGAGGAAGTGGTGGGATGTGATGGCATACCATGTTGACGATGTAATCACACTCCGCAGCAGAGAGGAAATTGGGATAGAGGAAAGCCCTGCAGAGGGAGGAACGAACACGATGAATGAGGAAGGCAATGAATGAGGAACACAATGAATGAGGGTCAGAAGAGGGAGGGGGGCGGAGGAAGAGTGGGGGAAAGAGAGCAGGAGTATAACGAGAGGGTTGGGGAGGTGGAGAGGGGTGTGAAGGGGGTAAAGTGAGAACGACGTGGAAGGGACTGATGTGGGGAGATGGAAAGCAAGATGACTACAAGTGAGACTCAAGAACGATGTTGAAGGCAAGAAAGAGGAAAGGTAGAAAACCCTTTACAGATTGCACACCGAATCAGAAAGGCAGTGTTGACAGGTGATAGGGGTTCGAAGGGAATGCGAAAGCTGCTCGGGACCAAACCGTCCTTCGCATCCACCCCCCCGATCCATCCTCCCAGTCTTTTCCCCCAGACCTCCCCCCCATCCATCCCCCCAGCCCTTTTCCCCATCCACCCCCCCAGGACGTCCCCCAATCCATTCCCCCAGCCCTTTCCCCCATCCATCCCCGCAGCCCTCCCCCCATTCCATCCCCGCATCCACGCAGCATCCCCCACATCCCCCGCATCCCCGTTAACGCCTCTGTGACTTGCCTGGGCTTCCATGCGAGCTGCTTGATTCTAGAGGGATCCGGAGTGTAATCTGGCGGGATGTTCTGACCTGCCGCTGACAATGTGCTGCAGGGGATAACACGTGTTACACGGATGGGTTGGAAGGACACTTGAAAAGTGTTATGAGTATGAATCGCGAGGACACGTGACACGTGTTACAAGTATGAATCGCAAGGACACGTGACACGTGTTACAAGTATAAATCGCAGGGACCGGGACACGTGTTCACATTCATTGTGAAATGGCGACAGAGACTAAGATCAAACATTGTGCTGATATCCTCTCCAAGAATCAAATCAAGAATTCGTCCAGAGAGGTGGCCAGAAACCTGAACTAATGTTGGATTAACATGTCAGCAACATGTCAGCATAGGGGAAACCCTAACCGGCGAAAACCGCGAAGTGTTTACACTTTTTGCGTTTCTTCGGTTGATAATGCCAACGAGGAAGCAGCCGCGAGGAAGAATGGAACAAGAAATTCGAGTACATGATGTCTCTTCCGCATTTTGGAATAATTTCGTAGGCGCTCGATCAGAAGGAATATTTGTGAAAGTCTCGACGGAATTATTGATCCGATAATAACGTGAGATCAGACGAGACAAGGAGCGACTACCTAAACGGTTGACATGAATTTGAACCAGTGTTGATTGCGACTAGGAAACTAGGAACAAGAAACCGCAGCCATTGAAATTTCCCTAAAAGTGAACAGATGTGGTATGACTTGAGCCAAGCATCAGTGCAGCTGAACTAATAATGGTCGGAGGGCATGCCAATTGGTTGAGTACGACGGTTAACGTGACAGAGCGGTGCGATTTCGCTTGGAAAAACAAACCTTGTGTGAAAATCTGGGATCAGAAACTGCAAGGTTCGAGCGGGTGTACTTTCTCTGTAACTTTTTCAGCTTTTCGTAAAGATTCTGACGACATCGCCAGCTCGCTTCTCATTTGCTTGATCTAGGCACAGCGAGCCATCTTGACCAATCAACACGGCTTTTCTTACAGCAGAGACTCTTGGGAACTCCGAAACTGACATGCGAAGAGTTACAGATGACCCGAGCGTGTTCGCGAAGCTAGGTTCCTTCGCCCTGCATTCATTGAGGCCGCTATGACATGACACCATTTTCTTTCAGAACCCTGTCGGAACGCTTTGAATTACGACACCATCTCACTGAACCGCACGATAGTGATATAACAGCAACACTCCCCCAGCATACTTCATCAGCTTTATCTGATTCTCAATTTCTGCTAAATTCATTCAGCCGACATTTTTTTCCAGAAGTTTTACTTTCCCCCATTCCCAAACTCCGAGCATCTACGACCTTTTTCCCATTGTGTATTTTCCCAGTCACGCTCCCCGCAAACTTTTCGAGTGCGCTCATTCGATTCTCGTAATGGAAGCGACGCGGGTATGGCTGCTTCTCGCCGTTTTCTGCGCAGCATGGCCGAGTCTTTGCTCATGTCAGGAGGAGTCTGAGGCATACCCTGGATGGCAGGCGGACAAGTAAGAGTCAAATTGTATAGCCGTTTTTTCATATCACAGCGATAATCCGACTCGTAAAAGTCCGTGTGACAGCAGCAGCAGTAACACCAGATTATCCTGTAAAGTTCCCTACACGCGTTTCGGTGATTGATCTGATCTGCTAACAGGTTATGTCTAACCGGTTACCCCTATGTTGTCATATCCCGTCAACCAGGTTTGGAGTGGCGATAAATCCTGCAGTGGCCGACGGGAACCTCACAGAACCGCGAGTCACCGTGCTCTCGTGGAAACCAAGGTACAAAAAACAGAAAATTCTGTTCACGTGTCATTGAGAATTTTAACTGCTAAAAGCCACGAACTTCGAATCTGTGCCTGTACGGGAAGAATTTGTGCTGGTCTGGAAAGAGATGTTGCCTGTCAGGCGCTCCCAGACAATATGACGAAGCGAATCTATAATATCCCACTAACCCGTCATTGCTGCCGATGTATACTCCTCAATCCCGCCCCCCCTCGTTTCCTCATAAGGGCCTTTCCTTCGACCTCCTTTTAAGGCAGGCTTCGGGGCATCCAAATTTCTCTTCTCTCCATCCACCCTCCACATCCCTCCTACTCCCTCCAGCTTCCCCATCCCTCCAGCTTCCCCATCCCTCGTTCACTTGTGTTACCACCACAGGGAACGATGCAATCAATTCTTCTCACATCACCCTCCCCATCCCTCCATCCATTTACTTGTGCTGCCACCATCAGGGCTTTCCTCTACCACAAATTTCTGACGCCAGAGGAGTGCAACCACATCATCTCCCTGGTGAGAGGCTCTTTATATAGTCACATCATTGCTCTGGTGAGACTGAGAGGGACGCTTGCTGTAGTCACATCATCGGCCTGTTGAGATGTTCGCTTTAGTCACATCACCTCCTGTGAGACGCACCCTGTAGTCACATCATTCCCCTGTTGAGATGCTCGCTGTAGTCACATCACCGCCTGTGAGACGCACACTGTTGTCGCATCATTCCCCTGTTGAGATGCTCGCTGTAGTCACATCACCGCCTGTGAGACGCACACTGTAGTCGCATCATTGCCCTCACTGCCTGCTGAGAGCGGCTCCTCCTGACTCTCTCTCACATGTCTCGTGCCCCTTATGTGTCCCCAAACCTCACCGCCAGGCTCGGCCGCGCCTGGAGCGGTCGGAGGTGGTGGCTCGGGAGGGCGAGGGCTCGAACGTGGATGACGTGCGCACGAGCTTCGGCACGTTCCTGGACTGGCAGCAGGTGGGTGGAGGAGGGGAGGGAGGGAGGGGAGGGGGGGGGGGGAGAGCATCGTTCTCCCGGGCTGGGCTGGGCTGGGCTGGGCTGGGCTGGGCTGGGCTGGGCTGGGCTGAACGTTGCTGGGTGTTTTCTGTCCTCCTCTTAACTCGCAATCTTCATTCCCGTTTTTCTCCCCTCTGCTCCTTCTCTCCTGCTCCTATCTTTCGTCTCACTCCCCGTATGGATGCATGGGTGCATGGATGCATGGGTGCATGGATGCATGGGTGCATGGATGCATGCACGCATGGCTGCATGGGTGCATGGGTGCATGGGTGCATGGGTGCATGGGTGCATGGGTGCATGGGTGCATGGGTGCATGGGTGCATGCGTGCATGGGTGCATGGGTGCATGGGTGCATGGGTGCATGGGTGCATGGGTGCATGGATGCACACACCAGGATGACGTAATCAAGCGCATTGAGGAGCGCATAGCTGCGTGGACCTTCCTCCCTGTTGGTGAGTGACGTTGTTTTCCGAACTTGTTTTTGAGTCGACTCAAAATCTTCCTGCCTGATGGTGAGCGACATTCTGTTATCAACTTCACAGCATATTTATCCCCAAGTGCGCTTCCCACTGCACAATCCCCACCTGCTTTGCAACCCGGCCATGCTTTAGTGCAGAGGTGTGAAAAGGAATTCTCATTAGTGCACCTGTGGTCTTTCCCTACCCTACCGTGCAGAGAACCAGGAGGCAATGCACGTGCTGCGGTACCAGGAGGGGCAGAAGTACGAGGCACACTTCTTTGAGAAGGATGAATGAATGCGGTGCAGTGCGGTGAAGAGGTGTGACAAGGATTTCTGCACCTCTCCTCCTTGCATTTTCTTTCTTGCAGAGAACCAGGAGGCGATGCAGGTGCTGCGGTACCATGAGGGGCAGAAGTACGAGGCATTCCACGACTTCTTTGAGAAGGATATGGTGCGGTGTAGTGTGGTGCACTGCGGCGTGGTGCAGAGGTCTCAGAAGGTTACCCTACCGCGCACCTCTGTTTTCTCCCTCCTGTGCAGAGAACCAGGAGGCGATGCAGGTGTTGCGGTACCAGGAGGGGCAGAAGTATGAGGCACACCATGACTACTTCGAGAAGGAAGGCCAGCAGGGGGGCCACCGCTACGCCACTGTGCTCATGTACCTCACTGAGGGCATGGTGGGGGGCGAGACTGTGTTCCCCGATGCTAAGGTGCGTACTACAAGAGGTGGGCAGGGGCACCAAGTCAGGGGCAGCAGGGCGGCCACCGCTACGCCACGGTGCTCATGTACCTCACAGTGTTCATGATGGGGGGCGAGACGGTCTTCCCAGATGCTAAGGTACGTGCAATCAGGTGTATGAAGTTTAATGTTGGTGGCAGGGGCAGGGCAAGAGGCAGCAGGGCGGCCACCGCTACATTACGGTTCTTATGTACCTCACCGAGGGCATGGTGGGGGGCGAGACTGTGTTTTCTGATGCTAAGGTGTGTACTGCAAGAATAGCAAATGAAGCAGGGGGCACCGCTACGTCACAGTTCTTATGTACCTCACTGAGGGCATGGTGGGGGGCGAGACTGTTTTTGCGGACGCTGCTGAACACAGGTTGGCTCCAGTAACTGCTGGACATGCTGACTCATCTCAAAACGTGTCCCGATTCCCTGTATCTACCCGCCACCAGCACACTGTAGAGAAGGACGACACGTGGTCAGAGTGCGGGAAGCAGGGCGTGACTCCAGTAACTGCTGACCTTGCTGAGTCAACTCAAACGGGTCCCGATTCTGTATATCTATCCTGTTTTGCACATCAGGACACGGTGGAGAAGGACGACACGTGGTCGGAGTGCGGCAAGCAGGGCGTGGCAGCCAAGCCAATCAGAGGTGACGCACTCCTCTTCTTCTCCCTCACCCCCTCCGCCGAGCTCGACCTCGCATCCCTTCACGCGGGCTGCCCGGTGATCTCCGGCGAGAAATGGTCGGCCACAAAGTGGATCCACGTGGGAGCGTTCTACACCCCCTCTGGAGCGCCGGCTGTAGCACCGCCCGCGGATGGGTCGTGTGAGGACAAGGCACAGCACTGTGTGTACTGGAAGACCCAGGGCGAGTGTGACAAGAACCAGGAGTACATGCATGCTAATTGTCCCAAGTCGTGTGGTGTATGCTCGTCGTGAGGTTAGGTGGTGCGCCGTGACTGTATTATGTGTGACTTCCTTTTAGCCGTGGGTGTGTTCTACACCCCCTCGGGGGCTCCGGCTGTAGCGCCGCCCGTGGATGGGTGGTGTGAGGACAAGGCGCAGCACTGTGTGTACTGGAAGGCGCAGGGCGAGTGTGACAAGAACCAGGAGTACATACATGCTAACTGTCCCGAGTCATGTGGTGTATGCTCGGTTTGAGGTCAGGTTAGCTGCGGCGTGCCTGTCTCATCTCATGCATGTATAGCATTTACGGGTGTGAGCTACACCCCTGGGGCTCCAGTTGTGTGAGGACAAGTAGCAGCACTATGTATTGTGTACTGGAAGACGCAGGGCGAGAGTGACAAGAACCACGTGCATGCTAACTGTCCCAAGTCGTGTGTGTGGTGTATGCTCGTCGTGAGGTTTGGTGGTTGGGGTGATCACCATTTAGGCATGCGAGCGTCACCCCTTCCGGGGCTCCGGCTGTGGCAGCCCCTTAGGTAGGGGGTGGGTTGTGAAGGGATAAAGCGCAGCACTGTGTACTGGAAGACCCAGGGAGAATGTGCCAAGAACCAGGAGTATTACGGCTCACTGCAGAGGTCCTGAAATATGTCATGTGCTTGGACAATAGGTGAGGCTGAGTGTAATACCGGATGAGATGTTAAGGAACCAGTACTGCATCTATGAGCCCTGATTTATTGTCATCAGCTTTTAAAGAAATTGTGTGCACAGCCAATGCACTTCTCTGTAACAGAACCTCCAGTTGCAGAAGAACCTCCCTCAGATGGTCGGAATGGTTGAAGGCGGTGCTGCGTGTTTTTATCGCTGGGAGTCGTTGATTTGACTACAGGGTCACCTCAACGACCGGCTGACGCGTCGAGTCGCGTCGGCCCCTCTAGCCAAAAACAGTGTACTGTAGCAACTTCATACGGGGTGTTGTGGACAACGGGAACCAATCGGGGCAGCATGTACCCCAAACACTTGTGGTGCGGGATTATAACTGCATGGAGCAGCATTGCTCTCGGTGTGGCAGAATTGATTGTGTGCAAAAATGCAACCCTTTTCAGCCAGCAACAGCAGTACGGGGGTCAATGGCAATAGGTTCCATCGGAAGGTTGTGGTGGTGCGAACGTTCTTAAACGCCGCCAGCTGTACTGGGAATGGTACCCCTGAACGGACTCGTAAGCTGGTACTGTACCCCTAAGTTTCGTTTCGAAGTTGCTGGGCTTCAGTCAATCGCGGCGATTTTGAAGCAGGGACCAGAGTTTACCCTATAAATACCAAACATCAAGGCTTGACAAAGATTTCCAGCTTCACAGTTTTCATCCATGGGGATATTTTGGCGAACACCCTATGTGGAGGATTTGATAATGGGTGGCGAGGATGAGGTGGTGTGGAGAAGTAATCTGAAAGTCCTGGAACTGCTTCAGTGCAATAGAGGTTATGTCAACATATCCTCTATTGAAATCAGAGCAAAATGACGCATTTACTAGTTTATTAAAAACAATCATTTGGTCCCCGCCTCAGCACGCGGGTGAGAAGCTGCCAACTTTGTCCACAAGCAAATTTGGGAGTTTCTGAATAGTAAGGAGATGTGGTTTCATTTGTCCCCGCATCCCCCCACTTTTTCGGTCTGTACAGTACAGTTGGAATGGACCATCGATTATTTCCCCGGAACAAGTCCCCTCTCCCTCCACCTCATACTTTCTCACACCCCCACCAAGTTTTGGGCCTCTGCAGTACCATCGACTGCTGCGTTGAAGCACGTCGTTTTAGCCTCTCCATGAATTTTAAACAAAACCGTCTTCACCGCAGCTTATCGTTGTCTCCAAGGCTACACAAACCTCCACTACCCCTTCAACTGCCCAAGCCTTCAGTTGCTTCAGCGTCCCTAACCAAACCAAACCAAACCAAACCAAACCAAACCAAATCAACAAATCTTCCAACCATACACGACCAGCCACACCAACATTTCGTTATCCCCGCTGATTTTGTTACTGTATCCCCAAGGCAGATCCAACGTCGCGCGCCACAGTGAATCCTGTAAATTCCGCCCTTCCACGTCCACTACCTCGCGTTCTGACGTGGGTCCTGCTCGAGCGTGATCAAAACCCGTCCTTGCGCGACAGCTGTTCAAACAGTTCCTTGTTTTGCTCTACAGCACACGAACAACCGACCTAATGAAGAGATTTTCTTCCCACGTAAGATAATTTTGGTTGGAAGCACCACCCGCTTGACGTCAAGCATTTCTACACCGCATTGTGGGGCTCCTTCCACACATTTCCTTGCATTGTGATCATCTGGTCCCCCTCATGCTCAAGCTACGGAAGAGGGGGGACAAGCCCACAAACAAACCAGACCATCCCATTTTCCCGCCAAGGCAACTGCGTTCAGAAATTGGTGAGGCCCGTCCTGCCCAATCAATGCAATGCCAAGCGACTCGAGCACTTTCGCTTCTTTCCTTTCCGAAAAGATACAGGTCCCATCCCGGCTCGCACACAATCTCATCTCGGTCGGAAAATAATCACGGAGGGGATGTCCAAGTCGTACATTCACTGTTCATTTTTCGTGTTTTGTACGAGTATATACGGTGGAGAGCGGTTCATAAATTATTTTCGGTTTGCACCGCGTCGCAACGAACCACACCACGAAGAGCGTACGAGAGACGTATGGCCCAGGAAACCCCAATCACAGCGCTTGGTTGTTGCTTGCGACGTGTTCAAATTGCTGCTTTGTTATGGTGCTGCTACTGTTGGTCGCTGATGGCTGGAGGCAGCTGAAGATTAATCTCCGCGTCATTAGAGAGCCGTCATAACGTGTCGTGTCGAGCCCTTCATACGCGCGCAAGCATTTCCTCCCCAGGCTCTCAAAGCAGTCGTCATAGCCGCGGGGATCGCAGCTTGGCGCCTTCCATTCCATTCCCATTTCCTGAGGCTCTCGTCGAGGCGCGCACAATCGGCACTCAATAATTTTCCCTTTGTCGCGCAATCACAGGCCTTTCCCGCTTTCCACCATCGTATGCGCGTACTACTAGTAGTGGCAAATTCCTCAGCCCCGTGCCCCCGACTTCGAAAGGCGCCCCCGTAGACGCCGCCTCCGCTGCCAAATCGCGCGACGAGACGCGGCAGAATATCCGAACCACATTTTGGAAGTGGTTGCTCAGCGCAGAAACGTTGATAAGATAAGACAATGAAGCCCGATGACGAGTTTTTCAAGAGGAAAGCTTTAAATGGTAAGGTTAGAGTTTCTGGGGCAAGTGCCGCCGCGGAAGCCGGAAAACCTTTTCCACCCGCCACTCCGCGCCGTTCCGCATCGATATTCCCCCCCACGACGCAAGCTGCGTCGTCCCCGACCGTCCCCGTGCTTCAGCGAGCTAGTCTCCGCCAATCCCCGCCTTGGCGTGCGGGGGGGAGTTCCATCTGCGCGCCCGTAAGCCGTTCCGCGCCCATCGACCGTAGCGCGTCTGTCGACTGCTGTGCTCCCATCGACCGTCGCGCGTTCATCGACCATTGCGCGCCTGTCTCCCGTTGCGTGTCCGCCGACAATTGCGTACCCATTGACCGTTGCGCGCCCATCGCGGCGATAGATCAGCGGATACACCCGCTGGAGGCGCAGCTGCGTCACCAGAATCCGTCGCACGCGGGATTTACGGCGGAAATAGCGCGAGACGAGCCGGAGCCTCGAGTCGATGTGCGAATCATGCGCGGGGGCGGCACGGCGGTGGTGGTGCGGTTCGGTTCCGAGTCGGGCACGATCAGCTCGCGAGACATAAGCGATTGGACCGTGGAGCACGATAATCCTGCACCCTTGCCCTACATCCCTGGTGCACGAACGTTTTCTAACCCGTCGTGCTCGCAGGGGGAAGCCGCCGCTGCCGCCGTCGACACCCGCTATGCCGCCGGCGCGGCTGCCCGCGGTGCCGGGTTTTCTGAGTTCCGCGAATGCGATTGCGGGCAGGAAGCGTGTCGGGGGAACGCCGGGGGAAGAAACGTCCGGGGGATGATGAGATCTCCGCCTGCGCCTGCGCGGAGTGAGAGCGGAAGCAACTTCGGTGACTGCGACTCCCCCACCTCCGCCACAGAAAAGGCGGCGCTGGCGCGCAAGGGGAGCAGCGGAAAGCAGAAACGAGTGGGCGGAAAGGCTGCTAGGGTTGGTTGGGTGGACAAGGAGGGAACGCGGAAGTGGCGGAAGCAGGGGGCTGACGTGGCGTCCGATGGTGGTGGTGCTGATGGCGAGAAAAATCATCAAGTTCAGTTTGCTGGGGCTCTGGGTTATCTTGGGCAGCAGGGGGCGGATAGCTTGGTAACCAGTCATGGGTTACCGTTACCCCCCCTGACGGCGGATCAAGAAAGGGATGCTGTGTGTGGTGCTGATGGTCGGTGTAACGGGGAGAGTGTGAGTGATAGTGCAGAGGAAGATGATGACTCCTGCGATGATGCTATGTCTGCATACTCCGCATGCTGTGAGGTGCAGAGAGAGGAGTATAAGGAGCTGATAACTACTGATGTGGCTTCAAATGCTCTTGCTGGTGGTGGTGGTTGCGTGTGCTGTAGGGAATCGCCTGAAGAGCTTAGTGAGGAAGCTATTAGAGCGTTGCGCCCAGATGCTCTGCTGGACTACATGTCCTCCAGATGCCTAGCCTTTGTTTAGTTCAATCCTAAGGTACTTGGACCATTATGCTGATATATATTAGCTCCTCCCTTGTTTTAATCGTTGATTTGTTGTGCTACACCTGTGCTGTGATAAAATCGCGAAGTGCAGCTTTGGGTCATTTGTAGGTTTTATATACTCGTTGTTTGTAGGTACAGTTCGATGCGGTTCAGAACGCGTCACAAAAAGCCAAACTTTGATGCGGTTGAGTAAGATTCGCTACGTTTCATTGGTTTACTTTTTATCGCAAAACGGTTGAGCAGGTTTTTTTGCGAAAGTGTTTCTCCGCCATGAATATTTTCTCTCCCATCACTCCCATCACTCCCATCCCACCCCATCACGAAAAGAAAGTCGAGGGATTGATGGGTCTCAAATACACATCATTCGTAATTATTCTCCTCACCAGATTTGTTCCTCTTGATGCGATGTTGTCAGCGATGTCTTTTAGCATTCCCTCCGTGATGAGCGCTCCAGCCATCCATCCGTCGTCACTTTCTCTCCTGGCGCGACCGCGACGCCCGTTCGCGCGACGGAGGAGAATTAGTCGTATTCGAAGGCGTGGCGGGAGAGTGACCAGAAAATCGATTGTACGGCGGAAAATTTTCTTTAGAGAAACACTCTGACCCCCATTGCACCCATTGCAACAACTCAATAGCTCGCCACACCCACAATGCTTCATCTTCTCAAGCACACGGAGGTACTAGGGGTCCCATCACGCGCGACGAGCCATCGCGGCACTCCGCGACACGCGCATTTAAAATTCCCTCTCATGCCCTCCTCCCATAATGCAGGAGCACCTACTAGTCAACGGCTATGCCACTGCGGACGCCGAAGGTTGAGACGTCTCACGACTCGGTTATGCTGCCTTAGTTTCCGAGATTTGAGACGTCTCAGAACTAGGTCGTGCCGCCTTGGGTTTCGACTGTTAATTCGTCATCAATTAGAAGTGGATTGGCAGCCGCGAATTTCGTTAGACAGTCTGGCAATGTGTGAATTAGCAGTGGCCCTTGAAACGCTCGCACTACTCACTGAACATTTCAGCTTATGTCCTGCTCGTGACGAGCAGACACATTAAGATTCCCTCAGGCTGGCTAGGCCCTATGAAAAAAGATTTAACAAAAAGGATTCCCGATAAGATAGTATCACACATGGTGTAAATATTACACTCGACACTGTCACGTTCGCGCGTGAGATAGTGTCTCTTCCTACATCCATTCAAGAGGAAGATATGGATAGTGCCGGTGATTGACCTTGGAGTCACCGTGTTTGGTGGGAGAAGCAGTGGCACCAGCAGCACCAGGTTTACTAGCAGCAGCAGGGTTACCAGCAGCACCAGGTTTACTAGCAGCAGCAGGGTTACCAGCAGCAGCAACGCCAGCACCACCACCAGCATCATCGGCGGCAGCAGCAGCAGCAGCAGCAGTGGCAGCAATGGCGGGGGGAGGGTTGGGGCCGACACCCTGCTGTCTCCTTGACACGATTCCAGAGGAATCAGGCGAGGGTGAGGAGGAGGATTTGCGGGTGATTCTACTCAGTTCTCAGCCAGGTTATCAGCGAACTGATCAACCGAATGACAAGCGAAATTATGGGCGAAATGTTGGGCGAATTGATCAGCCAAGTGACTCGATGAAAAGCTGTGAGCGAACTGGTGGAAAGGGGAGCGTGGAATTAGAGGGTACCCGGTTACCACCTGATCTTGAGCAGGACGCGCCTGATTGGTGGGCTCGCACACCTGAAGCACCTGAGAAACGACAAGCAGAGCCAACCAGACAGAATGCTCGCTGCCTGAAGTTCCTGTGGGAGGCAGATAGTAGTGCTGGCAGAGGCACAGGCATGGGTGATTTACCCACGGAATTGTGCAAGGGTGGTAACAATGGAAGTACAGGAACGGGTGTTTTGCCCACGAAATTGGGTGTGGAGGGAAGCAATGGAGTCACAGGCATGGGTGGTTTACCCACAGAATTTTTTGTGGATGGTAGCATGGGAGGGAGCGAGGGTGGTACTGGGAACGGAGGAGAGGGATTGGGAGAGGAGGAGGTGGGAGGGGGAGAGGTGGAGGGTGGAGAATTGAAGGAGCATGGGAGTGAGAGTGGGGAGAAGAGCGAGGGGAGGGAAGGGGGCGCATGGGGGAAAGGTAGGGGATATATGAGTGGCATTTGCCTTCCTGTTTGCATCTCTGGGGGATTTACTGGTGGAGGGGAGTTTGAGGAAGGGGAGGATGGGCGAGATGAGGGTGATGGGATGGAAAGAAGAGAGGAGGAGGTTGAGGAGGGGGGTGAAGGGGAGAATGGTGAGGAGAGTGAGGAAGAAGGAGAGGAGGGGGAGGAGAGTGAGGAGGAGGAGGAGGAGGAGGAGGAGGAGGAGAAGGAGGAGGAGGAGGAGGAGGAGGAGGAAGAGGAGGTAGAGTCAGTTGTTTGTGAGTCATTCAAGAGAGGTGAGAAGCATGAGAAAGAGAGAAGTAGGGACGGGACTGTTATGCTAGGGATAGGGGGTGGAGAGAAGCAGCTGGGTGATGGGTCATGGCGGCAGGGGGGTAGAGGGAAGAAGCATGTCTCCGAGTCAGGTGTTGATGTGCTGCTTAAGTTAGCAGGCGAGGTGGGGCAAGGTGAACAAGGCATTGGAGAGGGGTTGCTACAGGGAGGTGGGGGGAAGCAGCAGAATTTCGAGGTGCGTTCTAATGTGCTGTGGAAGTCAGCAGGTGAGGTGGAGCATGGCGAACAAGACATGGGAGAAGGGTTGCTACAGAGTGGTGGGGGAAAGCCGGGGATTAGGTCATGGCAGCAGGAGGGTGGATCGAAAGAGGGCGACGGGTCAGCGTGGGAGGCAGAGGGATTGCAGCAAGGCAGTGGGGTGCGTGAGACTGGCGGGTGTGATTCGGGTGATGGGTTGAGCGAGACTGATGCTGGGTGTACGGTGGGTGATGGGTCAAGTGAGACTGGTGGGTTGAAGACATGTGACGGGTCTTGTGAGGCGGAAGGGTGTGAGAGAGGAGAAGCGCGGAGGGAGAAGGCGCGGGGGTGGATGTGGTGGAAGGTTCTGGCTGCCGTGGGTGCTGCTGCTGTGGTTATAGGCGGGGCTGCTGTGATTATGGCGAAGGGGAGGGGCTGGAAGAGGGGAGGAAGGGAACGGAGTGGCGGGAGGAAGGAGTGGGAGCAGCAGAAGCAGGAGGTGCAGAGGGGGGCGGATGGGAGGAGTCTGGAAGGGGACGAAACGGACAAAGGGGGGGAGGGGCAGGGGGATGGGGAAGAGCAGGAAGAGAGTCGGTGGGTAAGGGAAGATGGGGCAGAGAGGGTGGGGGGAGGGGAAAGGTATCGTGTTGAAAGTTTTGGTAACGAAATGGGAGAAGGGGTTGGGCAGGGAGAGGAGGGGTGGATGGTACAAGGGGAGGGCGAGGCGCGAGATGTGGGGGAGAAGGGATGGTTTGCGCACGAGGAGGAGGAGAGAAAGGATGTGGGAATGAACGAAAAGGAGGAAGCAAACGAGGGGTGGGTGGGGGAGAAGCAGCATGGGGATGAGGAGGAGTGGGTGGGGGAGAAGCAGCGGTGGCAAGGGGTGCAACAGAGGAGGCAGAGGGACCGAGAGAGGAGGAGAGGCGTGTGGGGTGGTTTGTGCTTCAATGGGGGTGGGTTACGCCTTGGTGTGGGGGATGACGAGGAGGGAGATGAGGAAGAGGAGACGGAGGAGGAAGAGGACGAAGAGGACGAAGAGGAGGACGAGCCGATTTCCATGTGAGTGGCATTGCTTGTGTGCGTTGTTTTATACGTTTTGAAAACATCTGTGACTCACCACCTTGACTCACCTTGACTCACCTTGACGAGCTCCTAAACCTTGTTCCGCTTGGCTTGTGTTTCTCCATCCATTCACCATGTGGTGCGGATATATGTGTGCCTTTCTATCATGCTGTGTGGATATGTGCCTGTGTCATATGCTGTGTCCCTATCAATCCATCATCCGAAGCAGGTTCATCAACCGTTTTGAGGAAGAGGCAGAAGAGGCAGAGGAAGCAGCAGCAGCAGTGGAAGAGCAATTCCTTTCCAGCCTGACAGTGCCTCCCTGTGATTATGGCGAATATGTCTATAATGGGGGATACAGCAATTTTAGTCAGTATGGTTATCATGGGGGCTATAGAAGCGCTGATGGTGACTATAGCGAGGGAGGAGAAGAGAGGTGGAGAGGGGGAGTGGGGGAGGTGGAGGGAGAGGGAGAGGAGGAGGAGGAGTGGTTGTATGAGAGGGAATGGGAAGTTTTTGTGCGGACACTGAAAGAGGGAGAGAGAGGAGGGTGTGGGGAGACACTGAGAGACAGGGAGAGAGGAAGGAGGTGGGAAACATTAAGTGAGAGGGAGAGTGATGGGAGGGGGGAGGGAGAGGGGAAACTAGGGGAATGGGCAGGGAGAGGAGGGAGAAGTGGGGGGTTGGAGTGTGGAGTGGTGGTGAGGGGTGCAGAGGAGTATGGTGGGGATGCAGAGGCTTATGCATGTGATGATGGTACAGCGGCGTGTGCGAGGGAGTGGGTAGGGGAAGCGTGGGAAGGAAGGGAGTGGGATGGGGTTGACTGCGGTGCAAAGGAGTGGGATGGTGCTGGGAGGAGTGAGAGGGAGTGGTTTCAGGAGGATGCTGGCCTGTCACAAGGGAGCAGCACTAATGATGATGAGGAGGAGGAGCTATGCTGTCCCCTTGGCTATAGCCCTCTATACCATGCTGATGCTGGTGATGGTAGCGAAGGTTGGAATGATGGGGGTGTTAATGCTGGTGGTGGTGATGTTGGGGATGCTGTAAATGATGGTGATGATGGTGATGATGGTGCCTGTTATAGTGATGAAGGTGTCTGCTATAGCGGTCAACGGGAAGAACATGATGATCAAGTGGATCGCACTTCAACACCTTACGGCGGCCACATGGTGTTTCATGGAATTCTCCATCGCGGCGCCATGGCAGCACCGCTGTGAGACAATCCATCCATCCTGCATGCCTTTTGCGGCGCCTCAAAAGTCATTCAGAGCGTGGTGCTTTGGATTTCGAAATGCTCCACCGCGCTCCACCGTGCTCGACCGCACGAGCATCCAGTTGCAGCTCACCACACCGTTTCGAACCACTTTCGCCCCATATTCCTATTCCTGCCACCCCACCCCTTTTGCCCGCTCTTTCTATTCCTGCCACCCCACCCCTTTTGCCCGCTCTTTCTGCTCCTGCCACCCACCTGTTTCATGAAACTTTTCCTTCTTCCCCCTTCAATCTCCTCTTCCCTTGCCTTTCCCCTCGTCAGATTCCCTGATTACCATGCAAGGGGGTCTCACCCTACCCCGGCTCCAGATCCTGCATCCGACCTCTCTCCCCTTGTGCTCTACCCCAAGCCGTTCCACACTGATGGGGCTGATGACCATGACGCCAGTATTGAAGCAGCTTGTATCGAGGACAAACTGGCTGCCCTGAATCGAAGGCAGGAGGAACACTGGAGCCTGGGTCGGGTCTTTTCCCGGGCAGCTGTCAGGTGGCTGCGGGCTGGAGGAGAGGAATTACAGACTGATGGAGTTGATGGGGAGATGGGGAGAGTGAGGTATGGTGGGAGGTTGATAGGGAAGGAGAATGCTTCTAGAGGGTATTGTGAGAGAGGAGTGATTATAAGGGGGGGTGGAAGGGGTGTTGAGACATCTCAGAATGTGATGATAGAGGGAGGTGGCTTGGAGGGAGAGGGTGGGAGTGGGATGGAAGGTGGGCCGATATGGATAGGGAAGAAGGGGATGAATAGGGAGAATAGGGAGAATAGGGAGAATAGGAGGAGGAATGGGAGAGTGCGAATGGGCAGTGTGGAGGGGAGTGAGGCAGGGAGTGAGGAGGGGGTATGGGTGGGTGCGGAGGAAGGGAGAATGGAGGAGTGTGTGGTTGAATTCACAAGCAACAGCAGCAGCTGCAGTAGCAGCAGCAACACTGGCAGCAGCAGTATCGGCAGTGGGAACAGCGGAAACAGTGGGAGTAGTGGTGTCAGGGGTAGCAGCAGCAGAGGCAGCAAGAGGAGGGACAGCAGGAGCAGCAGGTTGCATTTACCTTCCTTTATGAGGCAAGCTCTACAGTTGATTGAAAAATAGGCTGCTTATGGGGCATCTCGAGAGAAAGCGAGGGACAGCAAGGGAGGGGCATCTGCTGTCTTGGGAAAGCTGAGAGGCAACCTATACTGTGATACAATTGCCGTGGCATGTGTAGTATACGTGCATTCTATAGCCACAGATGAGTGAAAGGATTTCATATACCGTACACACTTTGCCTCTTAACCAGTGCCACCACACACAGTTGCACATAATCACACCAGAAACTCCAGCATTGATCAACAGAATACCGTAAAAGAATGTGGATGGATGAATACCCAAGAGGCTGGCGAGGTGGGTTGGAACCAATTTACGGTACTGGCAATTGGGCGCCTGAAAAGGTAATTAGGCTTAGAGTAAGGCATGCAGGAGCAACACATCATCTGCTTCGCTGCTGCTGCTCTGCTTGCTTAGCACATGTTTACAGCAGCAACATGAGTGACATGACATTTGGTCCAAAGCACGGGTTACAAATAACTTAGGACAGACTAGAGATTGCTTGCCATAGCCAGCACAGCAGCAGCAACACGTGCCACGTCATCTCTCATGGCCTGCTTTCTCTCTACTGGCATACCGTTAACATACCATACCTAACCTATACCCTAAACTTGTGACTTTTGAGTCGACTCAAAAGTCACTCTACTGGCATACCGTTAAAGCCCGAGTCTAGAATGGCAAAACTCAAGTTCAAGATTCTTGAACTTGACTTCGTAAAAAAACAAGGTAACCCGATTTGGGATGCTGCTCTCTCGCAACTCACGGAGAAGGGATTGAGGCGCAAGGTGGTGATTGGCCGACAGCAACGCTGTCAAAACAGTGACGACCATCGCCAGAGAAAACAACTGCTGCTTCTACTGTTCACACTCACGGAAACTTGAAAGTCCAAGCTACCGTTCTAGACTCGGGTAGTAGTAGGCTCCATAGCCCATTCTTTCGTCATTATGCCGAGGTTTACGCTCATCACTCAAGACTAAGCTTATAGTTTTGTCTGACCACACGGTGTAGGTCACTCTCATGCCTCACGTCACTTCTGATCCGATCGCTCGCATGCGGTATGTGCAAAACCATATCACTAGATGCTCCAGTAGCTCCCACTTCCGTCCTTCCCGCCGCTCCCGTCACTCCCGTTGTCAAGATAGTAGGCGAAAACGAGAAACAGACAAAGAGGGATTTGCACTAGCAGTAGGTAGGATACATATAGGAAACCCTAGTTTGGGTTGTACTCACTATAGAGTACCCCACTGCAGGCTAGACAAACATAACATTCTGACACACCCCCATAGTCAAAGTGGGGTATAATCAGCACAACAAGCAGGCATAGCAATAGTTCACAATGATACGCAAAGCTAGAGACTATCACAGAGGGCAAGTGAGGAGGAGGAAAAACTGTGGGGGCGAGAAGATGGGAGGCGACGGCTGAAGCTGCAGACACACGGGCACCAGGAGTGCGCAGCACTGACGCTACCAGGCTAAACCCGGACTACACGGCGACAGGCGCAGCTGGCTCGCTGTGCTCCCAGGAGTGCTCACACTGTGGCTACCGGGCGCAGAGCCCCGGACTACTCAGGCCACAGGGGGTCGTGGCTCTCTGGACTACCAGGAGTGCTCACACTGTGGCTACCGGGCATAGAGCCCCGGACTACTCAGGCCACAGGGGGTCGTGGCTCTCTGGACTTCAGGCGCTGCGGACGACAAGACGATTGCCTCCACTCAACTTCCTCCAGCTGTCCCAAAACCCTTTCACACACCCTCTGCTGTACCTCTAGCACTGCTCACACGCCACCCCCCTAGTACCACTCCGACGGCTCCAACACACCCACCCCCCTCAGCGGCAGCTGCAGCAGTGGGAGCCGGAGGAGGAGGAGGAGCAGGGGACGGCGCACACACCTATCACCCCCATACTCGCCACCCCCAAACCCTAAAACAGGAGCGCGGGCAGCAGCAGGGGTGGGGCGCGGTCAGCAGCTCGGGGGACGGCGTGCGCAGGTCGAACGAACCGCGCGCGGGCCGCCCGGGCCATACGCGGACCTGGCGCAGCCCGTACGGCCGCGCGCGGGCCTGGCGCAGGCCGTACGGGCCGCGCGCGGGCTGTACGGGCCGCGCGCGGGCCTGGCGCAGGTCGTACGGGCCGCGCGCGGCCCGCGCGGGGCCCAGGGGCGCTTCGACGGGCGATGGAGGCGTTTCAACGGGCGACGGGGGCGCTTCGACGGGCGACGGGGGGGAGGGGGGGGGGGGGGGGGGGGGGGGGGGGGCGCTTCGACGGGCGACGGGGGGCGCTTCGACGGTGGGAAACCGCCGCGCGCCTCGGGGCGCACAGCGGGCAGAAAACCGCCGAGCTTTCGGAGCGCGCGGCGAGCAGAAATCGTAGAAACCCTAAAAACGCGGCAGGCAGAAAACGTCACGCGCCCGAAGCTCGCGAGAAGCAGAACAGCAGCGGAAGCATCGGGTGGGCCCACCCACAGGATCGACCCAGGAGGGTCGACCTGCTCTGATACCATGTCAAGATAGTAGGCGAAAACGAGAAACAGACAAAGAGGGATTTGCACTAGCAGTAGGTAGGATACATATAGGAAACCCTAGTTTGGGTTGTACTCACTATAGTAACATTCTGACACCCGTCTCGTCACTTCCGTCCTCCCGCAATCCCTCCCGTCCTCCGCGTCGCTTCCGTCCCTCCCGTCCCCCCCGTTGCTTCCAATCCTTCCGTCCCTCTCGTCGCTTCCGTCGCTCCCGTCCCTCACGTCGCTTCCGTCGCTCCCGTCCCCAAGCCAGAAGTGTGGCGCGTCAAACCCTCTCGTCCTGTGGCCCTTTTGTCATTTGTGGCTAGTTCAAGAATCTTGAACTAGAAGGTGCTGAAACAGCTCGCTCGGTACATTCTGCGCTCGTCACCTTTCGCCACCCTAGTTAGGCGAATTCAGCACTCGTAAAAATTCGCAAACCTAATTTCAAGTTCAGTAATTATGAAATTTCACCATTCTACACTCGGGCTTTAACATACCAAACCTATACCCTAAACTTGTCAAAACATATCCTCGTTTAACTTTCGACAGGTACATGCCCGCCCCTCCTCTCATTAGGGGGCATACGGTACATGCTCGTCCCCTCCTCTCACTTGGAGACATAGATGCCCGTTCCTCTTTTCACCAAGGGACATACATGCCCGCCCCTTCCTGTCACTAAGAGACACACAAGCCCGCCCCTCCTCTCACTTGGGGACATACATGCCCGCCCCTCTCCCCTTGACCTCCAGCCTGAATGAAAGTGGGGGGGAGAGAGGGGAGAGAGGGAGAGATGGAGAGGCGCATGAGAGCGGCATATGGAGGTGCGACAGAGAAGGAGAGAAGGAGAGAGAGGGGGAGAGAGGGAGAGATGGAGAGAGAGAGAGAGAGAGGGGGAGAGAGAGCAAGAGAACGGGCGAGAGACGAAGAGAGATCTACACAGGCACTCCTCCCACACCAATCCTACAAAACTCATGACGGAGCAAGCTTCCCAAGCCCAGGCGGAGGTCCTCCCTGCAGCAGCGTCAACCAAATTGCCATCAATGTCCAGCAGGTACGCCACCCCCGGCTCGTCCGCCAGCCCGCGCTGCATGGGGATGTCCAGATCCCTCTCACACTCTCTTTCACCCCTGCCTAAAACCCCACCCCACCTGTGCCCAGAACCCTAAGGAACTCACGAGGGAGCCAGCTTCCCAAGCCCAGGAGGTAGATCTTCCCCAGTGGCAGCATCAACAAGGTTCCCGTCAATATCCAGCAGGTACGCCACCCCCGGCTCGTCTGCCAGCCCGCGCTGCATGAGGATGTCCAGATCCCTCTCAGACCCACCCCCCAGCCCAAAACCCTGGAGAACTCACGAGGGGGCAAGTTTCCCAAGGCCAGGCGGCAGGTCCTCCCCAGTAGCAGCGTCTACCAAATTCCCGTCAATGTCCAGCAGGTATGCCACCCCCGGCTCATCTGCCAGCCCGCGCTGCATGAGGATGTCCAGATCCCGCCGGTGCAGCTCCCTACCGTTCACCACCACTCGTGTGCGCCCCCCTGATGCCTGCCTTTGCAGTGGTCCCACCGCGAGTTGGTGTATGCCCGCCTGGGGGATAGGGAATGGGGAGAGATAGAATGGGGGGAGGGAGAATGGGGAAAGGGCGAGGAAAGGGGGACGTCTAGATCCCGCCGGTGCAGCTCCCTGCCGTTAACCACCACGCGCGTGCGCCCCCCTGATGCCTGCCGCTGTAGCGGCCCCACTGCGAGTTGGTGAATGCCCGCCTGGGATTAGGAAGAGGGGGGGGGTGGGGGAGGAATGGCGAAAGAACGAGAGGATGAGGGGCAGGACGGAGACAGAGGGAGAGAGAGAAAGGGAAGAAGGGTGAGAGCCCTCCGCGCTGCATGAGGATGTTCAGATCCCGCCGGTGCAGCTCTCTGCCATTCACCACCACGCGCGTGCGCCCCCCTGAAGCTTGTCGCTGCAATGGTCCCACGGCCAGCTGGTGTATGCCCGCCTGGGGTTGGGAAAGGGGGGGGGGGCGGGAAATGGTGAAAGAACAAGAGGATGAGGGGCAGGACGGAGACAGAGAGAGGGAGAAGGGGATCAGACAGAGGCAGAGCCCTCCTCGCCGCATGAGGATGTCCAGGTCTCGCCGGTGCAGCTCTCTGCCGTTCACCACCACTCGTGTGCGCCCCCCTGACGCCTGCCGCTGCCGGGAATGGGGTGTGGGGCATGGGGCATGACGTGTGGGGCATGGCGTGTGGGGCATGGCGTGTGGGGCATGGGGCATGGCGTGTGGGGCATGGGGTGTGGGGCATGGGGCATGGCGTGTGGGGCATGGGGTGTGGGGCATGGGGCATGGCGTGTGGGGCATGGGGTGTGGGGCATGGGGCATGGCGTGTGGGGCATGGGGTGTGGGGCATGGGACATGGGATGTGGGGCACAGGGCATGGGCCGTGGCGCGTGGGGCATGGGGTGTGGGGCACAGGGCATGGGTCGTGGCGCGTGGGGGATGGGGCGTGGGGCATGGGGCATGGGGCATGGGGCATGGGGCATGGGGCATGGGGCATGGGGCATGGGGCATGGGGCATTGGGCGTGGGGCATGGGGAAAGTACTCACAGGGATGATGCCGAGGCATGGTCCACCCACCACTCCCCAGAAGCCAGCATCCACGTCGTACCTGCAAAGATGAGAGGAGCGGAAGAGGAGGAGAGGGAAAGGAAAGGAGGAGAGGACGAGTGAATTGATAAGAGGCTGAAGCGACTCAACAATCTTCTCACTGTTAAGGTGACGCACTAATTAAGTGACACTCACCAAGTGACACAGTAATTGAGTGTTACACAAACAGGGTGACACACTTTACACAACTATGACATCTAGATGCATGTTGCAGACTTGATTCAGTCAACATACCAGTAGGTGCCCGGATTGATGGGGCCAGCCAGCCTCTCAGCTTCTGCCACCTGGCGATCCGGGATTGGAACACTGTTCACCACCACTCTCCTCCGATACTCCTGACCGTTCCCTACTCTCTCCTCCTCCTCTTCCTCCTCCTCTTCCTCCTCTTCCTCCTCTTCTTCCTCCTCTTCTTCTTCCTCCTCCTCTTCTTCTTCCTCTTCTTCCTCCTCTTCCACACCTCTCCTTCCCCCCACCATTCCCCCTCGTCCCCGCCCCATTTGCGCTCCCCGTCCCATCACCCCCATCCCTCCTCTCCCTGCGGGCCCACCTCCCCCTCCGCCTCCGCCCCTCCCGGGCCCCATGTCCCCCCGCGCCATTCCCCCTCTCCCCGCTATTCTCGGGCTCCCCACTCCTCTCCCCGCCATGCCGCCTGGCCCCATAGCCCCTCCGCCCATGCCTCCGCCCATGCCTCCGCCACCCATCCCCCCGCGCCCTCCCCCCATGGGTCTGGGACTGGGCGCACCATCCGCGGGATCCATCCCTTGCTGCTGCATCTGCCCGTACTGCTGCCCGTACTGCTGCTGCTGCTGCCCGAACTGCTGCCCGCCCCGCCCGCGACCTCTGGGGGAGGGGGATGCGGGGTTGAACCCCCCTGAATGTTGCCTCCCTAGAGACGACCGCCCGTCCCCACGCGCACTGCCCGGGCCATATTGATACTGCTGCTGCTGTTGCATCATCTGCTGCTGCTGCTGTTGCTGATAGTATTCCTCATCCCCGCCACGACTTCCGTTTCCCCTTCTACCAGCCCTTCCGCCGCCCATGGGCCCCCCAGGCCCGTTCTCCCCCCCGCCATCCTCCCATCCGCCCCCTCCCCCACCACCCATTCCGCTCGACTCTACAGACGCTTTCCGCGAGTGCGGCTGGGGGAACGCTCCGCCACGCCCCGCCCCTCTTGCACTGCGCGGACCTGCGCCTGCTAACTCCCCGCCCCCGCCCCCTCCGCCTCCCCCCGGCCCTGGCCCCGCGCCCCCGTATTGCGCCTGCTGGCGCGCGCTGCTGTTGCTAGCCGCGGAGCTATTGGAGCCTGATCTGCGGTGTCTGCCTGCTGGCGGGGGCGGAAAGGGCATTCCCCCTCCCCCCTGCTCCCCATACTCGTTCCCCGCATCACTCTCCCCTCCCCCGCCTCCCCCGCCTGCCCCACCGCGCGCTGCCCCGCTCACGCTCCGCCTGCCCCCTGGCCCCCGCATCCCCGCCCCTGAGTCGTCTTCCGACATATTCCCTGTGCCCCTGCTGACGCTGCTGCTTCCGCGCCCTGCGCCCATCGCCCCCGCCTGCTGCTGCGCATTGCCCTGGAAACTCCGCGTTCTAAAAGTCCCCGTTGACGCGGACCTTCCGCGCGCGGACAGCGCCTGTTGCTCCTCGTCCTCTTCCGCCACTTCCGCCTCCTCCCCCTGCCGCTGCTGCTGCCGCCGCTGCTGCTGCTGCTGCTGCTGCGGCGGAGGCAGTGGCGGCGGCTGATCTTCCGCCTCCTCGTCCTCTTCCGCCGTGGGCGGAAGGAAGACCGCGTAGCGCGATACCTTGAGGCACTTGCCGCACCGCAGCTTCTGCTGCCCTTTCTTCGGCGGGGGCAGGTTTATTGGCACGGCTAGGGTTTGGAAGCACCACTGACACTGCAGCGGGTGAGAGATGGGGGACGGAGAGCGGGAACGGGTGACAGGGGACGAGGAGCGGGGAGCGGGGAGCGGGGGGTGGGGAGCGGGGGAGGGGGAGGGGGATGAGGGAGAAGATAAGGAAGTGGTTAGATGAAGCGAAAGGCGCGCGTGCGCGCGTACACACAAACAACCCCCCACACGGACATTCAACCTAGCTGGCACTGTTGCCACTTTCACTGGTCGACCCGAAAAAGACCTGGGGCGCATACCGCATTCAATGGTACCCAGGCGGGCGCATACCTGCACGACTTGCGGAGCTCCGGGCGGCGGAAGCATGGGCAGTCGCTGCCGCGGAACATCCTTCCCCGAGATGGTCCTACTATTGTCCGCCCCGCGCCCCACTGCCGCGATCGTCTTCGCGCGGAAATACTGCACATTTTCCTCCCCCCGCTCGCGCTTCCGCTTCCGCCCGCGCCGAGCTTCGAGCGTGCGGGCGCGGGGCTGCGCGGACCGTGCGCGGAAGCCGTGGACATGGCGGACATGGCGGACATGGCGGAGACGGCGGAAGAGGAGGAGGAGGTGCGGGACACGGAGGGGCGGGCCCCACCCGGCCGCCGCTCGTCGTCGATCATGCGTTCGGAATGGGCCGAACTGACCGAGGCTTGGCCGAAGCTGTTGGTTCGGGAAAACCGCTCGTCCTGTCGAAATGGGAAAGCGCCACGTGGAAACAAGACGACGGGAAGGGGTAAACAGCAGAAACAGCTGATAAAAGCTGATGATGCAAAAACACTGCGCAGAATAAGATTAAAAAAAAATCAATAAAGACAGTGATAAAAAAAGAGTACTGACATATGCAATTCCTCACCTCATCCATTGGTTGTCGTCTCGATGCGCTCCGTGATGAGCTGTACCCGCTTTCCTGCCCGCCCATGTCCATACTCTCGTCCCCCGACGGCTGTCTCCGCCTACTCGCCGATCCCCTCCCGCCACCCCCCCTGGCATACCCGCCACGTGGCGACGGCGACGGCATGCCACGTGGTGTCATGTCATCTTCCGAGTACGCTACCGGGTTGCTGTACGAATGGGTTCTGTTCACGGTGGGACCGTCTTGCCATCGATCTGATTGATCTCCTTCGTCATCTGAACGTTCGGACGTCTGTTTTTTGACGGACTTGACGGTCGAGCGAACGGCGCCGCCTCTGCCTCGCCCGCTCCCGCCAGACGCTACCCGAGACGATCCCGGAGTGGTTGGGTTCATACCATTAGGGTTTCGTCCCGGGCTCGCTGTGATTCCTAGATTGCGCGGCGGCCATTGGCCTTGTCCCGATGAGCGGCCCGGGCCGTCCATGTTATGTTAAGGAGTTGCGCCGTGTAAATCGATCCAGGTTGACTGACTAAACTGGTAACCTAAGAAAGTGTAATATGCTTTAGGCAAGAGAACGTAACTTCCCCGAACAAATGGAAGAAAGTCCGACAATAATAGTTAACGGTTAAAAAACGCGACAGAAAAAGAGGCACGAAGCTTTCTGTAATTGGAAAAAGGACAGTTGATAACGTACTATGTCAATGGGAAACGGAAAAATATAGCCAGGATGACCGACCTATTAGAAGCACGAACTAGATACGTCAGTTCCGGAAACCGAAACACACTCTATAAAGCGTTACAGAGCGTGAACAGGGTGAGCGAGACATGTCTTTCTAATAAAGACGGAGACAACGACGCACGCTGTCCTAACAGGTGAGTAGACTACGTTATGCTGTTCGTCTTCGCAGAAAAATGGCGGGAGAAATTAGGGTTCGAGGACGAAGTCAACAGATGCAATGCACAACTTCTGGTGGTGTGGTGTGGTGTGGTGCGGTGTGGCTGATAGAGGGTGCTGCTGCTGGCTGGGCCTTGAAATTGGTGGGCACGCTGAGGAAAAAGTGGCGGTTGGTTTGGAACTTGGAGGTTGACGAGACGAACTGAAGGGGGAGAGGAGGAATCGAGAGGGAGCCGAGGGGTGCCGAACCAGACGGGTACAGCGCGAAATGCTGACAGCGGATTGGCCAGCTGGCTGCGTGCTTGCCTGCTGGCCTCGGGAATTGCTTGGCCTGGGAAAGCCAACTTCGGGCGAGTCGCGTCGGTTTCTTCTCCGTGATTGCGTTATAACGAGCGACGATGTAACGATGCAGCCACAATGGGGGCTCGTTCCGTGGAAATGCTGTTTCGTGGCTCGCAACACGATAAAAAAGTGAGCGAGACTTTACATTCTACATGCAATAATTCCTCAAACTTCATTGCATACTTTCCAAAGCAAAGGTAACCGCCATCAGCCATAGTAGATATATTCATTACTCTTTCCCAAAATAATCAAGCTTTAATCGCAGATAGACTAGTTAACTAAATCTGCTGCTTTGGCTGCCAAGTCCACTCGCCCTAATAGAATTGGCGGTATTGACAACCAGAGGAAGTGGCTGGCACACCCCTCTCTGCGGTGATTGAACCAGCATGAACCGGCCACGGCTCCTCATGCACCGCATACTAACAGGAGAAATTGTTCTCACTGCTTCCACGTCCTTATTCCTCGAGTGGCGCTGACAGTTTTCGTGGTAACAATGGTGGTGGTAACCAGGTGACACTGCGCGTGCCTCGCACAGTGTTACATGGCCCTTGCTCCGAGTCGGCTGGAGCGCTACAGCTGCCCGGACGCATGGCAGGGACCAGAACGGCTGTAGCTCATGCCGCGACGATGCCGGCTGTAGCTCCTTTTGGCGAACAGGACAGTTGCGTTGACTGAGTTGACCGAGTTGACTGGGATGACTGGGGGGAAGGGCGGCTGGAGTGGTGGAGCAGGTGACAAGAGAAAATCGTGTGTGACCAGGATGGGTTGAGGCGACTGGCGACTGTGGGTTAGAATGGGCGGCCGGAGACGGGTGCTGACGTGGCGGAAAGAGCGACGGGGACGGAGGGGCAAGAAACGGAGGAGAAAAGCGGGGAGGAGATGGAGGCGGAATGGCAGCGGATGGAGGAACGGGGGACGCGGGAGGGGTTGGGGAGGCAGGACGGGGGGAGGAGGGTGAAGATGCGCTGGGAGAGAGCAGCTGTGTGGAGGAGGACGGGTAGGATGATTCGCCTTGTCGGCGTGACTTTGGATTCCCCGTCGCCACGTGTCCTGTGAATTCTCTCCCCGCGCTTTCATCCCATGCTGCACTCTCATCCCATGCGCGGCGTTCTGACGCGCCGCGTTCTTCCGATGCGCGCTCATCCCATGCTGCGCATTTTTCTGATGCGCGGTCCTCCCATGCGCGGTCTTCATTGAGCTGTGATTGAGCGCGGCTGCTGCAGTCATTGGACTCTGCATAACCACGACGAAGCTGGTGCTGCTTCTGCCAGTGAGGGCTGGTCGTAGCACTTTTAGAGGTACCACTTCTACTGGCAATAGAACGCGCTGTGTGCTTCGCGCTACGCGGGTGCTCGCCGTCGCTGCAGTACCCGCTTCCATCAGCAGTTTTGTCACAGGGGCCGCTCAAGGCACCGCTGAACGCGCCGCGGCCGCGAGGTTCGAAGTGCTCGCTAAACGCGCTGCTGCTTCCGCTGTCTGTCATCGCTAACTCGTCCAAAAAACCTAAGACTCGCGAGGCGTCCATTCTTAGCATCGACGAGAATTTTGATCCGAAGTCGCGGATATTCAAATAGACTAAGGGCGCGTGTGATCGGTGGAATTTGTGAAAGTTTACATTTTAAGGGCGAGTTGTGCTACATGAACATATGTCGAACCAAACTCGACTTTCATTGTATCGGGGTTCGCACATCTGGACCACAACACTGCAGAAAAGCACACACATATACAAGGTCGAGTGCGCGTATTCGAACTTGTAAAAACGCACCGAACCGCATTTCTACAAAGTAGGTTACCCGGTTCTAAAAAGTAGGTTACCCGATTATCGCCACGTGGTCTCTATTCAGTACACGAAGGCTGTGGTGAGTTCGTTGTGAAACTGTTGCTACTCGTGAGTCGCTCGCACATTTCGCCAGATGCTCGAACGTGCGGGAAATCACACACGTGAATGTGAACATGCCGAAGCACGTTCACAACTAAAACTCGAGTCTTGTTCAAGTTTGCAGTTCGCATGTTGCCAAACCCAAAGTTGACGAAGTTTCGCTCGTAGCTTTATGCGACATTGGCGAAACTGGTAACCACACAAAGTTCGCACTTTTTTTTGAATTTCAAATCCGACCTCACACGCCCTAATAAATACACGAGGTGACTGGAAGCTGAATAGCCTTTCGAGAATCTTGTACGATGCCGTAGCATAGCTTTGAATCCGTCTAAACTATCTTGGAGTGAATCTCAGGATTTCCAGAGTGATTTGGAAGAAAACTGATTTTTGATGCTTTTGAAGGTGACGTGGGTTTCCGGAAATCTCGAGGCTCCATAGGTCACCTGCGGTGGACTAGGGAAGAAATGGGTAAGCGCCACTTCACCGCCACCATCTGGTGACGCGGGGAGGCATTCGGTGAGGGCGGCGGCGCTGCCCATGTGCATCTTTCCCCCATTACCCGACCTAGGGGGCTGACGCGGAATTATCGATGTCGCGTTTCGTGTACAGCGCAGGTCCCCAATGCATCGCAGCCGCAAAAAGGTACTTCGCTTTGTGCGAATTCTTTGTTAGCGTCGTCTTAACATGAAGTAAATTTCTGGTTGGGACTTCGGGACTCACCAAGAAGACTCATTGTTCTTCCGAACATTTTCTCGTTATTCGAGCATACTGCTGCAATAATACATCCAGATACAAAACGTTACCTCAGATCTTGGATGAAACTGAATGAACGAACTGCGGCAAGGGAGAAAATGTCAGCACTATGCACAATATGTGCAAAACAAATCACTGCATCATGCCCGGGTAGGGGTCCTTCAGATTACTCCAAAAGTCAGGTTCTGGTCTGGACCCCAAATCCTCCATGCTAAGTGTCAGGGACAGATACGGTACACCTGCACGATATGCTTCAGAAATTGCTGCAGCAATCGTGCAAAACTGGTGAAAATCGAGCGTCCCAGCAAATAATTGATACTAATTTCCCGATCACATGCTTCCCAGAGCCTGTGCACTATTCCCCACCAGATGCTTCATTGATGGAGGAGAATTTCCATGCTCACTGCCGGCGTCACTGCTTATGTCACTGCTGATGTCACTCATTGCAAAACCACCCGAGTCACTGCTGTCGCCACTACCAGGAATGCGCGAGTGAGAATGCATGCCACGACTCACATGGATGTTCGAGTCTGGAACCTTAGAAAAAACGGACCATTGGCTGTGCCCATTGAAGCGAGGTGGGGTGTTGACGCTCGAGCAGTCGTTCACGACACATGTTGCCCTGATAGCGGCTGCTTCTAAAACGCCACTCTTTAAAGAGGACGTTCTGCGGGCGGAGCGGCCGTACCGATCGCCTTTGCCGGACTGCTGATTGGATTGAAACAGCAGCAGGCGGCCGCTGTTGCGGACGGAATGAAGGCTTACAGGCGAAACGGCTGTCTGCACTTCCGATAAAGTCACATGGCCCTTGCTCCGCGTCGGCTGTAGCGCGGTGGCCGGGCGAATGCACGGCAACGACCAAAACGGCTGTAGCCCGCGGTGCGGTTCGGACGAAGATTCCGAGAACCTTGACCTGCAGCTTTGACGGATGGTAGCAGCGGAGTCGCTACTCATTCGCCGGAGAGACGGCGAATTCTGACAGCCGCGCTGCGCGTTGCCGTCAGGACGTTGTTCATCTGCGTCGGAGACAGAAACTCGGCGGTTCCAAAGCAGCTGCTGTGGCTGCTCCTGCTGCTGCTGCTCCTGCTGCTGCTGGTAATAATTGTCCCAGTCGTAATCCAACTTGGATTGGTGTTGATGGGAGAAGGTGTGGTGATGGCGGTGGTGACGATGGTCAGAGTGATGGAGGTTGGGATGGTGATGGTAGTCGTGGTTCTGGCAGGTTTGTTGACAGCAGTGATGCGCCGGCGAGTATAACACTGGCGAAGATGCGGTAATTCTCCACGGTTCGCCGACGTCTTGTAAATGCTCCGAATGTCGGTCGCACGATGAAGTCCTTTCAAAGGAGGGAGGTTGTTCCGAGGCAATGTTTGAGCGGATAGGCTCCAAAGCAGATGTTTTGAAGGAAGCACGGCGAGCGTCTTGATACTGTTCTTCTGGAAATGAACGCTCTTGAGATTTCTCAAGGTAACTATTATTGTCCCAAAACTGAGCGTCATGGTTTCGAGCGTCACGGTTCGCGACCTGAAAATCTCTGTACATGAGCTGCCGATCCATGAGAGATGAACGACGTGGGCGACAATGCTCAGATTGATCACAGAAACTAAACAGCTAACATCGCACTTCAAAAAACCATTATTTTGACGGGAGAAGACCAAGCTGGTGTCGTCGAGTGCAAAAAAACGAGCTCAACAAACGATCACGAACAGCACAACAAGCTTATCAAACTAACAGCCTCACTATCGAACAGGTCAAAGAAATAACACCACCTTGTTTCTCAACGTGCATGAAATGAATGTGATATGGGCGTTGTGCGGTTGATCCAGCCGAAATATGGGCCAAGGCCAGAAGGAAGTGAGGTGAAGGTGAATGAGGGGTCGTGACGTGGGGGGGGGGAAGATGGGGGGGCGAATTGAAAGGGGGATGAACGGAGTGGAAGTGAAAGGGAAAAGTGTGAGGGGGAACGAAGGGTCGTGTCGTGACAAGAGAGAGGGTGGAGCAGGGGACCGCGAGGCGGGCTCATCTTGCCAAGAGATGGTGGCTTGAGGAGTGGTGTCAGGGGGGGGGAGGGACAGAAGGGGGAAGAAGGGGGGAGAGGAGCGGGAAGAATGGGTGGGACGCAGATTTTTTCCTGCGTCGGGCAGGAGCCATGCGCGATAAAGAATGGCTCGAGCAAATGGCATGCTGGCTGAAGGTCATGGGGGACTCGAGTGCTGCCCACGGGCAGCACGCGATGATGTGCTGTGATGTGATGCCCCTTTGTTTTGACCGTCACGACACATCACACTAGCAGCCACCGTTCGAACGCGTCCCGGAACTTGCATCGTGACCGATGTTTTGGTTTGCAGCTAATTTGTGAGCCGTCGGATTCACTCCCAGCCAGACGCCGTGTTTCGCCGCCACGACGGCTTCTCATTTTGGTCTGGTCTCACGGAAACGTGTAGACTTCTCGTGACGCCCGCCTCGCCACGCCATCAGGGAGCCACGACGACTCACCGGCACTTGCAGACACTCGAACCACACCTATCCAGTCAGGATCATTGAGGATTTACATGCACGTTCACTTCTCCAATGGGGTGCGTCGGTGCTGGTCAGACATGGGCTGGCCTTGAGTCAGCTTCGGATTTCGAAGTCAAGTTCTCTGCCCCCTAACATGCTTCCTTCGGCAATGTGGCTGAAAAAATCTTCCCGTAGGCTGGCGGGATCAACGTCATACTTGACTGGAGCACGTGTCTATGACAGGAAGAATCAATTCAGATTACAACGCAATTCTGGTACAGTTACAATCTACATAAACATAGCCCTACATAAACAGTCATCATTGCAGATTAGTCACCACTACCACTAAGGTACTTCAGAACCTAACATTCTAATATTGATCTAACACTGCTAAAAAACAAAAGCTAATTCAATATGCTTTCCCATCGACATCAACTTATTACATACTCCCGCCGGCAACACCAAATGCTAGGTGTAGTTAGCGCTTCCGGCGGTTGTCTTCAGCGGGAGTGGGGTTGCCCTTCTTCATCATGGCACAGAACTCGTTGTAGTCAATGCGGCCATCCTGCCAACGCAACAAAAGCCAAAACCAAAGCATCAGCTATGTGGACCGGCAGAAACATCCGTCCAATCAAGGAGATGAAGAAACAAAAGACACTAACGAAAAAAAAGGATTACACATTCAGTCTGAAACAACATCCCATGTCTCTCAGACACACCCCCCTCTCCCCCCCCTCCCCCCACCCCCACCTCACAGACCCCTACAAAATAGGCACTCACATTATCCGAGTCCACCTCCTGCAGGATGGCGTCAATCTCGCCTGGCAGCAGCGCCTCCTCCTTGCTCAGCGCCTCCCGCAGCTCCTCCACCGTGATGTACCTGGACGATGGGGGGGGAGGGTAAGAGATAAGGGGGTTGGAAGGCAGTGTTTTGAGTACAGCAAGCAGCACACTCCTTGAAGCAGCGCCTCCTTGCTCAGCGCCTCCCTCAGCTCCTCCACCGTGATGTACCTGGTGGGGTGGAGAGAAGGGGAAGGCCCGAAGGGTAAGGTTCCAGGAGGAGTGAGTTACAGACAGTGCACAAAATGAGTTGCCATCACTCACCCTCTGCCGTCGGCATCGAAGTGTTGGAAGGACTTCTCATGGTTACCAATCTTCCACTGCCACTCACTCAACATTGTCACATGCCATCAGCCCCACGCTCGCACCCGCCGTCAGCATCAAAGTGTTGGAAGGCCTGGAAGAGGTTCTCCTCCTTCCCAGTGCTACCACTCACCCACTGCTGCACACCAGTGCACAGGCACACGCTATCACACGGTCACTTCAGCTTACCCGCTGCCGTCGGCATCGAAGTATTGGAAGGCCTGGAAGAGGTTCTCCTCCTCCACCTTGTTCATGTGGATGGTGGCCGTTATGAACTCCTGGTAGTCTATCGTCCCGCTGTTGTGCCCCAGTTGCCCCGCCTCCACTGGCATCCCAGCACTGACACCCCCCACTGCTGCACGCTCGCTCCCTCACACAATTAGACGGTCAGAGCCTCGCAGTCACACGCCATCAGCCCCCCTCACGCACCCATCAACCCCACTCACCCGCTGCCGTCGGCATCAAAGTGTTGGAAGGCCTGGAAGAGGTTCTCCTCCTTTTCCACCTTGTTCATGTGGATGGTGGCCGTTATGAACTCCTGGTAGTCTATCGTCCCGCTGTTGTCCACGTCAGCCTGCCACATGGCGCCACAAGGGGCGGGACGGGAGGGGGAAAAGGGGGAACGGGTAGAGGGAGAGTGGAGGAAGGATAAGTGGTTCAGGTTGGCACCAGAAGGATACGGTGTGATGAAAAAGCTGTTGGAATTATTTGAAGGGAACTTCAGCAGTCTACTAGTGTGTGATAATGCCCACACCACACCACCACCACTCACCGCCTCCATGAGCTGCTGCACTAGCTCCTCCTCGGGCACATTTCACCCCATCATCTTGAGTCCCTCCTTGAGAGAGTTGTCCCCATAAGATGCCTCACCACCTTAAATAAAGTACCACGCTGCACAATGATGCACCGCAATGCACCGCAATGCACCACTCACCGCCTCCATGAGCTGCCGCACTTGGTCCTCGGGCATACTAGACCCCATCTTCTTGAGCCCCTCCTTGAGCTCCTTGCCAGTCATCCCAACAGACACACACACCACCTCTCACCAGCCATCCCCCTTATAGAGCATCTCGCCAGTCACCGCCTCCATGAGCTGCCGCACTTGGTCCTCGGGCATGTTGGACCCCATCTTCAGCCCCTCCTGAGCCCCTCCTGAGCACACACGTGCCACCCTTCACGAGCCATCCCCTATATTGAGTAACTCGTTGCAGAATTACTCACCGCTTCCATGAGCTGCCGCACTTGGTCCTCGGGTATGTTGGACCCCATCTTCTTGAGGCCCTCCTTGAGCTCCTTGCTAGTGAACCCAACACACACTCACCGCTCCTCACTACCCATGCACCTCACTGTACCGCACTGCACCGCACAAGAAACAGACTCACCGCTTCCATGAGCTGCCGCACTTGGTCCTCGGGCATGTTACTCCCCATCTTCTTAAGCCCCTCCTTGAGCTCCTCAAACGTGATCGACCCGCTGCCGTCCTCATCAATGCTTTTGAACATCTCCTTCAGCCCCATGATCTCCTCCTCCGACATGTGACTCGCAATGACCTGCCGTGAGTGCCAATAGGAAGCAGAGCAGGGGGAAGACGAGGGGGTTAAGGCAGTGATCGACCCGCTGCCGTCCTCGTCGATGCTCTTGAACATCTCCTTCAGCCCCATGATCCCCTCCTCTGATATGTGGCTTGCGATCACCTGGGGGCAGAGGAACACAGGGGACGGAGTGGGTGGGACAGGGAGCAGGGGCCACAAAGGGGTAAGGCAAGGGTGACACGGTGCTATCATCCTCGTCAATGCTCTTGAACATCTCCTTCAACCCCATGACCTCCTCCGCTGACATGTGGCTTGCGATGACCTAAAAAGAGAACACAGGTCACAAGGTGGGACAGGGAGCAGGGTAAGGCAAGGGTGACCCCCAGTGCTTTCATTGTCCCCGTCAATGCTCTTCAACATCTCCTTCAACCCCATGATCTCCCCCTCCGACATGTGACTCGCAATGACCTGAGGGGCAGGACATTTGGCATGGGAATAGGGGACAGAACAGGGGGTGATGAGACACAGCCCAACCCACCACAGCCATTGTCCATGGTGGGTTGAATAGGAGGTCAATGTTCATGGCGGAAAACTGCTTCAGCTTGGTCAGCACCGCCAAGAGATCCGTGCACCTCCTAAACCGCCCTCCACCACTCTGAACACCGTTTCACTCTCACCTTGCGCCCTCCCACCGCATTCCAAACCCACCTTGAGCGCGAGGCGCTTCATCTTGTTCATGGCGGAGAACTGCTTGAGCTTCGTCAGCACCGCCGAGTCAAGCGGCACATCAGACGCCTCTCCGTCCACCTTCACCCACGGGTGCTCTGCGGGTGGGGCGGAATGGGGGGAAAAGGGGCACGGTGGGTGGAAGGGGGGGGGGGGGGTGGGAGATATGAGGAGGAGCTTCGTCAGCACCGCCGAGTCCAGCGGCACGTCCGACGCCTCTCCGTCCACCTTCACCCACGGGTGCTCTGCGGAGGAGAGGGGGGATGGGGAGGGGAAGGGGCGCGGAGGGTGGGGGACGGGAGGGAGTTATGAGGACGAACTTTTGTCAGCACTGCCGAGTCCAGCGGCACGTCTGACGCCTCGCCGCCCACCTTCACCCACGGGTGCTCTACGGGGTTGGGTGAGGAGGGGAGGGTGGGGAAAGCTGAGGTGGGGGGACGGGAGTATTGAGGACGAGCTTAAGAGCACGCGAAGGCCAGAGGCACGTCCGACGCCTCGCCGCCCACCTTCACCCACGGGTGCTCTGGGGAGGCGAGGGGGAGGGAAGTGGAGGGGTGTGAAGACGGGAGGGAGGGGAATGGGGCGGGTGGGAGTTTCAAGGACGAGCTGCTTGAGCATGCGCTTGATGAGGTCCTTGGCGGACGACGAGACTAGACGCGAGTGCACCCCAGCTCTCCACGGGCGACCCCCGTAACACACTCATAATCCTACGGGTAACTCACACACTACCTCATGCTTCCAAAAGCTACTAACGGAGCACTTCGCGCGCCGTCATGCAGTCCTTGATGTCTTGCTTGAGCATGCGCTTGATGAGATCCTTGGCGGACGACGAGATGAGCGGCCAGTGCAGCCCAGCTCTCAACGGGTAACCCCAGAAATACCCCCATAATCCTACGGGTAACTCACACCCTACACACTACTCACGCAGCACTTCGCGCGCCGTCATGCGGTCTTTGATGTCCTGCTTGAGCATGCGCTTGATGAGGTCCTTGGCGGACGACGAGATGAGCGGCCACGGGTCGGACGAGAAGTCGATGTGCCCCTTGAGCACCGCGTCGAATATGCCCTGCTCCGACTCTGATAGGAAGTGGCGGAGGGGAAAGGCGGGGGGGGAGAGAGAGCACATTCGAGGTGACAGGGGGTCGGACGAGAAGTCGATGTGCCCCTTGAGCACCGCGTCGAATATGCCCTGCTCCGACTCTGGTGAGTAAGGGGGGAGGAGGTGGGGGTGGGAGGACGGCAGTGCATTTGCGGCGAGAACAAGGGTACGAGGGGGTGAGGTAGGAGGACAAGAACTCGATATGCAGGGGTGCGGCGGAAGGGGGCGATGGGGTGAAAACGAGATGCGGAAGGGAACGCCGCATTGGTCGAGCAAGTCGCGGAAAACGAAAATAAGATTAGGGTTACAAGTTGTTTTCCTTAAGCGCTGCAGACTGACCTGCCCAAAAGGGCGGCACGCCGCAGAGCAGGATGTAAAGGATGACACCGCAGCTCCACACGTCCGCCTCCGGCCCGTACTTTCGCCGAAGCACCTCGGGTGCCACGTAGTACGCGCTGCCCACGATGTCGGAAAAGGTTTCGCCTGCCCGAGAGGATCATGGATGAGTGACGAAATGGCGGGTAGAACAAGGGATGGGAAAAAAAAAGAATGAATAAAAATCAGGTGATGCACGAAACCGGGATTCCTGGCAGCCATTGTCGTATCCCATAGTTGTTCCGGTGGAAGGTGGGATTGGGAGATGAAGAATAGATTAAAAAAAAAGGTCCTACAAAATAGTCCCATATTTTACCCATGGTTCCAATGCGCCCGGTCCGCATGGGTGAAACGATGGCATCTCCAGTCGCACAATCGTGGATAAGCACGGACAAAACCAGCTCTCACGAAGGAGCCAACCCAAAAATGTGCACACATTTTCCTACTACTTGATTTTTCAAAGGCCAGCTGACCTGGCTTGTAGAAGATGGAGAGGCCGAAATCAGTGGCCTTGAGCGGCGCGTCCTCCTTCTTGCTGGCGAGGAGGAAGTTCTCGGGCTTGAGATCGCGATGCATAACGCCATTCGCGTGGCAGTACTCCACCACCGACACCACCGTGCGGATCAGGTTTGCCGCGGCGCGCTCGCTGTAATGCCCGCGCGCGATGATCCGGTCGAAGAGCTCTCCGCCCGCGCAGAGCTCCATGACGATGTGGACCGAGTGCTTGTCCTCATAAGCACCCTTCATTTTAACGACATTCGGGTGGTCGACGAGGTGGTGCATGATCGCGACCTCGCGCTTCACATCCTCCACGTCTTCCGCCGTCACGAGCTTGCGCTTCGCGATGGACTTGCACGCGTACTGCTCGCCCGTGCTCTTGTCCGTGCAGAGGTACGTCACGCCGAACTGGCCGCGCCCCAGCTCGCGCCCGATCGTGAAGTGGTTCTTCACGTCCTCTGCCGGCCGGCCGAGCACGTTCGCCGTCAAGTTGCCGGCTTTTTTGGATCCTCCGGACGAGGCTTTGCTGGCTGCTGGAGGTGCGGAGTCGCCTGCGGTAGCGGTCGCGGCGCCAGCACTGGTTGCTGCAGCGGAGGTGGAAGGCGGAGCAGAGGCCTCCGATTTTGGCGGAGCGGAGGGGCCATCGTCTGTCTTGGGCTTCGAAGCGCAACAGCCCATTTTTCTCGGAAATGTAGAAAAGAGTATTTGCGTATCAAGCAGACGAATATCTGTAGTCCCTTGCTGGAAACTACAGGCGACAACTGTTGCTTCCCTTGCTGGAAAGTACGATGTCTTCTTGCTGGAAAATACTAAAATCGTTTGCCTAGGGCTAATGTTTACTGAACTGGCCTACTGGGCTCGCCAACTTGACCAGAAATTGTAGTAGGGAGACGCAGCGAACAGGAATAGTACGAACGGACAGTGTGCTACACAAGGCCCAGTGCAGGGAAACGGTAAGCCACACACCACGGTGGCTTGAGCTCGTCAAAAACTACTTGCTAGGAACCGCCTCCTAGGGAATTGTCTCGTCAGACAGGAAGAAGGGAAGACAGGTGGGATCAAGCGGCGAAGAAACTCCCCCACGGCGGAGAGTGCGCAAGCAAGCTATTCTCCCACCATAGATTCCTTCATTAGACCTGAGCATTCCAGGGCAGTGTGAATAACAATCGATTCTCCACTCTGTCTCAAAAAACGTTCCTTCGTTTTCTGCGAGAACAGCTCTTAGCAAAGAACCAGTGGCGAAACTGTAGTACTGAAGCGTTCAACCTTTTTCATCCACGCTCCCGTCCGAATTGTGTGTGCGGAGGGGCCATCCTCGCAACTGCATGCGAACACCAGCAAGCGCAGACGGTTGGATCTTCCGCGCGCATATGCTCTCGGAGGGTGCCCCAAGGGAATGCCCCGCAGCTTGGGTGAAGGCAAGACCTATGGCGGCGCGCTTCTCTCTCTGAAAGAACGCGACGTGTTAGCGAAAATATCAACGGTAGGCCGACGCGCTCTGGTGAATTATAAGGTCTTGGGTGTATATACAAAGCTAGAAAATAAACAAGGCTAATAAGAAATATGAGACATGCCAAAACCTTTGAATTTGCCGTTCAACGCCAATGTGGAATAAAAATGCAACAATTGTTGCAACACTAGTCAAAATTGCAATGAGTAATTCTCCTACGGCCTTTTAAACTACCAACTCAACTAAAGGTTGAGAACTAGGTCCAATC
>CANIUD010000221.1:767500-814515 GCA_947470075.1 Closterium sp. Yama58-4
TCTTCTTCGCTGCGCACAGCTAGAGTACGCCCTTGTGGATAGAGGGGTGCAGCATTCAGGGGAGAAGTGTGTGTGGAGGGGTGGAGAGAGATAAGTGGAAAAAGAACGCGCACGCATGCATGCACGCGCGTGCGTGCACACACACACACACACACACACACACACACACACACACACTGCACGCACACACACACACACACACACACTCACTGCACGCACACACACACACACACACACACTCACTGCACGCACACACACACACACTCACTGCACGCACACACACACACACGCACACGCACACGCACACGCACACGCACACGCGCGCGCGCGCGCACGCACGCACGCACACGCACACGCACACGCGCGCGCGCGCGCACGCACGCACGCACACACACACACACACACACACACACACACACACACACACACACACACACACACACACACACACACACACACACACACTCGCTGCACACATACAAGTGGCCTCACCTCGCATACTCTCGCTCCATAAGGCATTTCTGTCCGTACTTGTGCCAGTGATACCCATCGTACGGTGCGCTAACATGCAAGTCACACCCAGTTGCTGCCCCAACCTGCTGCCCTAACCAGTTGCTGCCCCACCCAGTTACACCCTCACCTCGCATACTCTCGCTCCATGAGGCATTTCTGTCCGTACTTGTGCCAGTGGTACCCATCGTCCGGTGCGCTCAGCCGCGGTGCTGACGCTGCCGCTGCGGACAGCCCACCGGCGCTGCCTGCAGTGCCCGCAGCAGCAGGAGGAGGCGCAGCAGTAGCACCTCCAGCAGAAGGAGCTGCTGATGATGCTGCTACTGCTGCTGCTGCTGATGATTCTGATGCTGATGCTGATGCCGCCGCCGCTGCTGCGGATGTCGCAGCAGGAGCAGCGGCAGCAGCGGCAGCGGCAGCAGCAGCAGTTGTCAGCAGCATTGTCAGCAGCAGCGGCAGCAGCACTGTCAGCGGCAGTGGCAGTGGCAGGACTTGCACCGGCAGCAGACATGCCGGCGCTGGCTCTGCTAGTCATGGCAGTGCTGCCTAGGGTTGCTGCACCTCCTCCCCCTGCATGTGCTGCTCCTCCCCACCCTGCTACCCCTGCTCCTCTAGCTACCCCTGCTCCTGCCGCTACCCCTGCTCCTGCCACTACCCCTGCTCCTGCCGCTACCCCTGCTCCTGCCGCTACCCCTGCTCCTTCGGCAAAAGGAGTGGCTCTTGCAGCCGCTGCTGTTTCTGCCAATGCCGGCGCTGCTGAGTTACTGGTAACGTCCTGCCTACTACTACAGGTAGGATGTGCCGAAAACGGTTGTGCCACGTCAGCCGTGCCGCTTGCCGGCGCGGATACTGGGAACAGAGAGCGGAGAGGAGACACGTGGCATCATGCCAACCGACTGTGGCGACTGTAACGACGCCATCAGCGACGGTGGTAACCAGCCCTGATCTTGCCGTTGCTGATGGACGGCTGAGATGAAGGGAGGAGCCATGAGGGTGCTTGTAGTCTGCTGCTGGTAACTTGAATGGGTCATGACTGTATCGGATCGGCTATTAAAGAAGTTCAGTAGAGGATCATGGGGGAAAGAGGGAGGCGCGGAGAAGAAGGGCGATATGGAAGAGTAATAAGCTGCAAACGCGGCGAGCTGATGCGGGGCTAAGGAGATAGTAGGGGAATTAAAGGGTCCTAAAATACCCCTTGAAGCACTAGCTGTACTAGAAGCACTAGGGTAGGTAGTAGAACCCCCTGTTGCATTCACATTATATGGGTTAAAATAATTAAAGCTTGGGTATGATATGGGAGCAACAGAAGCCGAGGTCTGATTGATACCAAGCGAACCACTGCCAAAATTATTCCGGAAAGTGATGTGGCCTTGCACCGGGCCGGGTGTCTGACCGGGTGTTTGACCTGACTCCCTGGTGCTGCTAGTAGTTGTAGTAGCATGATGATCATGGGGACGGTGATGATCATACTCTCTCCCTCTGCCGTCCTGAAATCCACTGCTGCTGCCAGCGGCGGTTTGACCGCCCTGCGTTGGCCACATGGCAGATGCGGCTCATCACACTAACAGCTTGTTAACAAATCCTGCTTCGAGCAGAAATAAGCAGATAAGTTATCTCGGACGAGATACCGTCTCCTGCTCCAACCAATGTTAGTCTGCTAGACCCACTGTCTGGGGAACGGCAGGTGTAGCAAGAACGATAACACTGCCAACCGGAGAGACTGGGGAGGCGGACAGTAGCAGGAACCGCCGATTAGTTGACAGATTTTCACGGGCTGTATCCAGAAAGAAACTGCTGGTTAGTGTGACGTGAGACGACTTTTGATACGACTTTTTTATGTCTTCATGGGCTGTAGTCCAGAAAGTAACTGCTGATTCAACCAAGTTAGTGTTAGTGTCTTTTTGTTGGACGCTTACCGCCCAATTTCATCAATAGAGTGCGCGGCGACGGTGGCGAGATTTCCATTTCCTCTCCCCTTTATTGCGGTCGTTGCCGTAATTGTTGAAGCATCCACTGGAGAGCGCTCTTTGGAAAGAAAAATAATAACTAACAAGATCAAGTGGAAATCTGCCAGGGAACGTTCCCTAATCTGGCAGATCTGGGAAATAAAAATGGCTGCGAAGTAGTGAAACCTAGATCCAGAAATAGGATCCCCGAACAAACCAGCATCATGGCAGGGAGCTTGGTGTTCAGAAACAGAGCAGGCACTGAAAACCAGCAAGAGAGAGCAAACCCTGGGAAGGACCAGGCTGGTAATTACTGCACTGCACAACCTACCTGAGCTAGCAGAACCGAAAAACAGAACAGCAGCAATGTGACAAGTAGGGGATCCCCTCCCCAGGGACTGGTTGCATTCTGCTTTCCATGCAACACCTGCAAGCAATCTGGTGGCTTTCTTCGTTAACCAATCACCTTGCGTCATTTGATCCACAACCAAGGGTTTGGTGGTGCATGCTGGTGAGTTCCCAACCCAAGGCTGTGCGAAAAAATGTTATTGGCCCGCCCGGCCCAACATCCCCAAACCAACCTGTCATTGTGGAGCGTACGCATTTCAAAGCCACTCCGTTTCGATACTGTAGTGATGTTTCGACCCGTGAGGCATCAGAACGTTTTGGTTTGGACTCGACCTGAACGGGCAGTCAGTCTGAAGGTAGGGAGTGTGTGGTTCACGGCAACTGAATCATGTGCAATCACATTCCCAAGTGACGCATGTCAAGTTTTACGAAGGAATGAAATAGCGCACGACGACAGAACTTGTGGTAGGAGTTTGCACCTACCCACCAGCAGGTCCTAAACAATGCACGACCTCCAACTGAAGCTCTACTCTCGGAACACGCCCTAAAGGGCAAGCTTTCACACCCGGAAAGGACAAGGTCCACCGCACTTTTTTACGAACCGCTCTTACGAGTGCGCTACGAGCTGAAGCCGACTCGACCCAGATGTACCACTTCAGCGGTGGTACCCGATACAAGCAGCTGATTGAAAATACAATGTTACCTCTTACTTCATGTTTGATTAGCACAAGATGTCCTGGCTGCCTCTAAGAGCCATGCTGAGTTTCACCACTACAAAGCTCTTACATGGCTGACCTGTCATTATGCAGTTTCCGGAATAAATCTAAGCTGAGTGGACCATAGATTGTACATCACATCAGTAAGCGCTTTTCGGTAAACCCCTGGTGAGGAAAAAAATTCTAAAAAGGTGTTTCATACAGGTCTAACTTTAATTCCACCTGAAGCTCTTTAAAATGTGCATATTACTACTTCAGGGTGCACAGCGCATACATATCTCTAGTCACTCCCATAGTATACTACTTCTTGAGCAGCTGGTCCTCCCCCGGCAGGTTCTTCCTTTCTTTGGCCTCCTTGATGGTCCACAGGTCCCACACCTTGGTCTTGGGCGGCTCCCTCACCTCGCCCACCGGTGCCACCAGATTGGGGTTATCGGCGCCCATCACCCCATCCACCAATCCATATTCCACTGCTTCCCATGGGCTCATGAAGTTGTCCCTGTCTGTGTCAATCTCAATCTGTGCGATTCAGGACAGACAATGAGAGGCAACACAGAGAGGCAGTGCAAGTAAGGGCATGAAAATCTGGAAGTATGCGTGCGACTAGGTTGGGGTTGTTGGTACCCATCACCCCGTCCACCAGCCCATATTTTGATGCCTCCCATGGGCTTGTCTCGATCCGTGCCAATCTCAATCTGTGGTTGGGGGCAGATGGAAGGGGTCAGGAAATCAGTATTAACAACAAGATGGCAGCGTGTGTGGCCAGGTTGGGGTTATTGGCCCCCATCACCCCGTCCACCACCAGCCCATACTCCACCGCCTCCCATGGAGAAATTGTCTCAATCCGTGCCAATCTCAATATATGGTTAGGAAGGTGTATGTAGATGCAACATGCGAGAGATAGGTCGAGGTAGTGTAAGAGAGTGGGCTGGGCTTGATGCGGTTTGACTGAAGGCGCAAGTGCGTGTGCGCAGGCAGGGAAAGAAGCATGGGCGGTGTAGCCATGGGGAGAGGTGGGGGAGCAGGCAGGAAGGGTGAAGGCATGGGGAGAGGTGGGCGAGCAGGCAGGGGGAGGCAAATAGGGGGAGGAAGACAGGGAGAGGCAAGCAGAAGGAGGGAAGGTAGGCAGGGGGGAGGGGGGCAGGCAGGGGGGCGGGGAGCAGGCAAGAAGAAGAAGGGGGGAAGAGCAACGCACCTGTTCCTCTGACTTGCCAGTGACTCGTGAGAGGATCTTGTTGAGCTTCACCTTGTGGTACATCATCTCGCGCACCTGCAGGCCCACGTCTATGGCCTGCGAAGGGGCGAGGAAACATGGGAGGAAGGAAGGGGCAGAGAGAGGGGAGAGTTGGAGGGGTGAAAGCAGTCGGAGTTGAGCTTCACCTTGTGGTACATCATCTCCCGCACCTGCAACCCCACGTCTATGGCCTGTGGAAGGGGAGGGGGAAAGGGGATTGGGGGAGGGGAGCGCGCGGGGAAGGAGGGGGAGAGAGATGAAGTGGGGAGGGGTGAGAGGATCTTCTTGAGCTTCACCTTGTGGTACATCATCTCCCGCTCCTGCAGGCCCACGTCTATGGCCTGCAGGGGGGAAGGGGTAGGGGGGGGGGGGGGGGAGGGGATTGGGAGAGGGGTGGGCGCGGGGAGGGAGGGCAGGTTGGTATAAGATGTTGGGCGGGGTGGGAGGAGTTGATCTTGTTGAGCTTCACCTTGTGGTACATAGTCTCCCGCACCTACAACCCCACGTCTATGGCCTGCAGGGGGGAGAAGGGGTGGGGAGGGATGGCGAGCGGTTACAGGAAAAACTATTTAATGGAACCTTGCACCTTGTGGGACATCATCTCCCGCACCTGCAGCCCCACGTCTATGGCCTGAGAGAAGGAGAGTCAGGGGGTTGGGAGGGATGGGGAGAGGCGGAGAGGGGTTACCAGGAAGGGGGAAGAAGACCTAGAGGAAATCTGCACCTTGTGGCACATCATCTCGACACCTTGTGGGGAGCGAGAGGTGTGAGGGGAGTGAGAGGGGCGTGAGAGGTGTGAGGAGAGTGAAACCAGTGAGTGTGAGCGGGCGGAGGAGATGGGAGGAGGGCAGTATGAGTGAGAGAACCCTTCTGCCCCCTCTCCTCCCTCCTCCCTCCGCCCCCTCTGCCCCCTCTGCACCCTCTGCCCCCCCACTCACTGAACCCTTTGCCCCTCTTCCCCAAACCCCACCCCCTTCCCCGCACTTACCGACCCCTGTGCGCCTCCAAGAAGCTGGTGAATCATGACCCTTGAGTTGGGCATACAGAATCGCTTGGCGCTTCCCTTGGCGCTTCCCTTGGCGCTTCCCTTGGCGAGCAGGAACGCGCCCATGGGCGCCGCCAGCCTGAAGCACCCCACCCCCCAGCCCCCTGCCACTCACCCACGACTCACCGATCCCTGCGCCCCTCCCAGCGGCTGGTGAATCATGACGCGCGAGTTAGGCATGCAGAAACGTTTTCCTTTCGCACCAGTCGCCAGCAGAAACGCGCCCATCGAGGCCGCGAGGCCGAAACAAATCGTCGACACGTCCGCGCGGCACAGCTTCATGGCGTCGTAGATGCCCATGCCCGCCGTCACGGAGCCGCCCGGCGAGTTGATGAGCAGCTTGATGTCGCGCGTGGGGTCCTGCGAGTCGAGTAAAAGTAGCTGGCTGATGATGAGGTCTGCACTGAAATCGTCCACCTGCGCAAGGCAGTAAGCCGGGGAGGGGAGGGAGGGGAAGGGGGCAGACACAGGGGAATAAGTGTCGCGCGTGGGGTCCTGCGAGTCGAGTAAAAGTAGCTGGCTGATGATGAGGTCTGCACTGAAGTCGTCCACCTGACGAGGGGGAGGGGGGAATGGGGGCGGGGGAGGGGGAAGGGGGGAGAGGGTCGACGTCAGGAGTCGGAAATCCGCGCTGAAATTGCGAACCTGAGGTGAGCGGAAAGGGGGGAGGGGAGGCGGAGAGGGGAGCGACCGGCGAGTTGATGAGCAGCTTGATGTGGCGCGTGGGGTCCTGCGAGTCGAGTAGCAGCAGCTGGCTGATGATGAGGTCTGCACTGAAATCGTCCACCTGCGGGGAGACAGTGAGGGGGGAGAGGGGTGGGGAGGAGGGGCGGGAACGGGGAAGGGGGAGAGGGCAGACGTCAGGGGTTAGGACTGCGAAATCCGCGCTGAAATCGTTCACCTGCGGAAGGGGGGAGAAGGAGGGGAGAGAGGGGTGGACGGGGAAAGGAGGCGCGGAATGAGCGGGGACGGGAAATACGGGAAAAGCGGGAACCTAAAATCGTCCACCTTAGAATACAGGGTAATGCGGAGAGAGGGGAGGAGGTGAGAGGGGCGGAGGGGAGAGGGGCGGAGGGGAGTGGGAGGGGGATGGGAGGAGGGAGTGGGGAAGGAGGGGGATGCGGAACATGGGAAAAGCCGGGGACCTGATCACATCAGGTCCGCGCTGGAAGGTTCACTCGGCGGAGCCGGGGGAATGCCTCAGCGGAGGGGACGAGGTTAAACTTGAAGAAGAAGACAATCAGTTGGCTCGGGTGAATCGAACTTAGGTCAACTCGCCTGCTACTTACTCAACTCTAAACGCGAACTTGGGTGAACTTGTTTGCGTGCCGAGGAAAATTACCCGTTGGCTCAGGAAGATCGACGCGGGACTATTGTATTGACTCTAAACTCGAACTAGATGAACTTGCCTGCGTGCCGAGGAAGATGATCCGTTGGCTGAGGAGGATCGAAGCGGGGTCCATGTCCTGGAGCCGTGTTTTGAGTCGACTCAAAACGGGGAGCCGCGGCATCGTCTGCTCCGCGCCGACTTTTGAACCAACTCTACACTACTCTTAAATGAAACTTGCCTGCGTGCCGAGGAAGATTATCCGTTGGCTCAGGAGGATCGACGCGGGGTCCATGTCCTGGAGCCGCGGCATCGTCTGCTCCGCGCTCATTCGCGTCGCGGGGAACTGGCTAGCACCCGTCACGTCGAATCCCGCGCCGCCTAGACTGAGAAGCGACGGATCCAACCCTAACACGTCATTTCTGCTGGCGCCATTCAAAATCGACGCGCGGCACGTTGGGCTTCTACGGCTGCTCGGAGCGCGGTTCGAGGCTGTCCATCGCGGAGCGGACGCGGTTCTGTTCGTCGCGGTTTTCGCGCTTGCGATCGGGGCCGCACTGCAGAGACCAGTTATCTGCCGTGCTAGCGGCGCGGACCCGACTACGAGCTCCATGGACCGAGTTACAGCGAGTCGGTACAGCAAATCGCTGTTGCAATAGTCCAGGTCCCTTGGGGTGATAGATGCTGGGAGATTTCAGGGCTGACCTGGCACTCTCTGCCTTGCGGTTGATGAGTGTGGTGTGGAGTGGAACAAAAATCGTGAGAGGGGGCAGCGGATGAAGGGGAGGGGAGGGGAGTGGAGGGGTGATGGGGGATGGGAGGGGAATCGGGGGAGGGTGAACGGGGAAATGGGGAAAAGGTGAAGATGTGGAAAATGTATTTGGGTGGATTCACATAAAGAGCATATCTGTTTTAACAAATTTCAACAAAATGTAGCGATCTAGGTTAATGCAGGATGTTATTGTACTGACGTGGTCAGCTGCCTAACGCCAATAATCGCGAGCCGCAACTTCAGGCGATTCGACCTGATAAGCGCACGCGCTGGGCAGTTGACTGGAAGTTCTGCGGAAAATGTTTTCGACGCACCTGTTCCGCCGAACGTGAAGTGCCCCCCAAGCCAGGCCCCAGAAGCAAGCATGTGCGGAAGCGGAACAAGCGTGGGAGCCACGAGCAGGGTGAACGAGCGGTTTGGTTCGGTGTGGTGCGCAGCGTGGAGTACCCAAGGGCCGACCAAACCAAAGGCCTAGGGAGTGTCGCTGTGTCCTCCCCCTTTCGTTCCTGCCGTGCCGTGTGACACTTTCTCACCTCTCCCTTCCTACGCATTGCATTACAACCTCATGATACACACACATATCACTAGCTAGATCACTAGCTGTTCCTAACTCATTCGCTCACGTGTCATTGTTCCTTGAGGATCTCAGAGCCTGGTCTTCCCTAGTTTTAGCGGGCTTTCGTGGTAGTGCTTTTGTAACGTTATTTTTTCTCTTTCATAATTAACCGCAGGGTTTGATTATCCCATACAAGTACCTGTTATTGCCGGCACGTGTCAGAGAAGTAAGCCAGTACTGCAAGCACGCCGTAAACGTTATGGCAGGCTACGATGACGCAACGAGTGAACGACCGTCGCAGACGTCCGTTAATCCTGCACCGAAGTCTGTCAGAATGTGGGACGTTTTCCGTCCGCACATCCTGGACTGGATTCTCTTCATCCTCATCTTAGCAGGAGGCATCGCCATTGACTCCGTTCACCCCTTCCAGCAATTCGTTAACGCCGATTACATGCAAAAGTACATGTACCCGTTAAAGACCGACTCGGTACCCTTTTGGGCTGTTCCTGTGAGTTCAGATACCTCCTACTCTCGACGTCCACCATCTGGAATTCCTACTTCTGTAGGCATAAAAACAAGCCTAAAACAATTCCGTTATTTTCCATGAAGAAGGAAACTTTAAGTTCCATAATGGTGTTCGGCTAGTCGGCAAGACCGCATGGCGAGAGCGTCTTTAGTAGACTACACCCTTATGCTACTCTTCGTATTCCTTTTCATCGACGTCAGGTGTACGCGCTTGGGTTTCCATTGCTGGCGATTGTCGTGTCATTCATCCTGCGCCGCGACTTCGTGGACTTCCACAGCTCACTCCTCGGTCAGTTGAGATGATATTGCTCCCTCCGTCTGTTGCAATTCCTTGATCAATCGTGATCTGTCTATAAAGCCCATGTCGTGGCTCGTTTCCTTCCTCTTAAACCCTTCAGGTTTTTGACGTACTTGCACAACTCGTCATTTGATTCCTTCGGTTGCCTTCAGCTCGAATCCATTTTCCCAGGCCTTGCCTTCGGCGCTTCCTTCTGCTTTCAACCCCCTCTTCCTCCGTGCTTGTCCGATCTCGGCTTCACTTGTGCATCCCCTAATGGTGAAAGTGATTTAAGGCGGCTCAAAACACTTCGATTATCACGTGCTCTCCAACAACCCCTCTTCCTCCTTGCTCCCAGGCCTCGTCTTCGATTGTGCATCCGCTCTCTCCCAATCCCTTTTCCCGTTCTCCCTCATTCTCTTGCCCCCATCCCCTTGTCCATTCCCTCGCCCCCATCCCCGTCCTCCCCCTACTCGTCAGGTTTCATCTTCTCATCTGCGACCACCTTCCTGCTCACCAACGCGCTCAAGGTCTCCATTGGCCGGCAGCGGCCCTTGCCCCCAGTCCCTCACCTCACTTTCCCCGCTTCTTCCTGTGCTTCCCCCGCCAGGTTTCGTCTTCTCGTCTGCGACCACCTTCCTGCTCACCAACGCTATCAGGGTCTCCATCGCCCGGCCCCGCCTTACCCCCAATCCCTCGCCCCACTTCCCCTGCTTCTTCCCCACCTCCCATCCCCAGGTTTCGTCTTCTCGTCTGCGACCACCTTCCTGCTCACCAACGCGATCAAGGTCTCCATCGGCCGGCCCCGACCACACTTCTTCATCGTCTGCTTCCCTTCGGGCGTTCCTGTGAGTCTAGCTAATACCCAATTCGGGCGTTCCTGTGAGTCTAGCAAATACCCAATTCGGGCGTTCCTGTGAGTTTAGCAAATACCCAATTCGGGCGTTCCTGTGAGTCTAGCTAATACCCAATTCGGGCGTTCCTGTGAGTCTAGCTAATACCCAATTCGGGCGTTCCGGTGAGTCTAGCTAATACCCAATTCGGGCGTTCCTGTGAGTCTAGCTAATACCCAATTCGGGCGTTCATGGCAGGTGTACGGCAGTGATGGCAATGCACAGTGCAACGGCACCTATTCCAAGGTCATGGAGTCCAGACTCAGCTTCCCCAGTGGCCACACCTCCAGTAAGGCCAACCCCCCTTCTCCCCTCTTCCCTAATCCCCTTCTCAACTCTCCCAGTCTCCCCTCCCCTTCCCATGATGACCCCGTCAAGCATGCAATCCCTTCCCTTCCCACGACAACCCTCTCTATAAGCAATCCCTTCTCATCTCGTGCACCCCTCCGCTCCCTCTCTCCCTTAGTGGTGGAATGCTTGCACTCTCACACTCTCAAGCTCACATGGTTGGCAGCTTACAGGTTTGCTGTCTCAGCATACCCGGACCTTCAGTCCAGGGAGATCGGATGGCTCTGCTCTGCTCTGCTCTGCTCTGCTCCATACCACGGAGTATCAAACCCCACTTCTCCCCTCTCTCTTCCACTTCCCCATTTTTCCATCCCAGTGCCCTTCTTCCTGGCAGCCAAGCTCCAAACCTTCACATCGGGAGGGAGGAGGCAGCTGTGGGAAGTAGTTTCTGATTTCATGTGCCTCGACCGTGCATCTTCCTCTTCCCCTACCTTTTCCTCTGCCCCTGCTCCTGCTCCCGCCTGCCCCTTCCCCTTCCCCTTCCCCTTCCCCTTCCCCTTCATCCCTTTCTCTTCCCCTTCCCTTTCCCCTTCCCCTTCCCCTTCCCCTTCCCCTTCATCCCTTTCTCTTCCCCTTCCCTTTCCCCTTCCCCTGCCCCAGTGTCCTTCGCAGGTTTGACCTATGCCGCTCTCTTCCTGGCAGCAAAGCTGCAGACCTTCAGCGCAGGAGGGAGGGGACGGCTGTGGAGGATAGTGCCTGATTTCATCTCCCATGCACCTTCCCTGTCCCCTGCCCCGTTTCCCACTCCCTCTTTCCATCTTGCCCCATTCCCCTCTCCCTCCTTTCCCTTTTGCCCTGCCCCTTTCCCCACTTCCCCCCTTCTTCTTCCCTGCCCCAGTGTCCTTCGCAGGGTTGACCTATGCCGCTCTCTTCCTGGCAGCAAAGCTGCAGACCTTCAGCGCAGGAGGGAGGGGACGGCTGTGGCTGCTGGCACCGTCAGCCTGCTGCCTGGCGGGTGCTACCTCTGTGGCCATCACTCGAGTGGACGACTACTGGCACTTTCCCTTCGACGTGTTCATTGGAGGGCTGCTAGGTAAGGGCTGATTGTAAACACACGTCTGTTCGGGTTTGAGTGGAAAGGGGCGGCTGTGGAGGCTGGTACCATCAGCATGCTGCCTGGGGGGCGCTACCACTGTGGCCATCACTCGAGTGGACGACTACTGGCACTTCCCATTCGACGTGTTCATTGGAGGGCTGCTAGGTAAGGGCTGATTGTAAACACACGTCTGTTCGGGTTTGAGTGGAAAGGGGCGGCTGTGGAGGCTGGTACCATCAGCATGCTGCCTGGGGGGCGCTACCACTGTGGCCATCACTCGAGTGGACGACTACTGGCACTTCCCATTCGACGTGTTCATTGGAGGGCTGCTAGGTAAGGGCTGATTGTAAACACACGTCTGTTCGGGTTTGAGTGGAAAGGGGCGGCTGTGGCTGCAGGTACCGTCAGCATGCTGCCTGGCGGGTGCTACCTCTGTGGCCATCACTCGAGTGGACGACTACTGGCACTTTCCATTCGACGTGTTCATCAGAGGGCTGTTAGGTAGGCCAACTGCATGCGTGCATGGCCCATAACGCTGTGTTGCATGCCATGCGCCATATTGCTGTGTGCATGAGAGCAACGGGAGCATGAGAGCTTGAGGACATGAGAGCTTGAGGACATGAGAGCACGGGTGCATTTGGGCAGGAGTTCAGTGGAGGGTTTTAGGGATCCACCACATCCCCACGGCCGGTGTAGTCCCCACGGCCTGTGTAGTCCCCACGGCCGGTGTAGTCCCCACGGCCTGTGTAGTCCCCACGGCCTGTGTAGGACAGTGCTTGCCGTCCAGGCAGGTGCTTGCGCTGCTGGCACTCCTCGACTGTTTTCTTCTGATCCCTGACTTGCCTTCTTGCCTCATCACCTCCTTCATGCCTTGCCTTCTTGCCTCCTACCTCCTGCCCACTTGCGTTGCAAACATCTGCTACTGACCCTTGACTGTGCAAGCATCTGCTACTCACTGCACTACCCTGCACTGTTGGGGGTCTTCGCAAACATTTTCCTCTGCTCTCACCCCATTGCCTTCTTGCTTCCTTACCTCTTGCCCACTTGTGTCGCATTCCACCTTTCCTGTGCAGGTATGGTGGTTGCAGCAATCTGCTACTTCCTGCACTACCCTGCATTGTCCAACCAGAACTGTACGTTATGCACCATTTCAGTTTACTTATTTGATATATTGAAATATTTAACTTGCCCCTACTTCTCCCAGAACTTCATAATTCTCCCTTTTCCTTTCGTTGCGCCAAGTTCCTTTGCCAACCATCACTTGCTTTCGTCTTCCATAACCATTTGCTACCCTCTTCCTCCCCGGCATCTACCCTTGGTTGTATGATCAGGTGATATTCCGCTGCTGTCTCTCGGCCCAGATGCGGAAACTTGTCAGGTTTCTTGTTGTGGGGCCAGGAAAGCTCTTGCCTCGGATCTAGAGCCGGCCGAACCTAATGAAGAGCCCAATGAACGTAGTGGAGTGTAGAGGATACAACATACTGTACATTGTTGATAAGGCTGGACGTACGAGGCACCCTATAGAGGAAGGATATGTGAGGTGTTGAGAACTTTGTTATTCATGTGTTTTTATTTTATGGTGCGTTAGTGTTTTATATACATGCTTAAGTACGGTACCATGCACATAGTAGTGGCGACCGACAAGCTTGTACTGTAAGCTGAGCTGGCGGAACTGAAAGGTTCTACGATGTCGCTTCGTTATGTCTAAGAAACTTCTATCGAATCGCGAATCCACAGAAACCAGAAACCAGCGAATCAACAGATGTGACGACGACTTTTATCCAAAGTACAGTTTCGCAGTCACAGTACTTCTTTCGCTTGTTTGAAACAGAATTTCGCAAGGAGTCCCTGTTTCACTGTTTGTTGCTGCTTAGATTGTATTCAAACGCAGGGACACCATGCGAAGTTGGGACAATTTCCGTGTTGCATGGCTATTTCTCCTAGTTCAACGTGACCTACAAACGATGCTCTGAAAGTTGCAATTATAAAATAAACACACGAATTTCTTAGCAATGTCAGTACACCGCTCGTCTCAAGTGTCAGTCAGTTGAGTAAGTGCGGCTGAGTGAGTTCATCTGACTCGCATACTCCGCTCGTCACCCGACACATCGAGACTAGCTACTTCTGACGCAAGATTGGGCATGAGATGTTTTCCAGCCTTTCAAACTACGGGGTAACATCTGACGTAGACTTCCATTCGAAAGCAAATAAAAATTTAAAAAAAAAAAAAAAAGCAACCAGGTGTCCCTACTTCGGATGGTGTCCCTACGTAGGAATACAATCTTATTCAAGTTTGGCCATCTGTACTTCCCCCTATCCATGGCTGCTTCCACAGCAGAATTCACGGGCGTTCTTCATCCGTTCCAGGTTCCATCTGCGATGACAGCTCCATGAAAGATGGCCATCATAAGAGGAGTTTGTGCAGCAACGGCGTGGATTGGCTTTTGAGAGCCGTAGGGTCATCCGTTGCCTCATTTTGCGTTAGGTAGCATCGCGTACGTCGCCTCTCCGTCCCGCATTAGATTAGCTGCCTGACTGCGGTAGGACGCGCTGCTTCCTTTTTATTTCACAAGAGATTGTGTTTTGACGCACGCCTGACGCAATATGCCTGACGTGGCGACCAACGGTCAGGCCACAAGGCGGCGCGGCGCTCTTAAAGCCATCTTTCTTAAATATGCTGTCGACTGGGGTGTGTTGCTGGTCATAGTCGCTGGAGCGATCGCCTTTAATTTCATCGAGCCGTTTCCTAGATTCGTAGATTCCGAGGATATGGAAGTGTTGATGTACCCGTTACTGGACAACACCATCCCGTCATGGGCTGTCCCGGTAAGACTGCATACATTCATCAGTTCCCGATTCCCGTACATTCTTCAGCGTGAATAGCAGCGGCAGCAGCAGCAGCAGCAGCGGTGTGTGTCACTCCTCTACATCCGCTCAAATTAACGGGTTGCCACGTTCACACCTTTCTGTATCCAAGTATCCACTCCTCTCGACCTAAGCCGCTTAACTTCGCTGCCTGTCATGTTCACACTCGCCTCCCTGTAACCCTGTAACCGTACAACCATGTAACCCTGTAACCTTAAATTCTGTAACCGTGTATCCACCAGGTGATCGCTCTGGGTCCGCCTGCCATTGCGTTCCTCGTTCACTACTCCATCCGGAGGGATTTGGTGGACATCCACCACTCCGTGCTAGGTGCGTTGCGCTGACTTACAGAGCTTGTCGCCTTGTGAGCTGACGTCAGAGTCCCTTCCTGGACACCCACCACTCTGTGCTAGGTGTGTTGCGCAGAGGCTTGCCATCTTTTGAGTTGACTTGCAAGCCACTCCGCACAACACTAAGGGACTGTCTTTTGAGGCGGCTCAAAAGTCACCTGCAAGGACCTAGTGGACGTGCACCACTCCATCCTGCAAGGTATATTGCACTGACTCAGCTTGTCGTCTTAAAATTTGATTGGCTAGCCATTGATTCTGAGCGTTTCTAGATGCGCAGCAGCACCGAGATCGTTGTCCCCTTCTGTTGTCCCCTCCTGTTGTCCTGCCATTGTCCTGCCGGTTTCTCTGCAACCTCAGTTGCGGGGCGGGGTGTGCCGTTACCATGTTCCTGACTTATGAGAAACGCGTCACTGGCACCACTGGCTTATTTACATCTTCTGGGAACTGTATGAGCGTGCATGAACGACAGTATGGTCACATTGTTGGTGTTGTTACCATTGTTTGCTTTGTTGGGGATGGGGTATGATTATGGACTCACGATCTCTCCTCCCCTCCTCTCACCTGCCAAGCACGCTCTCTGCCTTCTTCTCCACCGTCCTTGTGAGAAGAACTGTCAAAACTGCTCTTTGCTTTCGTCCACCATCGTCGTCACCGGTGCTCTCGAGGCCGCCGTTGGGGAAACTGTTAAACGTCCCTCTTCACCTCTCGCCCTCTCACATCCAGTCCTTGCCATCTCTGCCCCCCTCCCTCCCTCTCCCCTCTCGCCCTCCACTCTGCTCTTTGCGTTCGTCTCCATCATTCCTGTCACCGATGTTGCAGTCACCTGAAAGATTATCAAGAGTCCCTTCACCCCCCCTTTTCCGCCCTTTCTCGTCCTTCCTTTGCGATCTCCCCGCCGTCCCTCTCACCCCCCAGGCCTGCTCTTCGCCTTCTTCTCCACCATTCTCATCACCGATGCTCTCAAGGTCTCCGTCGGCCGCCCCCGCCCCGACTTCTTCATCAGATGCTTCCCCTCGGGGGTCCCTGTGAGTCAAGCGGTTTCCTCCCTTTACTCCTCGCCTCCCTGCACGTCTCCATTCCCGCCCCTATGCCGCCCCCTCCCTGTGAGTCAAGAGGGTTCTCCTCCTCCTCAATACTCTTCGTCCTGCACTTTCCCCCCCTCGCCTCCCTCCTCGCCCTCCTCCCTTCCTGTCCAGGTGTACAGCAGCAGTGGCAACGCGTTGTGTAACGGCATCCCGTCCGTTGTGAGCGAAGGAAGAAAGAGCTTCCCGAGCGGACATGCATCGGGTATGTCCCCTCCCTCATAGCCCGAGCTGCTCTACTTCTGAGACGCCTCAAAAGTCGCTGCCCCCTGCGCTGCAGCTGGTGGCGGGAGTGGCCGTCGGGCTCACGCGATTACCTGCTGCTTTGGAACGTCTCGTCACCTCATCATGCAACCCATCCTCACCCGTCTTCATCTCAAACATTCTTCTCCTCCTCTCACGCCCTCCCTCTCCCCCCTCTCCGCCCCCTCCCTTGCACATGCAGTGTCCTTTTCAGGCCTGGCGTATCTCTCTTTCTTTCTAGCAGCCAAGCTCCATTCCCTCTCCTCCTCCGCCACTCACCTCTGGCGCCTGCTGCCCCCTGCGCTGCCGCTGGTGGGAGGAATGGCTGTCGGAATCACACGAATCGATGACTACTGGCACTTCCCCTTTGATGTTTTTGTGGGCAGCCTCATCGGTGCGTGGTTGAAAACTGTTTATATGTGTATATATATACATATATAATTATAAATATATGCTTGTGTGTTCGTCTCTCTCATGAATGCATGGTTACCCGTGCATGCTTGGCTTTTTTTCGTGCAGTATGTTACCCAGTAAAAATACAGGAATTGCAGAGAGTTGGGTGTGGGCTTGTTCCTTTATGCTGGTATGCTATGTGCTCGTAGCTCTACTGTGGGTGTTAGTAGTCTTTGTTTCAAAACCTTGCTTTGTGCATGCATCTACTTGCTCACTGCCATGTATATAGTCTCATTGCGCCCAGCGGGTCTATACTTTTGAGAATTCTCAATTGTAAAATCCAAGTGAGCTCATTGCTTTGTGCATGCATCTACTCGCTCGCTGCCATGTATATAGTCTCATTGTGCCCAGCGGGTCTATCCTCCAACCCTGTGGTATTTCCTGCCTTGTGTGTCCTCCCCACTTGTCAACGCAGCCTCTTTCTTCCCCTCCTTACCTGCCTCCTTCCTTGGCTCTTTCTGAGATGCAGGCATCTCATTTGCTGCAATTTGCTACTTCATGCACTACCCATCTCTGCGCCATGACTACTGTACGTTACATTGTCACCCCACCTTGTGATATCGGTTGGTTCTGAGATGTCTCATTTTAATTTCTGCTGCTGTGTGCTACTTCATGCACTACCCACCTCTGCACCAAGACTTCTGTACGTTGTGTTGTCACCTGCACTTCCTCCCATCCACTCAGTGCCTGTTTCCCGATCGCTATAGCCCTTACCGCTTCCTGTCCCTCTTACGTTTCAGTGGATTTCCTCTATCCTCGCTGAACAGACCTACTCCCTTTCATAAACCCCAAACCCTGTCATCCGGCTGTTGTCAACTGCAAGGGTGTGTCTCTTTTTCCTGTTATATTGACATTATGGAACCTGTCGGTCACCACTCCCCCGGGCTGACATGTTGTCACAACAGGTCATCTCCCGCGGGATGAGGTCAGGTCTGAGGTGTCTAGGAGAGCTGTTTTGGATGACAACATTGACTCGTCATCACTCGATGTGCCCGCCAACGGTGATGATGGGTCGTCGCAGGTCTGATGCACTTGCAGCGTTAGATGACGTGAGATAGATGAAGTTCCATGCACTCTTTGTGTACAGTTGCGTTCGATGGATGCAATATTCTGTATCTGACACCTATTACGCAGGATGTGTAGCATACACAGGAAGCTCCAAGCGTGTGCTATCGTAATTCCTCTTTGCACCAAGGCACTCTTAACAACAAGAAGCTCCACTTCTGTTGAAGCTCTTCTTCATCCCTACTCGCTGCTCTCTGGAGGCCGCCTCCCCTGCTGGGCTGAGCTCTGTTGCCTCACAACACACGACGCCTGCAACACCCAATCTAGGCTATTGTTGTGCTCGTTGGAGGTTATTTGCCTGCATGCTCACGTTTCTCACTCGCCAACCAAACCCTTCAACTGACAAACTGGCAAGGATACAAGATCACCTAACTTTTCATGCTTTACTGTACCAGGGACCCTGCCAACCTGTCAGTCACCTGACCCGTTGGTCCCATCCCATTGCGCTCGCCTAGCCTCACGGGCAGGCAGCCGTCAGCGTGTAAAGCGAGTTAAGAAAGACCGTGCGAAATGAACCGTGACTGCATCGTGACTGAATGAACTTAGCATGAACATATGTTTAGTTTGAGGCCCATGCAAGAGGGGTTGACTGAAGTTGGAAGCATTATATTATATCCTGAAAAAAAACATTTCTCGTATGGTGGCCATGAGTTGCTAAGGCAGTAGTAGTATAGCGTGTAGAGTGTCCCCCTGATTCTGGCTAGGTACATCGAATGGAAATGAATGAGCGTGAAAATGCGGTGCTGTCGCGTTAAGATGCTAGGCTCTGCGTGGTTGGCCAAGAGGGTGACGATGGGAGGAGTCACGTGCGCATATTGCCCCTACCCTGAGCTTCAGCTCACAATTCTGCCCACCAGATCAGCGGATGCCATCATCAGCATCAGTTCGGGTCGGATCTGATGCGGATTTAAAAAAGATGCCATGCACGGCCATGACATGCCCACAACATCGATCCTTCCCTTCACCCAGAGGTCAACCCGCCTGCAACTTTGCGTTTCCCGCATCTGTAGAGTCATCTCGTCAGGGGACTCATCGATGAGCCATGACACATGTGTGCATTCCCCCCATCTTGTGCCCCACCAGTTTCCCTACCCCGCGCGATTCCCGCGACCAGCTCCGTTTGCAGTGACTTGTCCGCTTTCCCCGCGCAGTTCCCCTGACCCGTCCCTGGCCCGGAAACTGGATTTCCCTACCGCCACCGTGGCAATCTCAGCCAGTAACGTTCCACCTGACCCACCCTCGTTGGACGCGACGGCTTCGCCTCATCTGCCGCTCCCCCTGTGATGTGCTTTCGCGCGAAAGCACCTGCTTCAGTGCGCAGCGCAACCCCTTCGCTCCTCCTCACTTCCCCCTTTCTTTCTTGGCCCCCTCGCACCCAGCGCAACCTTTCCCGCCTATCCTGTGCCTCCGTCTCCGCTTGCAGGCCAATTGCGCAACACCCTTGCTCCAAGATTCGCCAGCGCAACAGCGGAGCAAGCAACCGAACGGTCGACCCGTTCGTTGTTCTCGAGAAGTACGCCCAGGTTCAGCGTACGCTGAAGAGGTTCGTTTACCCTACAGCGAAGAGGTTCAACAAGAAACATTCATTCGTACAGTAGCTAGAGTGGTTCTCTGTAACACGAGTGGCATGGGGTGTGTGGGCTGGAGGAGGGAATGTGGTTCTCGGAACACCATTGAAACTGCATGCTCGACAAAAGATGTTATCCTTGCTCTCGCTCTCCTACAGGCTGTAAGCTGCTTTTTATCAGCCAGTGACTGACGTCCTCCTTGGTTGGTTCATATCCAAGGAAAGGCTCATCCGTCTTGCAAGCTGCCTGCGTTTGGTTCCCAGGTCTCCCGGAAACCCTAGGAGTTTCTTCTCAGGACCACCATAAATCACAATTTTGGTAGGCTACCATACAACAGTGTTAGCGTGCAAGCTTAGAGAGTGAAGGAGTTTTGCAGCTTTTTTTTTCCCGAGCTCTCTTTTGTGCTGACTGCTTGAACATCAACGACGAGAGCTTGGTTGTAAAATACCTTCGCGAATCTAGAACCATATTATGCGCATGGCTCCCTCGCCTACCCTCCAGCTGCTGCAGACCACTCATAACACCACCTCAATTTCCGGCTCGATTTTAAAGCCTGAGCCCGAGCATTCCACGAAGCACGAACCGCAAAACTCATCCTCTTCGTTCAACTTCTTTCATACCCCCTCCGCGTTTTCCGCCGTCTCATCCTCGCCGTCCGAAGCTCTCCCGCAGCAAGCCGCGCTCGCCTGCAAGTTAAACCCGCACATGGGACGCGGCTCGCCTGACCGCTCCGCCATCAATTACAACTCAACTCACCCTTTTTTACAAAGCCAACATCAGCATCAATCACTGTTACAGCAAGACCATGCACAGCCGCACATGCAGCAGCAACAGCAATCGCAACAGCAACAGTCACAGCAACATCAAAACATGCAGCAGGACCACGCACATCGCGCTTCACCGCAGCCTTTTTTCGCCAAAGATGAGCCTCGTTCGCCCTCGTTTGGTGTCGGCATCTCTGCGAACGGCCGGGAGCCGACTCCCACTTTTGTGTTCATGAGCCCGTCGCCTAGCATCGAGCAGTCGCAGCAGCAGTCGCAGCAACAGTCGCAGCAGTCGGCGGACCAATCGCAACGTTCCAACAAGCATCATAGATCATCCAGCGCTCCCTGCGTGCGTCCCAGTCGCGAGTTCGCAGGCGAGCCTGGCGACGGCGATGGCGACGGCGACGTCGAATCCGATCGCAAGCCCGTCGTGCGAGCGAAGCTGGAGCCATCCGGCGAGGCAAGCAGCAGCTCACTCGGTAATGGCGCGATCGTTCCCGTCGGATCCGCGCGATCTAACGCAGAGGACCTAGCGGCCTTCGAACCGGTTAGCGTTTGGGGTAACTCGTCCTTAGAAGAAGCGGATCCGGATATCTGGCGATTAATTCAGGGGGAGAAGCGGCGCCAGCGCTGCTGCCTGGAGTTAATCGCGTCGGAGAATTTCACCTCGCAGGCGGTTCTCGAGGCGCTAGGAAGCCCGATGACGAATAAGTACTCGGAAGGGATGCCCGGAGCGCGGTACTATGGCGGGAACCAGTGGATTGACGCGGTGGAGAATTTGTGCCGCGAACGCGCGCTGGCCGCGTTTCATCTCGACCCGCAACGGTGGGGAGTGAACGTACAGCCGTACTCGTGCACGTCGGCGAATTTTGCGGTTTACACGGCACTTCTTACGCCGGGAGATCGGATTATGGGGCTGGATCTGCCTTCCGGTGGGCATTTGAGTCACGGATTTTACACCAATGGCGGGAAGAAGGTCTCCGGCGCGTCGATTTATTTTGAAACGCTTCCTTATAAGGTGAACCCCGTTACTGGATTAATCGACTACGAGCGCATGGAGGAGAAGGCGCAAGAGTACCGACCGCGGCTGCTGGTGGTGGGCGGAAGCGCGTACCCGCGCGAGTGGGATTTCGCGCGGTGCCGCCACATCGCGGACAAGTGCGGCGCGATTCTCATGTGCGACATGGCGCACATCAGCGGGCTCGTCGCGGCACAGGAGTGTAACAGCCCGTTCGACTTCGCCGATGTGGTAACCAGCACGACGCACAAGACGCTCCGAGGGCCCAGAGGCGGGCTCGTTTTCTACCGCCGCGGCCCAATTGTCTTTCCCCGTAGCGCCGCCGCCGCGTCCGCTACCATGGGCGCGGCCGGCGCTGGCGGAGGGGAAGCCGCCGGAAATAGCGGCGGCGCATCGGCAGCAGGCGCGAACACTGTGCGATGTTGTTGTGGAGGCAGCAGCTGTTGTAAAAACGGCGCAGGGGGAAGCGGAGGGGGAGGGGGAGGCGGAGGGGGTGGAGAGGCGGCAGCAGGAGGAGCGAGTGCTTCGCCTCTGCTGCCGCCGCCGTCGGCGCGGGTGCCGGTGTACGATTTGGAGGACCGGATCAACTTCGCGGTGTTCCCGTCGATGCAGGGCGGCCCGCACAACAACCACACGGCCGCGCTCGCCGTCTCGCTCAAGCAGGCGGGGTCTCCCGCGTTCCGCGCGTACATGATTCAGGTATGCGCTTTCTCTTTCCCTTGTTTGTGCGCTGCCTGTTCTGATGCCAGTTGCAACCATGCTATTCATAAGAGTTTCTAGTTTCGCATGTCATGAGGTTTCCGATTTTGTGCGACCCCGTTCGCTCCTTCCTGCTCCTGTTCCTCCCTAACGCCCCTCCGCTCCGCCCTTTTCCTTTCCGCCCCATCCGACCTGTCCTCCCCGCGCCATCCAGGTGAAGCGCAACGCGAGGGCGCTAGCAGCGGCGCTGGCGCGGCGGGGGTGTCGAATAGTGACGGGCGGCACGGACAACCATCTGCTGCTCTGGGACCTGCGCCCGCTGGGTCTCACGGGCGGGCGCTTCGAGAAGGTGTGCGAGGCGTGCAGCATCACGCTCAACAAGAACGCCGTCTTCGGAGACAACTCCGCCCTGCCTGGCGGCGTCCGCATTGGTGAGTAGCGCGTCCGTTAGTAACGTGTCAGTGTGTATCAACTTTGGCCTTGCAAGCCTTTCCTTGTTGGAGTTCAAAATTGGTTTGGGAAAGGTTGTGAGGCGTGCAGCATGACGCGTCCTTAGTCGAGAAGCTGCTCACAGAGAAGATTTGCGAGCAGCTTTCCTTCCCCCCCCCCCCTCCTCCCGCCCCCCCCCCCCTCCCCCGTTCTCTCCTCTCTTCTGCACAAATGCTGTTTTGACGCGTTTCAATCTCAGCTCAACCTTTCCTTTCCTCCCCTCCTCTCCTCCCCTCATGCTTCCTTCATTCTGGATCTCCCAGGCACGCCAGCCATGACCACGCGGGGTTGCAAGGAAGCAGACATGGATAAAATCGCAGATTTCCTCGTGAGGGCCGTGCAGATCGCCCAGCGCTCGCTGCACTCGCAACGCCTGCAGCTCTCGCTCTCGCCCTCCCCCGCAGCTGCCTCTGCTCCGCCTGCCACTGGAATGCTCTCTGTTCCAAGTTCGAGTGGTGGCGGTGCTGGTGCTGGTGCTGCCTCTGCTGCTGCTGCGGCTGGCGGTGGTGGTGCTGCTTCTGGCGGAAGTGCCGGTGGTGCTGTTGCTGCAATGGGTTCTGGGGGAAAGGGCGGGGTGAAAAGTGGGGCGCAGATGATTGGAGGGAAGAGGCCAAGGAGTGGGATGGGGGCACCGGCAGGGGGGCCAGGAGCAGGAGGGTTGGACCAGCTGGCTGATTCTGCAGAAGTGCAGGAGCTTCGGGCAGCTGTTGAAAAGTTTGCAGAGAAATTTGACATGCCCGGGGAGAAATTGCCAAGGAGATGTGATGATGGAGAGGATGTCAAGGAGAGGCTGAGGTTGGGGGATGCTGGTAGATTGGTCAGTGATGGACAATAGTAATCGTGAAGGTTGCAGCAGAGATGGATGGGGACTGGCAAGGGGAAAAAGGGCAGCAATATTTGGATGCTACCCACCCACCCACAGTTTTATTTCGGTTCTGGTTCCGGTTGTTGCTGTTCACTTTCTGCCAAATCCTTCCCACCCGATTTTGGTGTCTCTGTCGTAGGGTATAAACTCCTCGTTGTACTTGTAGATTGTAGACACTACATTTCAATCTGGATTACTGAATCAGTGTGTGTACATATTGATATGGTAGTGAACTGGTGGTTGTTGAACATAGTAATAGCAGGAGTTCCAACGGCTCAATTTATAGTGCGCATGTACCTACCGTACTACAGTGCATTAGGTACCGGTAGCAGTATGTCAGTCAAGTTTGTACGGTATGCAATAATGTTCAGTTGCAATATGTCACCGTTTTTAGTTTGAAATGAACTCACTGATATTGAATCAGTCAGTGATGCTTCAGGAACTTCTTCGAAGTCTGAATGCAAAATTGGTACACTACTTCTTCCACCAGTTGCCAACTGTTTTATCTTATGCAGTCAGTTACTACATGGAAGCATTGCACAGGCCTGTGCTATCGTCGCAAAATCCATCGCGGGATAGAAACTTCTTCGGTGCATCGCTCAATAAAGGGGATGATGGCGAGCCGTATGCATTGCCCCTGCGGTTACTGCAACCAAGGCTCCTCCTTGTATCCATCCCTGTCACTGGGTTCTCCCCCTTAGCGTACTTGCACAGTGCCTGTGGGTTTGAGGTTTTACGGTGGGGATAGGGAAGCGGTGGGAGGTTTTTTTAGGGTGATTGTGGGAGGTGTTACGGTACATACCGGTAGGTGGTAATCTGGAATGGTACAAAAAGGGTTCTCCTCTCCTCATGTCCATCCCTGTCACTGGGTTCTCCCTTTTTTTCGTACTGACACACTCCTGCTGAAGGTGATGCATAGGGAAGGGGGGGATTTATGGTGGGGGTTGGGGAATCACACACACATAACGCTATCGGTCCATCCATCCCCGTCAGTAGACTCTTCGTCACACAAGCAAGGAATGTCACTAGATTTTTCCCCTTGGCACACATCTAGAATGGGGAGAGGTTTTGATCGTTGTTGGTGTTTGATGGCACACGAGGGCGAGCACGTAGCAATGTAACATTTGGGCAGTGAGGTTGGGAATGTCACAGAAAGGAGCAGACATCAGTGCGTCAATACCCATGATACCCCACAATGGTGGCACCACCAGGCATACCTGCTTCTGCGGCAGGTCAAGGATGGCATCACTAAAGTCAGCGCCATCCACGATTGCCCCTCCCAGGTCGGAGCGAGTGAGCACCACCCGCAGCAACACCGCGTCCTTCAGATTCGCCTCGTTCAGCACCTGAAAGATCCGGCACACCCAGAGAGCGACAAGATTAACAGCGGGACTAGGCAGTGTGTTCCACGATGGCCCCTGCCAGGTCGGAGCGCGTGAGCACCACCCGCAGCAGCACCGCGTCCTTGAGATTCGCCTCATTCAGCACCTGGCAGAAGAGTCAAAACAGGGAGAATGTCAAGGATTGGTATACATTACATTACTGCCAAAACCAGGAGAATGGTGCAGGACTAGGAAATGTGGTCCATGAGGGCCATTGTCATTCCTTATAACATCGCTAGTGTTTTTGCAGCGCCACAGAGGTCTGTATTTAAAAATCTGCCTCGCCACAGGTCGTTTCAACGAGCATTCCCCCATACTGCTTGTGGCCCTCAGGAAATTTACCCAGCACACCGCAAGCAGTATGGGGGCAAGCAAGCACTCCGGGGGCAAGCAGGCACTACGGCATTTCACGTCGCAAGCAATACAGAGGCACGACTCACCATTCGATCCATGAGCGCATCTGTGAAATCCGCTCCTGCATGACCAACCAGAGGGCGGGAAGGGGTAGGGGAAGAGGGGGCGAATGGGAGGAGAGCAGAGGGGGAGCGGAAACCGAGACACAAGATGGAAGGAGCGAGAACGAAAGAAGACATAGGAGGCTGCGAAAATTGCATAGCAAAATGAACCGCCCTTGATACCCATCGGTGCGCGTATTGAACCCACCATCGAAGTTAGTGCGGTAGGCGACGGCCTTCTCGAGGTAACCCCCCGCGAACACGCTTCCGCTGAAGTCCGCCTCGCGCATGTCCGCGGACGTGAAGTTGGCGCGGCGGAAGTTCTCGTTGCGGTGCACCGTCTTCCTGCGCCGCCGCGCGGGGCGGGAATGGGGAAGAGAAGAGGGGTTGGAGATGCGAAAGAGGAAGGTGGTGGTGAGGGAAAATATTACAGCGTTTCATATTGATTATTCGACTTCATACCTTATTCAAATTGAAGGGGGAACCAGCTGCGTTCGCTTCCCATGGGTGAAGCAATACGCCGGGCACAGCACGAGTGCCACACCACGCCGCGCATGGAAGCGTGCGAGAGGTGAGAGAGAAATATTTTCCGAACGTTGTCATAGGAAGATTAATAACGTCTTACCTCAGGTCCGCGGAGCCGTATTGAGCGGCGGAGCCGATGCCGAACTCGCCGCGCGTCTCCGCCTCGAAGCGGTTCAGCGCCGCCTGCGCCGCGTCCGGCGGCAGCCCCACGGCGCCGAGCGCGAGAGATCCCGCGATGGCCGCCGCCGCGAGCAGCTTCGCTCCGGATTGCGCGGCGTGTCCTGGCATACGCGATACAAGAAAACGCGGCGTAAGGAGCAATGCCATCATAGAAGGACGAGCGAATCCAAGACTGAGGGTGCCTGACAGGGTAGACTGCCCTGACGAGACATTACCGACCAAGGAAACGTTTTTAGTAATGTATTGAAAGGACTGGTGCGTTGCACAGCCGCAGTCAGTCGATTCGGCCAACTCGGTCAACAGAGTCAACGAAACGTGGACGCACTTGGCCAGGACTCTCGCGATGGAGATTGCGAGCCTTGGCCGTCAATCTGACTCGCCCGAATCGCGAAAGCCGCGTTTCTTCTACGGGCTCCGGGATTGGAGGCCACGTGGCGTTTCAGCGATGATGACGAGAGCACCTCCGATCCGAGCGTCGAGGCGACGCCGACGGATGCGGTGCGGGAGAGGCTCAGGGAGCTCACGGCAACGGCGGACGCGGCCATTGGTGGCGGAGAGGTGAATTGGTTTGTGAAAAAGTGAGGCGAATAAGATGATGACGATCGATTTAGGACTGATGATGAAGATGATGAAGCATAGTTGCTGCCTTGCTGCTGTGCTGCTGCGAGGGGAAGTGTAGCGAAAGCGTCAGGTTTGACACGGTTCGAGACGGTTTAGTAAGTTCTGATGGGGTTCGGCATGGTTCATACTGGTATTTGTTCACGGCGAGTCGCGATGTAAAGTGGGTCGGGGAAAGGGAAACGTGGCCCGAGCCGCGCACGCCTGAAAAATCATACAATTGATTGTCAGTCAACGCGGAGCAAAGGGGACCCTGGAAGCCTGATCTTGCCAGCGTGGATTTGCTGATGTGGCGAGTAATGTAGCGAACCACGAGAGCCACAGCAGAGAATTGCAGTCCAGTGAGGAACCAGGGACCGAGCTTTCCACGGCATCCCATCAATAACCACGCAAGCGAAAGATTTGAACCTCATACGGCTTATGGGGTTGATTCGAGGACAAGATAGTAGAAAGTAATTATGGAATGTAAATCGCGGATCATATAGAGGGAGGCCTGAACGCAACCACATTTCACGAAGCTGATATTTTCCCGCTCGAAATTCAGCCTGTCAGCAAACACTGTCCCGTAACTACCGTCCGATAGTTGCCTTGCCAGCCATGCGGCCGACGCGGGGCTCTAGCCGGCTAGTCGTCGCCCTACTGACACTGCTCGCGATCGTTATCGTTTGGTTTGCGTTCCTCAGCGGCCTCCTCTCCTCCTCCTCGTCCTCCACCTCCTCTCCTTCCACCTCTCCGCCAAACGCGCGAAGTAGCTTCGGCACTGGCAACCTCGATTCATTCTCGGCGAACACGGCTGGCTCGGCGAACGCACCAAAAAATATCTTCCAGGCGGATTTCCGCAATTCAGGGAGGTGGAGCGCACAGGGATCAGATTTGACGAATCAGAAGTTAGCGAATTTGATTTTGGCGAATTCCTCGGGATCTCCATTGGGAAAGGGTTTATACCCCAGCGGCACTCTAGAAGGCGGCTTGCAGCCTCTTTCCGTAGCGAACAGTGGTCAGAATGCCGCTGCTGACATGGATGAGTTTGATTGGTCGAGAGCGAGCCAGTCTCTGCCGTGCGATCTTGCGGATGCGCTCCAGTGGCAGCCGCATTTGCCGGCCGCGGCCTTGAGGCGCGCGGTGTCTTATAAAGGGGATATGCTGCGGCTGGACATGTTCTTGTACAAGGTATAAGCATGGGTGTGAGCGTACAAAATGCGAGCATAGAAAGTGCGAGCATAGCACTTACCCGCACATCCCCCCTCATTCACCCCCCATACTCTCCCATTCGACCGCCTCACCAACCCTCCTACGCTCCCCCCTGCTGCTCTGGTGGTGCAGCGGCTGCCAGTGACGGTGGCGGTGGTGGGTGGGCCTGTGACTTTCCTCATACAACCCCCATTCCTCCTTCCGTCCACCGTCCCCTTCCTTCCATGGGCCCCCCACCCCAGCTGGTGGTGCAGCGGCTGCCAGTGACAGTGGCCGTGGTGAGCGGCCCAGTGACCTTCCCCATGCAACCCCTATCCCTCCATCTGCTTCCTCCACCCCTCCGGTTTCACCCCCGCACCCTCGCCTCTCCCTCACAGCTGGTGGTGCAGCGGCTGCCAGTGACGGTGGCAGTGGTGGGCGGGCCAGTGGCGTTCCTCTCGGCGGGGCACAGGGGCCCTCAGCCGGTGATGTTCAACCAGGGGCTGTATGGGACGATGGGGGAGCGGAGGTGAGAGCAAGGAGAGGTAGGAAGAGCTGGGGGAGTAGGGGAAACTGGGGAAGCTTGGAGGGGGGGGGGGATCACGGTGCAACGATTCTCATCCCTCTGCGCGGCACAGGGGGCTTCAGCCGGTGCTGTTCAACCAGGGGCTGTACGGGACGAGTGGGTTGAGAAGGTGAGGTGGCGAGGATATGAGGAGGTGAGGCGAGAGGAGGTGAGCTGGAGAGATGGTGCGTTGGTGAGAAGGAAAGGATCTTGTAAATATGATTTGGACGCACAACAGGGCGCAGTGACTTTCAAATCGACCCAAAAGGGGCACACTTCCCCCTCCCCTGCCCCCACTTTCCCCCCTTTCCCTCCCGCTCCCCCATTCTCTCCGCTCCCTTCCCCCCCTTTCCCCTCCAACCCACCTCCTTTTTCCCTCCCTTCCACAACCTCTCCCCAGCAGCTGGTTGGCTTGACTCTGTTCTCGCACTCTCGTCCGCTCCTTCCCCCCTCAAGCATTTCCCACACCACTGCCCCTCCCCTTTCCCCCCATATCCCAACCCCTTAACCCCCCTTACCTACTTCTCCTCTCCACAGCCGCTCGCCAGCAGTAGGCTGGCTTTCCACGGGTCTGGACACTCTCACCCGCGCCTTCCCTCCACGCCACCTCAAGCACTCTCCATTTCTCTCCACTCTCCCCTTTCCCCCCCACTTACCCTCCGGCCCCCCACCCCCACAGCCGCTCGCCAGCAGTAGGCTGGCTTTCCATTGCTCTCGACACTCTAGTCCGCGCCTTCCCTCCCCGCCACCTCAAGCAGTGGAGCGTGCCCGGCCAATCAGAGAGCGCCACAGTGGCGGAGCCCTATTGGCTCATCAACCTGGGTCTGCCACGTTGCAGCCTGGCCACGTGGGCGTCCTGTGATGGGTGAGTCAGCATTGGGTTTCTGAGCGTTTGTTGTGGGGACTGTGCCTGTGTGTATGTGCAAGTGTGCGCAGTAAGCAACCGGCCTTCGTCCTCACCCATCCCCCCTTTTCCTCTCCTCCATCCGCCTTTTCCCCTCCTCCATCCGCCTTTTCCCCTCCTCCATCCGTCTTTTCCCCTCCTCCATCCGCCTTTCCCCTCCCCTCCCGCCTTTCCCCCCTCCTCCTCCCGCCTCCAACCACTAATCTTCCCCATCTCCTTCCCCAGAGCCACCATCCTGCAGTCACTGCCTGATGACGTGGACCTGGTGGTTGCTGAGCTGGCGTTATCCGACCAGGGCGAACGCAAGGGGCAAGGCCCAGAGTCCTTCCTGCAGATGTATGATACCGTGCTGCAGCAGCTGCTGCTGCGCTGGAGGGGTGGTGGGTCGCCTCAAACCCCACTCAAGATGCGTAAGGGGGGCAAGGAACGAGAGGAGGGGACGCAGGGGGATTTGGAAGGAGTGAGGGCAGCAGCAGGAGCAGCGGTGGTGCTGGTGAATTTCTTCTCCTTCTGCCGCGGCAACAGGGCATGCAGAGAGGCAGAGGTGCGTGTATCTTAGGTATGGGTGGGGGCAGCAAGGGGCAGGGTCCGGCATCCTTCCTACAGATGTATGATACCGTGCTGCAGCACCTGCTGCTGTGCTGGGGGGTGGCGGGTCGCTGCAAACCCCACCTCACATGCGGCAAGGGGAGAAAGGGAACGAAGGAGGGTTGGACGGAGTAAAGGCAGCAGCGGGGGCGGCGGTGGTGATGGTGGATTTCTTCTCCTTCTGCCGCAGCAACCAGGCGTGCAGAGAGGCAGAGGTATGTGGTGCGCAGTGGGAGCAGGCCGAATGTGGGGATGGCCGGGGCAAAGGGGCAGCGGTGGTGCGGGTATAGAGCTTCTCCTTTTGCCTTGCCATCGTTACGCGACCTCCCACCTCTTTCCTTCCACGCCTATTTCCTCTCCTTCATTTCCCTGTCTCTCTCCTCCCTTCCCTCCTCCTCTCTTCCCTATTCCTCTGCAGGACCCCTCTCTCTCCTTCTCTGATGTGGGTCCGTTCTCCTTCGGCCTGCCTCCCCACCATCCAGCCTACCCCCACCAGGCAACTCCTTCCACACTAATTCCCCCTTCTTATTCCCCTGTCTCCCCCCTTTCCTCACCCCCTCCTTCTGCAGGACCCTCCTCTCTCCTTCTCTGACGTCGGTCCGTTCTCCTTCGGCCTCCCGCCTCACCACCCCTCCTACCCCCACATGGCGCCAGAGGTGGTATCAGATGACAACATAACCGTGCTGGCTCAATACTACAGCCTTCCAGTCCTGTCCACAAGAGACGCCTTCTTCACCCTCCTGGGCCAGCAGGTAAGAGCGGTCTTTGCACCAGTCTCATCCCTCTCTCACTACCCCACCAACCCGCCTACCGCACCAAGCGCCAGAGGTCGTATCAGAGGACAACATAACAGTGCTCGCTCAGTACTACAGCCTGTCTGTGCTCTCCACGAGAGATGTCTTCTTCACCCTGCTGGGCCACCAGGTACGTGGTTTCTTTCTTCTCCATCACTAGTCCCTCCCACCACCGCGCCTCCCCACCACCCCGCCTCGCCACCACCCCGCCTACCCACCACCCCGCCTACCCACCACCCCGCCTATCCTCACCGGGCGCCAGAGGTGGTATCAGAGGACAACATAACAGTGCTGGCGCAGTAGCATAGCCTGCCAGTATTTTCCACATAACAGCGCTCGCTTTCCCACCTGCCTTCGCTTTCCCTGCGTGTGCGTGCACCTGCCACAGGCGCCAGGCTATAGGTTGAAAGATGAGGTCACGACAGGCCTTTCCAACCTCCCACTGCACGTTGAGCCAGACTCCCCCACCTCCGCCTCTCCTGCCGCTGCAATTGACCCTGTTTACACTTTGCTTTCCCCGCATGTGCACCCACCACAGGCGCCAGGCTATAAGTTGAAAGACATAGCCACGACAGGCCTTTCCAACCTTCCACTGCACGTTGAGCCAGACTCCCCCACCTCCGCCATTCCTGCCGCTGCCATTCCTCCTGACACCGCCGATGATTCTTACGGCACTGCTGGTGGTGCTGGTAGCAGCTCCGTTGACTCAGTTGACTCCATTGACCCGGTTGACCCGCATGCCTTGTCTGGAGCCTTGCCCACGGCCCTGCAAGTGAGGACCAAGTACGCTGACGTCATCACTGCCCTCTTCCACTCCGCGCTCACAGGCAAGTCATCAGGTGAAAAGGTAGCAGTTTTTATAGCCGCCGAACCAAGCAGCTAAAAGCGCGTCCCAATCTCACCTCGCCTCTCACACGAACCCACAGGCCTGATTGACTGGCAGGCAGCGACACACGTTCTCTCCTGCCCTTCCTGCTGCACCCCCGGCGCCCTTCTTCTCCCGTTGGCTGCATTCCACTGCGCACCTCACCCAGTCCCCTCCTGTCCCCTCCACACTCACAGGTCTGATTGACCGGGTGACTGACATGCACCCTTTGGCAGCGCCTCCCTTCCACGTCATTTGCTCTGGTTGGCATTCTCCGCTGCTGAGGCATGGGGATGTAGCTCAGATGGTAGAGCGCTCGCTTAGCATGCGAGAGGTATGGGGATCGATACCCCACTTCTCCAAGGTTAGCGCTTTTTGGTTTGCTCACCCAGTCCCCACCTGTCCCTTCCATAACCACAGGCCTCATCGACCGGCTGACAGAGATCCATGAGGACAACCTATAGCCTGGCGTTGAGGTCAACGCTGACAACGACATGCACTCCCTGCTGCCCTTCCTGCTGCGCCCCCCTCCGCCCTTCTTCTCTTGCTGCCTGCACTCCACTGGCGCCTCTGCCTTACAATCCCCTACCTCGCCCAATCACCTCCCCAATCATGACCCTTCTCAACCACAGGTCTTATCGACCGGTTGACAGAGGTCAACGCTGACAACGACACCCAGTCCCTCCTGCCCTTCTTGCTGCGCCCCCCACCACCCTTCTTCTCTCGCTGGCTGCACTCCACTGCCGCGTCGGCCTTCCTCCGCCCTGCCCTCCCCCACGCCTGCTTCTCCTTCCGCTCTGGTGCCGTCGCCCCGCCTGTTCTTGGCCTTCAAGGGTTCGCTCTGCATGGCCTTGGGTCGTCGCTGGGGGTTCGACCAGGTCTGGTGGCTCAGAATGATGGTGAGTGGTGCAGAGCGGTGGCTAGTGGGGCACAGCGGTGACGGGTGTTGCAGGGTGGTGGTGAAGTGACTCGCAGAGGAAGCCAGCACTGCGCTCGACCTGCCTGTTTGTTTCCCATCTAGGCCGTTCATTTCAAGCTTTTAGTTTTGAGCTGCAATGTGTGTTGTGCACTGTTCGTACTCTGCTTCATAACCATTCCCGCGCTCTGACTTGCAGTACGGTAAGTCGAATTCCATTCGCAGAAGCACCTGCGAATTACGTCGAAATCACCAGTGGTTCTGCTTCCCCTTTCCTTCCCATGGCAGATTCATGGGTGGAATTCATACTCAACACATCCATCCCCCTTACAGTAAGCCCCGATACAAGCAACTCGCAGCCCATCCAGCTCACAACAATTCCCACCGTCGTTGAAGTATCCTACCTTGCGCACGCAAACGGTTCTTCAATTTTTGGCAAGCTACAGTGCGTGGAGAATTGCAAGTGTACTGGCGTGGTGGTAACCGCACTCAGCGCGTCACCCGTCCCTGTGAAAGAGTCGCGGTTATTACTGGTGTCTCGCAGCAATGCGTGTGTGATGAGGGTGCAGGGCAGCAGGGGTTTCCATGTGCTGGGGGTTACTGTGCACTCTGTGATGCAGCAGCAGCAGGACCAAACCACTCATGCCATGCGACAAACTATGTGAAGGTCCATTGCATAGTCTCATATCACGGAGCAATGTGTGTGTGATGAGGGTGCAGGGCAGCAGGGGGTTCCATGTGCTGGGGGTTACTGTGCACTCTGTGATGCAGCAGCAACAGGACCAGCTGACTCATGCCATGCGACAAACCATTTAACACTCTCTTGCACTCATAAAGATAACTAACCTTGGACTAGTTGGGGCCTCCTCTGTTACAGCAGAGGTTTATGCGCCCCCCGTGATACAGCAGCAGCTGGACCGACATGTGCCTACTTACTGATGTACACCAGGATGTTTTCCCATTTCTTCTGAGATATGACAGCTTTTGAATTGTTAGCATGTCTCACAGCATAGGAACATGTGTGGAGTGCTTTCTATGGTCACTGGCGCATAAATGCCAACATCCCTCTCAAGTTATAGAGGTGGGGCGCACTGCTAAGTAAAGCCAGTGTGACAATAAATGATGGCTACCATGATTCTGCGCATGATAGCAGGGCACTGAAAGCTAAACAAGCGAGGCCAGGGCACTGACTGAAGGTGTGCTAGCAGCAGTCGCTCCTGCCTGGAGGTCAACATCAGTCAATCAGCTCGACGCAGCAGTCGCTTCTGCCTTCCCACCTGAAGCCTTGCTGCGAGCTCTACCATTCGCTACGCCTTCTGCTGCTGCTGGCGGCGCTGGTGTTGGTGTTGCTGCTGCTGCTGCTGCTGCTGCAGCAGCTGCTGCTGCTGCTGCTGCTGCTGTGACGCTGGTGCTGCTGCCGTCCCAGCAGGTTCTGCTGCTGCCTGCCCTCCGGTCCCAGCACAACCAAATACAGGCACCTTTTCCTCTGATGCATGAGAAGCAAGCGGTGTGAGCAGCAGATTCACCTCACCAGCAGGTCGCAGGGTGATCATGGCGCGGGGCACGGGAGGGGGAGAGCCCGTGGGGAGAGAGAGCGAGAAGGACTGCAGGATGCGAGCAAGCACGATTGAGGCTTCGAGCAGCGCAAAGCCCATGCCGATGCAGTTCCTGGGGCCTCCGCCGAACGGCCAGTAGGAAGGGTTGTCGGCTGGGGGAAGGGCGTCTCCCCCAGGTAGCCAGCGAGATGGGTCAAAGGCGAGGGCTCTGGGGGGAGGGGAGGAGGGACGAAGGGAAGGGAGTGGGAAGGGATGGGAATAGGGGCATGGAAGGGAAGTGAGACGGGAGGACTGGAGAATGCGGGCGAGGACGAGGGAGGCTTCGAGCAGTGCGAAGCCCATGCCGATGCAGTTCCTGGGTCCCCCTCCGAACGGCCAGTAGGCGGGGTTGTCGGCTGGAGGAAGGGCGTCCCCTCCTGGTAGCCAGCGAGATGGGTCAAAGGTGAGGGCTCTGGGGAGAGGGAGGAGCGAAGAGAGGGGAGAGACGGGAGGAGCAGGGGGAAAGACAAGGGGATATGTGGCAAGGGAGGGGAAGTGAGAAGGGAGAAGGACTGGAGGATGTGTGCAAGGACAAGGGAGGCTTTGAGCAGCGCGAAGCCCATGCCGATGCAGTGGCCCTCCATACCTTGCACCACACCACATGACCCCCCATGCCTCTCACCTCTCCTCATCTCACCTGGGCCACTGATGAGGGTGGTTGTGCAGCAGGTATGGGCTCACAAGCACCGTGGTGGCCTGAGGCAAACATACCCCACACCACTCCACACCGCCTCACACCTCTCCTCATCTCACCTGGGCCAGTGCTGTGGGTCGCGGTGCAGCAGGTATGGGCTGACAAGCACAGTGGTGCCCTGGGGAACTCGCCACTGCCCTTCCTTTCCACTGCGTGGTGCTGTCTTTGCTTGCACATAACACTACCCCACCCACACCTCCCCACGTCTCACCTGGGCCAGTGCTGGGGGTCGCGTCGCGGTGCAGCAGGTACGCGCTCACTGTTGCTATGGTTCCCTGGGTCACACATACCCCACACCACTTCACACCGCCTCACACCTCTCCACCTCTCACCTGGGCCAGTGCTGGGGGTCGCGTCGCGGTGCAGCAGGTACGCGCTCACGAGCACTCTGGCGCCCTGGGGCATGCGCCACTCCCCTTCCTTTCCACTGTGTGGTGGTGTCTTTGTGTGCACGTAACACAACCCCACACCTCCCCATGTCTCACCTGGGCCAGTGCTGAGGGTCGCGGTGCAGCAGGTATGGGCTCACGAGCACAGTGGTGCCCTGGGGCACACGCCACTGCCCCAGGTGCGTTTCTCGGCACGCACAGCGCCCCACGATGTATGCAGGCGGCATCAAACGTAGCGTCTCCTGAATCACAGATTCCAGGTACCTGCGATGGTGGTGGGGGGGAGAGGATATTAGAGGGACATTAAACGGAGTCTCAAAGTCTCGGCACGCGCACCGCCCCACGATGTATGCAGGTGGCATCAACCGCTGTGTCTCCTGTATCACTGCCTCCAGGTACCTGCGATGGTGGTGGAGGGTGGATAGGGCGGTGGGACGTTTGAGCCGCCTCACAAGGCAGCATCAGCCGCATGCATCAGCAGAAGTACCCCCTGCATCACACATGGATGCATCGCCAGCTGCACGCATACCCATGCCAGCAAGATAGCTTACCCTCCCACCCAATCCATACCACTCTCCCTCCCAGCACCTAACTCTCTTCCACAACCACTCTCCCTTCCCTGACTCCCTTCCCCTGCCCCGCCACTCACTTGAGGTTGGGGACGTCAGCGTGAGTGGGGATCCGCCCTCCCAGCACCTCCCGCACCTCCTCTGCCCGCCTCTGCTCCTCGGGATGCAGCGCCAGCCGCACGCACACCCACGCCAGCAGGATGGCTCACTCTTCCACCCATCCATACCACACTCCCTTACCGCCACAGCCACTCACTTGAGCTTGGGAACGTCAGCATGTGTCGGGTTGCGCCCTCCCAGCAACTCCCGCACCTCCTCCACCACTTTCCCATCCCCCATTTTCACTCGCTTATCTCTCTCCCCTCAACAGCCACTCACTTGAGCTTGGGAACGTCAGCATGTGTCGGGATCCGCCCTCCCAGCACCTGCCGCACCTCCTCCTCTGCCCGCCTCTGCTCCTCGGGATGCAGTGCCAGCTGCACGCACACCCACGCCAGCAGGATGGCGGATGTCTCCTGGCCCTGGGGGTGAGGGAAGCGAAGTAGACCGGAAGAGGAAGAGTGATTGGGGCTTCGTCCTCCCAGCACCTGCCGCACCTCCTCTGCCGCCCGCCTCTGCTCCTCAGGATGCAGTGCCAGCTGTACACACACCCACGTCAGCAGGATGGCCGAGGTCTCCTGGCCCTGGGGGTGAGGGAAGCGAAGAGGATGGAATGGGGAAGAGAATGACGTTGACAACACCAGCACCCAGTAGTACAAAAGGCGTTGGCTGGAAGGATGAACAAGGTGGCTTTAGAGTTGCCTCAAAAGACGCCTAATGGTACAGAAGACACTGGAAGGATGAGCCAGGTGACTTCTGAGTCGGCTCAAAGACACCTAGTAATACAGACGACGCTGGAAGAATGAACAAGCAGTAAACGAGCAGGGCAGATTGTAGGCGAGCAATGAACAACGCGTACCGCTATGTAAACGAGCAAACCGCAGTGCACCACATCACATCGTACCGCAACCAGCAGAGTCATGAGCTCGTCCCTGAGAGACTGGTCGTCCATTCCCGAACCGTCCTCGTCCCGAGCCTGGTGCGAGCGGATGCAAAAATGAGCAAGAAATGAGGGTTGTCCACTTGTGAGTATTTTAATTAAGTCCCTGAACGATTGGTCGTCCATTCCCGAACCGTCCTCATCCCGAGCCTGGTTAGAGGGGAGGCAGGCACGTACGTAAGTGGGTCGACCTGCACAAATGTTTTCTCTCATAGAGGCTTTATTTCAACAGCAGCAGCAGCAGCAGCAGCAGCAGCAGCAGCTGCAGGGGAGGGGTGAATGGTGGTCTCACCAGCAGCAGTCGAGTGAGCAGGTCCTTCCCTTCCTCGCTTCCTCCCTGTGCATTCCTCCCCCCACCAGCCCACCCCGCCATCTCCTTCCTCCTCTCCTCTATCAGCCGATACACCACCCCATCCAGGCGCTGCACTGCTGCCGTGTACTGGAGGTTGTCAGGGGTGGGGAACCACTCGGGGACTGCATGCATACAGACATACACATGGAAACACGAAACAGGAGAGCAAGAAGAAATGAAAGGGGAGTGAGAGTTGGTACACCACCACCCCATCCAGGCGCTGCACTGCTGCCGTGTACTGGAGGTTGTCAGGCGTAGGGAACCACTCGGGGACTGCATGCACACAGACACCGCACATACACATAAGAAGAAAAAGGAGGAGATTGATTGTAAAAGGCCGTGGAGATGGCAGGCCCCCCGCCTGCTCCACCGCTGCTCCCCCCAACCCCCTGCTTACTGGAGGGTTGAACGTGATGAGTGCTGTGGGAAGTAATATCACTCAACTGATGAGCATGCTGGTGGCGCGCTCGGCAAAGAACTCAAAGGCTGTGGATATGGGAGAGGGAGGAGGGTGTGTGAACAGCACTCACTCAACTGGTAAGCATGCTAGTGGAGAGAAAAGCACTCAACTGATGAGCATGCTGGTGGCGCGCTTGGCAAAGAACTCAAAGGCCGTGGAGATGGCTGGTCACACCTGCTCCACCGCTGCTCCCCCCAACCCCCTGCTTACCAGTGGGGTGAGCATGATGAGTGCTGCGGGAAGCAATAGCACTCAAGTGATGAAAATACTGGGAGGGAGAGGGTATGTGCTTAACTGATGAGCATGCTGGTGGCACGCTTGGCAAAGAACTCAAAGGCCGTGGAGATGGCCGGCCCCACCTGCTCCACCGCTGCTCCCCCCAACCCGCCCCCCCCAAACAGCGCCGCCACCACTATCCTCATTGTCAGCTCGTTGAAGTCTGCATACACGTCCCTCACCACCGAATCCCCTCCTCCTCTTCCTCCTCCTTCTCTGCGTCCCTCCACTCCCCTTGGTCTCGTTGTGGTGATGCTACCCGTCCACGTGCCCCCCACCATGTCATCAGCCAACTCCGCCATGGCCTGGGAAAGAAACAAGAGAAACAAACAGAGATGACGGTCGCAAACGTGAGCACGTGAGCCCTCGAAAAGAACGGCACAGGCGACACCTGGCAAATACCCAACCCACTACCATCTAAATACCCAACCCACCATGGCATATGATTGAATAGCGGCCTTTCCGAATGCAGCGTTGTACAGGCGGCGCTGCCTCTTCCACCTTTCCCCGTCGCCCACCAGCAGCCCCTCTCCTTCCCACCTCTGTGCCATATTTAGGTTAATTTAAATGCAACACAACATGAAGCCAAACCCACCGTGGCATACGACTGAATGGCGGCCTTTCTGAATGCAGCGTTGGACAGCCGGCGCTGCCTCTTCCACACCTCCCCATCGCTCACCAGCAGCCCATTCCCTGTCAAGCTGCTACCGGGGAAGAATGCTGTGCCGGCCTGTAAAGCAGGAGAGAGATGAGGGAACAGAGGGCAGCACAGGGAGGGCGGAAAACGAATCCCTCATGGAAGCAATTTAAAAAGTGACCAGCAGGCCGTCCCCCTGTCAAGCTGCTGCTGGGGAAGAAAGTTCTGCCGGCCTTTGAAGAGGGAGAATGAGGGCATACAAACCAAAAAGCGTCACTGTATCATTATTAATCAAAGCTGCCATCACTTGATGTAGAGCTCTCAGCAGTTTCTGATGAACAGAGAGTGAGCAGCGAGGGAGATGACTGGCTAGGGATGGGAAAGCACATGTGCATGCGATCTCACATGTACGCACACTTCTTTTCACAAGGATGTACATGCCAACACGTACTTGCCTTGATAAAGACGTCTGACTGTGTAACCAACACCTCCCGTGCTAGTTCACTGCCGTTACAGGGATTGAGGAGGAGGGGAGAAAGTACAAAGGGGGAAGTGGGGGAAGGGGGAGAGGGGACGAGAGAGGGGGAGCAGTGTGTACAGAAGTACGAAAAAGGGCTTGGGGAATGTATGTGAAGAGGCATTGATTGGAAGCCGCAGGTAAAGAGACCCGAGTGGTGGTTGCTTGTGGTTTACCAGAGACGTGATGACAGGGAGGATGGGTGATGATCAGGATGACCAACGACCAGAGACACTTGAAAGTCAGATTGGAAAATCAAACGTTTTCTAAAACACGCACGGGTTGCTTATAACGAGTACGGGCTCTCCCACCAATCTGACAGTGGCAATGCCGCCTGGGTAGTCCTGGGCCACGTCATCCAGGAATGTGAGTGGATCTGACGCCAGCCTGACTGCTGAGTCATCAGCAGGTCCAGGTGGCAGCCCCGGAGGCGATGGTTGGATTAGCTTCTGCACACGTGTCACTGCATCGCCAATGCTGCTGCTGACGCTGGCAAGGATATTTGCCTGAGACATGAGGTAAGAATAGATCAGCACATGAGAAGGTTAAGAGAAGTTTGGAACCAGGAGATCAATTGTTGCTGCTGATGCTGCATTTCTAGTAAGGAGTGAGATTTCGAAATCCCAGAATTACCAGCGTGGATCACAAATATGTGACACAGCCTATAGGCTCACCTGCGACTTTGCGACGGCACCAGCAAGCGCCACAACAAGCTCCGCTTCCGGTGCTGAAAGCGACGGGCCAGGTAACGGTAACCACGGTGGTAACCACGGCGCATTTCGAGGCAATCGTGGAAAGCTTTGATCACTTTCCGAGCTTGAACCGTCCCGGGGTGAATCTCCAGAGGAGCCTGACGTCACCGTGACGCGAGCTGGTGTCGCGTGCAGTGTGCTCCGTTCACGCTCTGTTCCATTCACTGGTGCTGCGAGCGGTCGCAGTGCGTTCCGCTGCTCCCGGACCTGATTTTCGGAACTATTCCGATGTGAAGAGTCTGATCGTGCCGTCACGGTGACGTCACGCAGCCGCGCTGGATAAGCAGCCGGAGGCTTCGGAAACATCTGCGGTCGCACGCGGCCGAGAGGATTCGGCTCTGAGCGGATCGGTCTCAAGATAAGCTCATTGCACGTCTTAGATGAGCAGGAAGCTAGTACAGCAGGGCTTGCGAAAGCGATGATAGGAGAGCGGGGATTTGTGTGCGAGGCTTGTGTTAAGCGCCGATTGTTATCAGGGAATAGCGCAGGGCGACCAGTTTCGTGAAAGTGACGAGAGAACGTGCAAACAGACACCGTAGGTGCCTCCATGGCGCAAAGCCGTGGACGATACGAGCTACGCTGATGGAAGCAGTCCGTGTTTCATAACAGTTCGGAGTTATTGCGTTCGAAATTGACAGAGTCCTCGAGCCTTTCACCGCACATAGCGTCCTCCTGTTCCGCTAGCATTCTAGCAGAGGTGCATTTTACTTTTCTTTAGAGACCAAATTCTCCGTCCTAATAAGAGCAGCAGAAGCAGCAGAAGCAACAGAAGCAAGAAATGCGACTACAACGAGAAGCAGCAATGACAGGAGCAGCGCTACCAAAAGCGCAGCGCGTGCTGGAAGAAAGGGGCCAGCCACGACAGGACGGAACGGAATTCCCGAGGTTCACTTCGCCATCATACGGTCCCGATTCATGCTCAGTTCGCAGGTTCATGCTCCGATTCGTCGATCAATGTCCCGTTGTACGCGCAAATTCTGGTGATTCATTGACACTTGTTTGAGAAACGGCGTTTTGAGATATAACATCAAAATTGGTGCTACATACCCACCAGACATCATATCAGCAAGGACTAGAATAAGCGGCTAGCATACCATCTATGCATGTCCGTGCCAGATTTTTGTGTGTGCGGGAATTCAACAACCCAACCCTTTCAAGGGGAAAAAAAACTTATCTAACCACTCTCTACAAGAGTTTTTACCGTTTCAAACCTCACAAAACTCGTCCAGGGTAGCTTCAAGTGCAGCTTTGTCAAAGTCCCCAGTGAAAACACAGTCTCCCAGTGAGCCCTTGAGCAGAATAAGACGCAGCTGGCCGTCTGCTACCTTTTTATCCACCTGCCAGAGTGGAAGAAAGAACACCGCACCAGTGTGCAGAATTGTAAACAGATTGTAAGTGTGGGTACATAGGAGGCAGGCCAAGGAAAGGTGGGATGAGCACTCTCCCACACACATCCTGCTACCAATTCAATCCCTCCCCTCCCCTCCACACACACGCACTGCCATGAGGCTTCCAAATTGCTCCTTGGTAAGAGCAGACAGGGGGGGGGTCCGTGGAGAATGTGTATCCACTCAGCAAGAATGACCCTTCTAACAAGCACAAAGCTTCAGGCCTCTTCCTTCCCCCCCCATACATACCGCCATGAGGCTCCTAAACTGCTCCTTGGTGACAGCAGACGGGGGCCGCGTGGGCAGGCGGGCCTTCTTGATGATGGCAGTGATGCGATCCCTCAGAGCCGCGTCGATCCACCCCATGCGGTGCGACATGTGTGCTGCCATCACCGTTCCCGCTGCCACCGCCTCCCCATGCAGCCATTCGCCATACCCTAGCCCATTCTCTATGGCCTGGGAAAGTGGGGGCAAGAGGGGAGAAAGAGAAAAGGGAGGAAGAGAGAGGCCCTCTGAATGGCATCGATCCACCCCATACGGTGTGACATGTGTGCTGCCATCACCGTTCCCCACTGCCACCGCCTCCCCATGCAGCCACTCCCCGTATCCTAACCCATTCTCTATGGCCTGGAAGAGTGGGGGGAAAGGAGAGGAAGAGAGAGTGGAGAGGGTTACGCAGTGAAACGAGTGTGCTGCCATCACCGTGCCTGCTGCCACCGCCCCCCCATGCAGCCACTCGCCATACCCCAACCCGTTCTCTATGGCCTACAGGGCCGGTGGGGTTAATGCGGTGGGTGTGGGATGGGTGAGGGAGGGAAGGAGAAGAGAGTGGGGCACAAGGGGAGAGGCGGAGCAAGGTGAGGTGCAAAGCAATTATAAGTGAAACCATAGCCATTCTTGAGTGCGAGGTGAAAATGAAAAGGGGAGGGGCAAAATATTTGTCACTCCGGCACAAAATGCAGGGACTGTTGCTGAACCATGCAAGGCGTATAGAGTACGTACATGGCCGAAGGTGTGGCCGAGGTTGAGCGTGGCTCTGAGGCCGCCTTCTTTCTCATCTGCTGCCACAACCGCCGCCTTGTTCTCACACGACCGCTTGATCGCAAACGCCAGTGCTGCCGGGTCCCTGCCATGCAATTACACCAGCCACGAAGAGTAAAACAACAGCGGATGGTCAGACAGACAGCTTTGAATGATGGACCGAGTTTTGAGCTATGAGCTCATCTTACCTTTAAGAAGGCGAGCAAAACTGCAAGTATAACCTAAAAGGAGAGAAGGCAAATATCATGCTGTGTACTGGGGGTGTCAGAAATCTCGTGTGTGGAATAAGTTTGTCACTACTAGCTAGGCACACTCTGCCAGCCAGCTCGAAAGAAGCGAGTATCATCATGCACCAGCAGAACATCCAGTTTAATAATGTAAGGGACGGAACAGAGCTCAGAGATGAAACGGGGAGAAACCAAAATCAGGAGACATAAACTCAGCGTGTTGGGGTGTCAGAAATCTCGTGTGTGGAATAAGCGTCTCACTGCTGGCCAGGCATGCTCTGCCTGGTAGCTCACTTGTAGAACAGAGTTTCATCATGCACCCATGATAGTACTATAAGACATTCAAACTAACAGTCAAGCTTCACAAGGAACGACACAGCATCGAGAGATAGGACCGGGAGAAGCAAACAATAAAGGAATATGGATTCAGCGTGTTGGGGTGTCAGCAATCTCGTGTGTGGAATGCAACTGATCACCACTGCCCTTGAAGGAACAGTTTTCGTTGAACAAGTCATCATCATACACCCAACGTGTATCGTGCGGGCGTGCACGCACACACCCAGACACACACACCCTTCCATTCCCCCCCGTAACACTCCTCTCTTTTCCTCCCTTCAACCCTGCCACCTCCTTTGTCAACAGTCGGTCATAAGTACCACACTTCCCCCCTCACTTCCATGCCGTCCATGTTTCTCACCAGGACAAGGGCCGCCCATGTCTCCCTCCTCTTTTTTTTCGAGGCGCCTCTAAAGCCATGCCGTCCATGATTCTCACCAGGACAAGAGCCACTTATGTCTCCATTCTCTCTCACCTTGCCAACAGCTGGTTCATGTTCTCCTCCTCCTGCCACTCAAAGAACTCCGCGTCGCGGGATGAGTCCAAACCTATTTGCCTCCCCTCCCCCCCGAGAAAACTCCTCCAGTGACATGAGCTCTTTTCCTCTCTCTCACCTCGCCAAGAGCCGGTCCATGTTCTCCTCCTGCCACTCAAAGAACTCCGCGTCGCGAATGAGCCCGTACTCTATCACCACCTCCACGACAGGCCCAACTCCAGTATCTCTTCTACCTCCTCCCTGCGGAGCCCCTGAAGCTACCTCGGACACAATTCCCCACTCTCTCTCTCACCTCGCCAGCAGCCGGTCCATGTTCTCCTCCTGCCACACAAAGAACTCCGCGTCGCGGATGAGACCGTACTCTATCTCCTCCGCCAGGCCCAACTCCAGCATCTCTTCTACCTCCTCCCTGCGGAGCCCCTGAAACTATTTCGGACACAATTTCCCTCTCTCTTTCTCACCTTGCCAATAGCCGGTCCATGTTTTGTTCCTGCCACACAAAGAACTCCGCGTCGCGGATGAGCCCGTACTTAATCACCTCCGCCAGCCCCGACGCGAGCTCCCTGTCGGGGAGCGACGCGAGCGTGTCGGTGTCGATGAGCACGCACTGCGGCTGGTAGAACGCGCCTATCATGTTCTTGCCCAACCGGTGGTTGACACCTGTCTTGCCGCCCACCGACGAGTCCACCTGGAGATATTGACAGGAAAAAGGAAAGGCAGTAGAAGAACGAAAATGGGTCTACTAGTACTACTAAGACACCACAGTGTCGATGGGTTCAAGACGAACAATAGGGGAAAGAACGGATGGAGGGAGGGGGAACGGCAGTCGACGGATACTTGGTGTAGAAAATAGAAGCGAAGAAGGGACGAAGACGATCGACACCTGGTGGACGGAAGACGCGAGCATACCTGAGCCATACCTGAGCCATGACGGTGGTGGGAATCTGGATGAAATTGACGCCTCTTAGGTACGAAGCAGCGGCGAAGCCAGTCATATCGCCGATCACGCCTCCCCCGAGAGCTACGAACGTGCAGCGCCGGTCCATGCGGGTCTCGAGGGCTCGGTCAAAGATCAGATTGAGGGTTTCCTGTGCGCCGAAGCAACAGGAAGCGGATCAACAAAATAAAGAACGAAGAAAATGATGAACAGAATCCTAAACCGCACGGCACTGAACGGCACGATCCTGAACAAAGACGGGGAAAACCGAGATTCAACCACAACAACCAACCAGCAAGCGGCAGGAACAACCTACCAAGTCTTTAAACTGCTCGCCGTCCGGTAGCACGACGCTGCGAACCTCCAATTGCGGGTTGCCATGTGTCAGCGCCGCAATAGTCCGCTCCAGGTACAACGGCGCGATGGTTTCGTTTGTCACCACCAGTACACGCCGGCCCTTGACGTGCCTGAAAACACGAATTGAGAAAGTAACAAGGAAGGAATGATGAAGAGAGAGAGCAGATACGGTGTGCCACGAACAATAGTACACAAAGGAACAAAAGTAACAGCATCGATTCGCGAGCACACTGGGTGGTTGAATGAATGAAAGGTTTAAGTCCAGTTCAATCAACCATACGCGCAAATAGAATCTCCACCGTCCATCATCGTACCTGCACAACAGATCTCCGCGGTCCAGAATTCCCACGCCAATGTAGATCGGATAACTCCGATCCCCCAAATCTACATCCACCACAGTCAATCCCCGCTCCGCTGACCCACCACTCTCCCTCGCTGCATTCCCCGTCACTGCCGCCGTTTCCCCCGCTATGGGAGCTGCTGCAGCGGCTACCTGAGATTCCAGGTGTCTGGCGTAGACCGGTGTAGTTAATCTTAATCGTCTAACCGATCGGGGTTTGACGGCTCCAAGGCAACGTGTTGGTTGGCTTGCAAAAAAGGAGCTGGAAAGGGAATCAGAGGCGGAAGGAGCGGTGCTTGGTCGGTGGTGAGAGGAGGATGGAGCGAAAGGAGTTGTTCCCACGCAGCCAATGCTAACGGCTAGCTCTGCAGAGAGCATTCTGACGAAAAGGCTTCCAAGTTCTCAAACAGAACAATACAGGTAGTCGTCAAGAGAAAACGACGAGTAAATAACACGATCCCGGAGGGGAATCTAGAACTTGGTTTCAAACTTCCTAGACTGCTATGACGGTGATTGTCGGTATCAAGAAATACTGTTGCGCGGAGGGCGGAATTCACCACATGAGAAGGGGAACTAGGGACGTAGGGGGGACTTGGAAGAGAAGGATGTATGTAATGGGATGGGACATGCACTCGGGGGAAGGCGGATGGGAAGCGCGGATTGCTTTCTGCCAGTGGCGCTTCTTTGTGGCCACGTTGGCGCACAGCTTGTGGAGGAGGTTTGCTCTAGGAAAGATAAGATTGGACCACGTGGCAAAAGCTTTCGAGACACATAACTTGGAATTACACATTCAAGTGTAGCGGAGCTCAAGCCCCAATCTGTAACTGCGTGCTGGACTCGCTCTGAATCGCGTATTTATTCAAGCTTTGACTCGGTTTCAGAATTTCCTCTCAAATTCTGAAACGGTGGGAATCATAGACAGCCCCCATAATGACGGTGGGTTATTCTTTGAAGTAATGTGTAATTTAAGGGGTACAGTTATGTGACGGGTATTTTTCGAAACGACTCCGCTATACGAAGGTTCTACTGACGAGAACTGAGCTATAACGAGGTATTTCAATGATGGTATTTTTCAAACATCCGAAAAACTTCATCACCCTCAAATTGTTTGTACTGATAAATTTACCCCTCCCAGGGATTGCCCACACTACCGTGACATATTTGTGGTACCAAAAGAATTTCACGGATTCGTGGATCAGGCACGCTGGTGCTTGCTGCCCAATCATAGCCAGGCCCCATATGACGGTGGACTATTATTTAAGATGATGTGTAATTTAACGGGTACAAGACCGTGATGGGTAGTTTTCAAAACGACTCCGCTATACGAAGGTTCTACTGACGAGAACTGAGCTATAACGAGGTATTTCAATGATGGTGTTTGTCGAACATCCGAAAACTCTTCCACACCCCTCAAATTGTTTGTACTAATAAAAATACCTCTCCCAGGGTTGCCCTCGCTTCAGTGACGTATTTGTGGTTACAAACGAAATTCACGTATTCGTGGAAAGGCCCGGTGGTGCTTGCTGCGGAATCATAGCCAGACCCCATAATGACTGTGGGCTATTCTTTAGAGAAAGGTGTAAATTAACGGGTACAATAACGTGACGGATAAACTTATAAACGACTCCGTTATACGAAGGTTCGAATGACGGGAACTGAGCTATAACGAGGTATTTCAATGACGATGTTTGTCGAACATTCGAAAAATCTTTCGAGCCCTTCAAATTGTTTGTACTAATAAATTTACCTCCCCCAGGGTTTGCCCTCACTTCAGTGACGTATTTGTGGCTAACAAACGAAATTCACGGATTTTTGGGTCAGGCACGGTGGTGCTCATGCCAGACCCCATAAGACGGTGGGCTAATTTTAAAAAGAGGTGTAGTTTAACGGGTACAATTACGTTACGGGTAGTTTTCAAAATGACTCCGCTATACGAAGGTTCTACTGACGAGGATCGAGCTATAACGAGGTATTTCAATGACGGTCTTTGTCGAAGTCCGAAAAATCTTCCACACCCTTCAATATTTTTTAACTTGTGTTTTAGCCCCTCTCAGGGATTTCCACCCTTCCCACACTGTACCTCACAAACGAATTTCGTATGAGCTGGTTGCAGAATGATCTGCATGCAGCGCATCATCATCCATGATCGAGGAGAGCGCATCGCGGGACACGTTCTGTGTAGCCATGGAGCGCGATGAAAGGATCTCACATGAGTTAATTAAAGAGGCCTGCTGACTAAGTGTCGGCTCATCCAGGAGCTCACAGCGCACTGCGATCATCACTGCGTCTGATGATCAGACGATCAGCTCCGCTTCTCCTGCACCGACGCAAGCCCTGCTGAGCAGGATACAGGACTAGGCCGGCCGTTGGCGAGATGCCGAACCGACGCACGTTAGAGCAGTACTAAGAGATCGAAGCTTGGAAGCGCGAGCAGTGTGGGTGGGATGAATTAGGTCAACCGTTTCTTCTGCTTGACGAAACGAAAAGGGAGGCGAGGAGCGAGAGGCGATAAGCTAGAGGCGATACGCGGGACGCGAGAGGGAGTCGCGAGAGAGAGAGAGAGAGAGAGAGAGAGAGAGAGAGAGAGAGAGAGAGAGAGAGAGAGAGAGAGAGAGAGAGAGAGAGAGAGAGAGAGAGAGAGAGATAGAGAGAGAGAG